>CM046876.1:191191186-191791186 GCA_025667525.1 Glebionis coronaria | reverse complement strand
ATACGTCCACAGACCCCCCTTTTTTTTCTGTTTGCTGCAGCCACGGTAAGTATTCTAGGTGTGAATTTGTATTTGGTGCTTTAATTTTTGGTACAGAGTTAGTATAGGGGTAGTCTTAGAAGTTTATTATCTGGTCATAGCTTTTGGAGAACATTGGGTGGGTTAGAAATTAGCTTATAGCTCACTTTTTGTCCATTAGAACCTACAACCTCGATTTGTGAATCTTGATGATTATTTGTGCTCAATTTATGTTGTAATTGTGTTTTTTTATGTTTGTCATTGACTCCCTACAACCAACTGGTTGTAGGGGTGCCGTTTGTGCAAGCGAAAACGAGCCGAAAAAAAAACATACAACAACTTTTTCTTTGTTGCCCGAGAACGCTGCAGATTTTTTATTTTTTTTTAGTGTTGTCCGATATCGGACAACACTGATGTTGGACAAGTCTGTTGTCTGGTAGGATCATGGACAACACTAAAGTACTCCACCTTGGGGTACTTTGGGGTACTTTTGTTTTTAGCCAATTTTTTTAGTTTTTTTTTAACTTTTTCATTTTTCCTTTGTTAATTTAGTTAAAAAAACATTTTTAGAAAAATAAAATTTATTTTTAGCATTATTTTATTATTTTAGTTTAAAAGTGTTTTTGGCATTTTAAAAATAGGAAATTAGTTTTAAAAATTTTAGAAAAATACTTTTTGGTTTTAATTTAGTATACTCTAGGTTTACAAAACATAAAATTTTCATTTTCACTTTTTATAAATTTTATTTATTTTTGAGTTTTTTTTATTAAATTTTAAAAATTAATATAAAATAATTTAAAAAGTTTTGCAAATTTTGGTTTTCATTTTTACTTTATTTAGATTTTTCTTAGCTTATATTTAAAATTTGGTGATTTTTAGTTGAGTTTGATTTTTCGTCGAATTTTACGATTTCGTGTTTTTTTACGTCGGAGTGTAATTTTTAGCGTAACTCGTCTCCGTTTTTCTTTCTTTCTTTCTTTCCAAAAACGTAATCACTCGATTAAATACGTCTAATATTTCTTGGCTAAACACCATACCTCCTCGAGAACGAACTCGACGACGAGTATTCGCGTTTTTCACAAAACGTGATACTTAATACTTACCCGCTTTTGTCGCTTTGTTTTTCCTAAAATAAAGTGTACAAAAATACTGCATCAAAAAATGGCACCGCTGCCGGGGAGGTGTGTTTAGCCATACTTATCTATCGTGTTTATTTGAGTGTTTACGTTTTATCGTAAATACTTCCTTTTATTTTTCTATACTATTAGCCATACAAATAAATAGTGTTAAATAGAACTCTATTAACACAAAATCGTTTTCTTGTTTTTATTGTGCATAATATATTGTATTTACGTAGAACAATTAACACACAATAATTATCCAAATACGCGAGAAATCGCACCTCAATAGTTGAGCGTTCCGGTCACTATTGTTGTATCGAATTCAAACGAAATCAAAGGCAAAATAGATAAATACTCTTAATTGGTTTAATCTCAATAAATACAAACTATAAGGTGGGTATAAGGCGGTTGTATTTCACGACCTAAGGAAAAAAGGCTCTTAAGTGCTTCGCGCCGCCTCATTTTCTCCGCTCGCTTGTGCGTATTTTGAAAGTGACGATTAATTAGGGGTTTGCCACATCAAGTATTATTAATCTATTTTTGTGAGTTTTAATTATTGAACCTCGAAGCGTTTTGCCGTTCCGCCAACGTTTCAAAGTCGACGAGGGTTTTTACTTCACGTAATTACCTTCATTCTTCTTGGATTCATTAATCGAGACCTTTGATTAGTGGATAGTTTTTGTAGATTAATTTCTACGTAATACACAAAAATTCCAAAAAAATTAAAAAACCAAAAACACAAAAATAATCTTCTCATTTTCCCTGTATTTTCATGATTCTCTTCTTGAACCCTCTAATTTGTTTAATTCTCGATTACGATTTTCACGTTACATCATGTCGAATGATGGTTACTATTCGTGTCCATATTGTGGAGGACAGCCCGATGGTGGTAATTGTTATAATTGCGAGATCTTAGGAGGAAGGGAGGGTTATATCTACAACTCTCCTCAAAACAACAATGGTGACGGATTTCAATCATACGACCAAGGTCACCAATCGTCTTCGTTTTATTCGTCGAATGATTCGTCTTATTATTGTGATAATAATCATGACGATGAAACGAATCAAAACGCCTATGGTTACGAATTCCAATCATATGACCATACTCCACAGCCGCCCTCGTTTTATTCATGTGATTTTTGCGGTTCGGAGCATGATTTCGGATTTAGTTGTACGAATAACTATAATGACCACAAACCGAATCCTAATTTCTATGACCAATCTTCGCAATACACATCGTCATATTCATGTGAGAATTGTGGAAACGCACCTCATTATGGATATGATTGTCAACCGATGAATCAAAATACGTCTTTCGACAACCAATTCAACGGATTTGATGAATCACCTCCACAAGATATGAATTACAAGTGTAACAATGGGAATTTTTATCCACACAACAAACCGGATTTTTCTCAAAATCCGTGTTGCGACAATTGTGGGGGGCCTCACGATACTTATTCTTGCCAACCAATGCATTATAATGAACCCAGTTCATACTATAATTCTGGTTTTGATAATTTTGAGGCCCCACCATACGATCTCGAACACCAAAATTCTCATGATTCAAGTAACGAGAGACAAAATTCCTTTGGCGCTTTCTTACAAGACCATGAAGAAGAATTCGTGCAAGGTGTGATGGACATTTTTAGAAGTATAAGGGGAGAGATGGAAATGGAAAAGCAACGAGTGCAAGCGTCAAATATTGATACTTATGCCTCTACGTCTCTTGAGATTCCATATGATTACCAATACGACGATGATGATAGAGATGTTTTCAATCTCGACCCTTATCATGGAAAAACTACTCCTATACCCACTTCGGAAACCGATGCCTCTCTAAGTATGGGGGAGACGAATCTTAGCAATAATCCTAGTGTCGAGATCCCTATTCCAATCCAAAGTGAGCCTACGGTTTTCTCCGAAGATGAGGTAAGTGATTTTGCTCTCGATGAATTTTTCCACGAAGATTCTAGCAAGGCAAATCACAATAGTGAGTGTGAATCGATTTCTTGTGCTGATTTCTCTCCCATTGACACTTCGGGGAGAGAATTAACGACTTTTTCGAACCCACTTTTCAATGACGATGATTTTTTCGCTAGTGATGACGAGTCACTAATCGACAAGGACGTTCAAAATACCGATTTTAAAATCTTTTCGAACCCTTTATTCGAATTTGATGACGAGTTCGTTTTTGGTGACGTAAATCCTCTCTTTGATGAGACGTTCGAGGACATCGAGAGTGAGGATTCTAAGGATTCTAAACTCGATGAGCCGTATTTGCTAGTCACCCTCTCGACGTCTCATACGGTTGAGACTATTCTTTCTACTCATGACGTTTCCATTCTCGAGGGGTTCACCGATGGACCGCCTCTCGATGAGAGTGAGGATTTTAATGAGGCTTTTGCCTTCGATCCGGGAAGAAATTTTGAAACTCCTATTTTGAGCAATTCTCTTTCAATTTTACCTTCGTTTCAAAGTATCCCTACCCATCCCCTCGGATATGATGAGTTTACCTACGTCGTAAGGAGTTTTCTTCCTTACAAGACGTATTCTCCGGCTTTGCGTATTTTATTTTCAACAAAATGTGAGGATACGATCTTCGATCCCGGTATAAAGGCTTTGCCTTTATTTACGGTTGCTTTTGGGCCTTGATTACATGTAAGTCCCACCAAAAATGACCGAACCAAGATAATCCCTAAATGATCACATTTATGGGGATTCGAGTCGAGCTTTTGACTCGATTATCAAAAACAAGGTGCCTCGTGGGGGAGACCAATGCTTATCCATGTACATATTATTGCTTTCTAATTAGTTTAATGTGAGGGGATTTGTGCCCTTCCAACCTTTGTTCCGTGGTTGTTTGTGAATTGTGGTTTTTAGATGATCATCTTCACGATTGGAGCCTCTCGTGCTCGTTTTACGTGAGCACTCGATCGTTTGCTTTGAATAATTTCTCGATATCCAAATGATATATCCTTTGATGTTCTAACCTTAGGTTTATAGCACACTTCATAAACGGCTATTAATTTATTGGTTACACCCTTTCTATGCTAGATTAGGCATTCGACTACGTCTCTAGTATGGGGGTATTTTCACCCCTAGACTCGAAACATTGAGGACAATGTTTAACTTTAGTATGGGGGGTGAATAGATACTTGCCTTGCCAAACCTTCACGCTTTCCAAAATTTCATCTTTTTGTTATCATTTTTTTGCAAAATAAGGCTAAAAATGGCCAAATTTTAAAATTTTTCTTAGTTTTCATAAGTGTTTAAGACACGAATGTAGGTTTTCCGATGGTGAGAATAAGAGTAATTTTTGACTCGACCGTGCGTGTTGAGCACTTAGCTTCGATTCCTTAACTTTTTAGGCTAAGTCTCTTAAATGAGGACGCGAAATGATAGAGTTATTTATAAGTCTCGTAATCGTCACGATCTTATGTGTAGTAATTATTAGCTTATTCTCCCAACGCTTTTGCATAATAAATTATTAATAAATATTGATTTGGCGGTTTAGTCACTATTGTTGGTTTCTAATTTGTTTTGGTTGCTTCCATGTAATTAAATTGGGAAAACATTAAGGTATCGCCAGCGTCACGGTTTTGAAGTATTGGCAACCGAATAATCGAAAGCTTCACCTAATAATAAGATTTCAATTGCTCACCTAAATTAAGCAAAATTTGAAGCTCACAAGGCCGAAAAATCTATGCCCAAATTGAAAGTGAATCAAGCCTTAATCTTCGAAACTTTAAAGATCCAAAATTCGCCTTTGCATGAGGATATACGTCTTTGGCTAATAAAACCACCGATGAGGCGGATAATAAAAGGCAAGGCAAGACTGAAGTCATAATAAAAGCTCCATGGCGGAGTTGAATAAAAGATGGAGGTAAACCATGATAATAAAACCACCGATGATGGAGGATAATAAAAGTCATGGTAAGAAGTCTCATATTCAAAACCGTTATAAAACCGGGTTTATCGATCCTTCTTGTTGACTTAATTTTTTGACATCGTTGTCTATTAGGGTGAATTATTAATTCGATAGTTTTGGTTACACCGTTAAGGCTCTATTTTTAGACTTAATCTCTATTCACGCATAAGTCAATGATGTATCCTCGTGTTCATTAAGACAAAAATAAAATATAAGAGATACCAAGTAGGAATAAGGGAGTTTAGGTTCGTAATTAACACTTATGAGATGTGTTCGTGTTGCTAACTTATAATAACAATGATCTCGTTGCATGCTTAGCATGGAATTGGGTGAAAATCGAGGACGACGAAATTATTTCTAACGAAGCATTCACGTGTTCTTGTTCTATGATCCCAAAAGTCACTTTATCGTGATGAAAACAATACACTATGTCTAAAATACGTGTAGTAGTTTATTTAAATTTATGTCTTCAATAAATGTCATCATAAAATGACTTTTGGAAGTGCTAAGATACTTAATTCTAGCATTGCATGGGGACACGGCAATGGTTTAGTATGGGGGAGTGATGAGACTGCAATTATACATAGTCTCATCGTCCAAATCGGGCTTAAAACGCTTAAAATATCATCAAAATACCCAAATATATGCTTGTGTTTGTTCATTGTGTATTTTAGGTACGGATATCGTGAAATCAACAAATGATCACAAGATTCAAGAAAAAACGAACACGGGAAACGAAGTCGCACAAAGAACCGGGCCTAAGAATGAAATTACCATAAATGCCCTTGAAGAATGAAGATATTGCATTTATGGTCCTTGTAGAAAGTTTGCAATATATTGGTGCCTAAAATGACAACTTGGTGAAAGATATTACAAAGGGTATTTGAAGAAAGCTGTTTGAAACTTAATGTGAAAACTATTTCGGAGTGTAGGGGGCATTATTGCCATTACTTAAACCCATTAACCCTATAAACCCGACCCAAACCCACTCTATACCCACTCCATACCCGACTTATACCAATATAAACCCAAAACCCAATCCACGTTAGCCCAAGTCAATAACCAGTCAAGTTTTAGTTAACCAGAGAACATGTTTTTAAATCCTAAAACTAATCTAACCCTGACTAATAATCATCATCATCACCCCAAAACCTAATCCCTCACCCAGTATTAATCCATCACACCACCTAACACAAACTCAATTAACCAAAGTGGAAATGTTTTCTACCATGTACTTACCATACTACCCAACCCAGAAAACGACCTTTCATATTATTTTCCCCCCACAGAGCCATCTTAAGTCACGAGTTATCTCACTTTCTTCAAGATAAAGACCAGATCAACGGACAACATCAATCCCTTGCTCACCACATCTATTTGGAAGGTTAGGATCAATATTTGTGCTGGCACATCACATGGGAGACTAGAAATTCGTCTAGAAGAAGGAATCAAGAAGAGCATATCCGTTTTTTATTCCAAGGGTAAAGATGGAAGATCACAAGACTTAGGGTTTATGTTTGTAGCTTCTCACATACTGTATAAATAGACATAGAATTAGCAGCTAGCATCTTGTTCCAATTCTTGTAATTTTTAAACTTTTCTAAGTAATGTAGTGAGATTTTTAAAACAATGCAATGAATTGAGTTCCATTTTACTTTCAATTGTCTTATTTACATTCTACAAATTTAATTTTAGCATTCGTATTTTTCATTTTATCAGAAAGTTTTTAAAAGAAATTTTTAGACTTCTTTGAGATCCTATAAGGTGTAGACTAATGATGCAAATATGAACTAACAATTCATGTTTGAGTCAAGTCTGTAGCTTTTAGTTATTTTCCTTGTTCCTTTTATTTATCGCAAAAAAGGTTTGGTTCCAAAAAGTTCCTTAAAAATCAAGTTTTCTTTTGATTTTCTGTCGTTTACTGTAGCATAAGCTACAAGCTGCTTATCTGACAAATAAGCTAGCTTGTTAGCTTATGGTACAAGTGATTTCTTGTTTCTTCTTTATTTCAGGTTCAAGAAGGAGTGGTGATGTTTGTTGATTTATCAAGAAATTCCCAAAGTTGTTTAATGATCAGTTCTTGTAGATGTTCCAAAGGGTGATAAGTTGCTGATGTTAAGGGTTCTGATAAGATTAAGCTAAAAAGGTTCTGTAATATCCTTGAAGTAAGATTAGGCTGAGAGGAATCTCTTAGACTCAATTCAAGTGAGGTTCTATCTTTTTTTTAACTTTTTCTGTCAAAAATATGATGCTTATTTGATTTTCTGCTTACCGGTTTATTTGTTCAAGTTAGTTGCCTATCTGTGCACTTTTATGCTTATTGACTTGAGATGTGTTTTTTATTTTGCCTTAACTAGCTTTAATTCTGTCAAGTAAGAACAGTACGGGTTAGATTTTTCTTATAGTTCGTTATCTGCTGTTATAATTCTTGGTTTTTCACTATTATCAGAGGTTTGTGGATGTTAGGTATCATTTAGGCTGGATTTACATTGATTTGAAATTGCTTGATTATATTAAGATTTCCCTTGTTAATTTGTTTAACTGTGGAGTTAAGGGGGTGTTAGGATTTGAGTAGCTAGGGCATTAGGGGTGACATCTAGTCCCACTACTGAGTCTAGACAACTTTGGGTACTCTGGTATAATTGGTTTTAGGTATTGGTTAGGTTAGAGTTGCTTTAATATCTAAATTTTGTTAGTTCATAAAAATTGCATGAAACTGGCATAATAGAACAACAGGTCTAATATAGCATTTGTAACGGTGTTTTAGGTGTTGAATTTTGGTCACACTCTAGTGTTAGGGTAGGTTTAGGGTTGCACTACCTAGCATTTAGGATTGGGTGGATTTTGGTGATTCAAATTGCCCGAGAATCTCGCTGTTGCAGCAAATTAGGTCAGCAACTAGCATTTTCTGAATCCATGACACATCAGCAGGCCTAAGTGGCTCATTCTTATGTTTGGTATGCTGAATTTTGGTAGATAACTAGTTCATATGGTAATATAGGTGTAGGATATCTAGTTTGGTAGTTTTGGAGGTTCGTGGAAGCTTAAATTGCACTTGTACTCACTGTATAGCAATATATGTCCACAGACCCCCCTTTTTTTTCTGTTTGCTGTAGCCACGGTAAGTATTCTAGGTGTGAATTTGTATTTGGTGCTTTAATTTTTGGTACAGAGTTAGTATAGGGGTAGTCTTAGAAGTTTATTATCTGGTCATAGCTTTTGGAGAACATTGGGTGGGTTAGAAATTAGCTTATAGCTCACTTTTTGTCCATTAGAACCTACAACCTCGATTTGTGAATCTTGATGATTATTTGTGCTCGATTTATGTTGTAATTGTGTTTTTTTTTGTTTGCCATTGACTCCCTACAACCAACTGGTTGTAGGGGTGCCGTTTGTGCCCAAAAACGCCAACAAACAAGCCTAAAACAAGCGAAAACGAGCCGAAAAAAAAACATACAACAACTTTTTCTTTGTTGTCCGAGAACGCTGCAGATTTTTTATTTTTTTTAGTGTTGTCCGATGTCGGACAACACTGATGTTGGACAAGTCTGTTGTCTGGTAGGATCTTGGACAACACTAAAGTACTCCACCTTGGGGTACTTTGGGGTACTTTTGTTTTTAGCCAATTTTTTTAGTTTTTTTTAACTTTTTCATTTTTCCCTTGTTAATTTAGTTAAAAAAAGATTTTTAGAAAAATAAAATTTATTTTTAGCATTATTTTATTATTTTTATTATTATTTTAGTTTAAAAGTGTTTTTGGCATTTTAAAAATAGGAAATTAGTTTTAAAAATTTTAGAAAAATACTTTTTGGTTTTAATTTAGTATACTCTAGGTATACAAAACATAAAATTTTCATTTTCACTTTTTATAAATTTTATTTATTTTTGAGTTTTTTTTATTAAATTTTAAAAATTAATATAAAATAATTTAAAAAGTTTTGCAAATTTTGGTTTTCATTTTTACTTTATTTAGAATTTTCTTAGCTTATATTTAAAATTTGGTGATTTTTATTTGAGTTTGATTTTTCGTCGAATTTTACGATTTCGTGTTTTTTTACGTCGTAGTGTAATTTTTAGCGTAACTCGTCTCCATTTTTCTTTCTTTCTTTCCAAAAACGTAATCACTCGATTAAATACGTCTAATATTTCTTGGCTAAACACCATACCTCCTCGAGAACGAACTCGACGACGAGTATTCGCGTTTTTCACAAAACGTGATACTTAATACTTACCCGCTTTTGTCGCTTTGTTTTTCCTAAAATAAAGTGTACAAAAATACTGCATCAAAAAATGGCGCCGCTGCCGGGGAGGTGTATTTAGCCATACTTATCTATCGTGTTTATTTGAGTGTTTACGTTTTATCGTAAATACTTCCTTTTATTTTTCTATAATATTAGCCATACAAGTAAATAGTGTTAAATAGAACTCTATTAACACAAAATCGTTTTCTTGTTTTTATTGTGCATAATATATTGTATTTACGTAGAACAATTAACACACAATAATTATCCAAATACGCGAGAAATCGCACCTCAATAGTTGAGCGTTCCGGTCACTATTGTTGTATCGAATTCAAACGAAATCAAAGGCAAAATAGATAAATACTCTTAATTGGTTTAATCTCAATAAATACAAACTATAAGGTGGGTATAAGGCGGTTGTATTTCACGGCCTAAGGAAAAAAGGCTCTTAAGTGCTTCGCGCCGCCTCATTTTCTCCGCTCGCTTGTGCGTATTTTGAAAGTGACGATTAATTAGGGGTTTGCCACATCAAGTATTATTAATCTATTTTTGTGAGTTTTAATTATTGAACCTCGAAGCGTTTTGCCGTTCCGCCAACATTTCAAAGTTGACGAGGGTTTTTACTTCACGTAATTACCTTCATTCTTCTTGGATTCATTAATCGAGACCTTTTATTAGTGGATAGTTTTTGTAGATTAATTTCTACGTAATACACAAAAATTCCAAAAAAATAAAAAAACCAAAAACACAAAAATAATCTTCTCATTTTCCCTCTATTTTCATAATTCTCTTCTTGAACCCTCTAATTTGTTTAATTCTCGATTACGATTTTCGCGTTACATCATGTCGAATGATGGTTACTATTCGTGTCCATGTTGTGGAGGACCGCCCGATGGTGGTAATTGTTATAATTGCGAGATCTTAGGAGGAAGGGAGGGTTATATCTACAACTCTCCTCAAAACAACAATGGTGACGGATTTCAATCATACGACCAAGGTCACCAATCGTCTTCATTTTATTCGTCGAATGATTCGTCTTATTATTGTGATAATAATCAAGACGATGAAACGAATCAAAACGCCTATGGTTATGAATTCCAATCATATGACCATACTCCACAGCCGCCCTCGTTTTATTCATGTGATTTTTGCGGTTTGGAGCATGATTTCGGATTTAGTTGTACGAATAACTATAATGACCACAAACCGAATCCTAATTTCTATGACCAATCTTCGCAATACACATCGTCATATTCATGTGAGAATTGTGGAAACGAACCTCATTATGGATATGATTGTCAACCGATGAATCAAAATACGTCTTTCGACACCCAATTCAATGGATTTGATGAATCACCTCCACAAGATATGAATTACAATTGTAACAATGGGAATTTTTATCCACACAACAAACCGGATTTTTCTCAAAATCCGTGTTGCGACAATTGTGGGGGGCCTCACGATACTTATTCTTGCCAACCAATGCATTATAATGAACCCAATTCATACTATAATTCCGGTTTTGATAATTTTGAGGCCCCACCATACTATCTCGAACACCAAAATTCTTATGATTCAAGTAACGAGAGACAAAATTCCTTTGGCGCTTTCTTACAAGACCATGAAGAAGAATTCGTGCAAGGTGTGATGGACATTTTTAGAATTATAAGGGGAGAGATTGAAATGGAAAAGCAACGAGTGCAAGCGTCAAATATTGATACTTATGCCTCTACGTCTCTTGAGATTCCATATGATTACCAATACGACGATGATGATAGCGATGTTTTCAATCTCGACCCTTATCATGGAAAAACTACTCCTATACCCACTTCGGAAACCGATGCCTCTCTAAGTATGGGGGAGACGAATCTTAGCACTAATCCTAGTGTCGAGATCCCTATTCCAATCCAAAGTGAGCCTACGTTTTCTCCGAAGATGAGGTAAGTGATTTTGCTCTCGATGAATTTTTTCACGAAGATTCTAGCAAGGCAAATCACAATAGTGAGTGTGAATCGATTTCTTGTGCTGATTTCTCTCCCACTGACACTTCGGGGAGAGAATCAACGACTTTTTCGAACCCACTTTTCAATGACGATGATTTTTTCGCTAGTGATGACGAGTCACTAATCGACAAGGACGTTCAAAATACCGATTTTAAAATCTTTTCGAACCCTTTATTCGAATTTGATGACGAGTTCGTTTTTGGTGACGTAAATCCTCTCTTTGATGAGACGTTCGAGGACATCGAGAGTGAGGATTCTAAGGATTCTAAACTCGATGAGCCGGATTTGCTAGTCACCCTCCCGAAGTCTCATACGGTTGAGACTATTCTTTCTACTCATGACGTTTCCATTCTCGAGGGGTTCACCGATGGACCGCCTCTCGATGAGAGTGAGGATTTTAATGAGGCTTTTGCCTTCGATCCGGGGGGAAATTTTGAAACTCCTATTTTGAGCAATTCTCTTTCAATTTTACCTTCGTTTCAAAGTATCCCTACCCATCCCCTCGGATATGATGAGTTTACCTACGTCCTAAGGAGTTTTCTTCCTTACAAGACGTATCCACCGGCTTTGCGTATTTTATTTTCAACAAAATGTGAGGATACGATCTTCGATCCCGGTATAAAGGCTTTGCCTTTATTTACGGTTGCTTTTGGGCCTTGATTACATGTAAGTCCCACCAAAAATGACCGAACCAAGATAATCCCTAAATGATCACATTTATGGGGATTCGAGTCGAGCTTTTGACTCGGTTATCAAAAACAAGGTGCCTCGTGGGGGAGACCCATGCTTATCCATGTACATATTATTGCTTTCTAATTAGTTTAATGTGAGGGGATTTGTGCCCTTCCAACCTTTGTTCTGTGGTTGTTTGTGAATTGTGGTTTTTAGATAATCATCTTCACGATTGGAGCCTCTCGTGCTCGTTTTACGTGAGCACTCGATCGTTTGCTTTGAAGAATTTCTCGATATCCAAATGATATATCCTTTGATGTTCTAACCTTAGGTTTATAGCACACTTCATAAACGGCTATTAATTTATTGGTTACACCCTTTCCATGCTAGATTAGGCATTCGACTACGTCTCTAGTATGGGGGTATTTGCACCCCTAGACTCGAAACATTGAGGACAATGTTTAACTTTAGTATGGGGGGTGAATAGATACTTGCCTTGCCAAACCTTCACGCTTTCCAAAATTTCATCTTTTTGTTATCATTTTGTTGCAAAATAAGGCTAAAAATGGCCAAATTTTAAAAATTTTCTTAGTTTTCATAAGTGTTTAAGACACAAATGTAGGTTTTCCGATGGTGAGAATAAGAGTAATTTTTGACTCGACCGTGCGTGTTGAGCACTTAGCTTCGATTCCTTAACTTTTTAGGCTAAGTCTCTTAAATGAGGACGCGAAATGATAGAGTTATTTATAAGTCTCGTAATCGTCACAATCTTATGTGTAGTAATTATTAGCTTATTCTCCCAACGCTTTTGCATAATAAATTATTAATAAATATTGATTTGGCGGTTTAGTCACTATTGTTGGTTTCTAATTTGTTTTGGTAGCTTCCATGTAATTAAATTGGGAAAACATTAAGGTATCGCCAGCGTCACGGTTTTGAAGTATTGGCAACCGAATAATCGAAAGCTTCACCTAATAATAAGATTTCAAGTGCTCACCTAAATTAAGCAAAAATTTGAAGCTCACAAGGCCGAAAAATCTATGCCCAAATTGAAAGTGAATCAAGCCTTAATCTTCGAAGCTTTAAAGATCCAAAATTCGCCTTTGCATGAGGATATACGTCTTTGGCTAATAAAACCATCGATGAGGCGGATAATAAAAGGCAAGGCAAGACCGAAGTCATAATAAAAGCTCCATGGCGGAGTTGAATAAAAGATGGAGGTAAACCATGATAATAAAACCACCGATGATGGAGGATAATAAAAGTCATGGTAAGAAGTCTCATGTTCAAAACCGTTATAAAACCGTGTTTATCGATCCTTCTTGTTGACTTAATCTTTTGACATCGTTGTCTATTAGGGTGAATTATTAATTCGATAGTTTTGGTTACACCGTTAAGGCTCTATTTTTAGACTTAATCTCTATTCACGCATAAGTCAATGATGTATCCTCTTGATCATTAAGACAAAAATAAAATATAAGAGATACCAAGTAGGAATAAGGGAGTTTAGGTTCGTAATTAACACTCATGAGATGTGTTCGTGTTGCTAACTTATAATAACAATGATCTCGTTGCATGCTTAGCATGGAATTGGGTGAAAATCGAGGACGACGAAATTATTTCTAACGAAGCATTCACGTGTTCTTGTTCTATGATCCCAAAAGTCACTTTATCGTGATGAAAACAATACACTATGTCTAAAACACGTGTAGTAGTTTATTTAAATTTATGTCTTCAATAAATGTCATCATAAAATGACTTTTGGAAGTGCTAAGATACTTAATTCTAGCATTGCGTGGGGACACGGCAATGGTTTAGTATGGGGGAGTGATGAGACTGCAATTATACATAGTCTCATCGTCCAAATCGGGCTTAAAACGCTTAAAATATCATCAAAATACCCAAATATATGCTTGTGTTTGTTCATTGTGTATTTTAGGTACGGATATCGTGAAATCAACAAATGATCACAAGATTCAAGCAAAAACGAACACGGGAAACGAAGTCGCACAAAGAACCGGGCCTAAGAATGAAATTACCATAAATGCCCTTGAAGAATGAAGATATTGCATTTATGGTCCTTGTAGAAAGTTTGCAATATATTGGTGCCTAAAATGACAACTTGGTGAAAGATATTACAAAGGGGATTTGAAGAAAGCTGTTTGAAACTTAATGTGACAACTATTTGGGAGTGTAGGGGGCATTATTGCCATTACTTAAACCCATTAACCCAATAAACCTGACCCAAACCCACTCTATACCCACTCCATACCCGACTTATACCAATATAAACCCAAAACCCAATCCACGTTAGCCCAAGTCAACAACCAGTCAAGTTTTAGTTAACCAGAGAACATGTTTTTAAATCCTAAAACTAATCTAACCCTGACTAATAATCATCATCATCACCCCAAAACCTAATCCCTCACCCAGTATTAATCCATCACACCACCTAACACAAACTCAATTAACCAAAGTGGAAATGTTTTCTACCATGTACTTACCACACTACCCAACCCAGAAAACGACCTTTCATATTATTTTCCCCCCACACAGCCATCTTAAGTCACGAGTTATCTCACTTTCTTCAAGATAAAGACCAGATCAACGGACAACATCAGTCCCTTGCTCACCACATCTATTTGGAAGGTTAGGATCAATATTTGGGCTGGCACATCACATGGGAGACTAGAAATTCGTCTAGAAGAAGGAATCAAGAAGAGCATATCCGTTTTTTATTCCAAGGGTAAAGATGGAAGATCACAAGACTTAGGGTTTATGTTTGTAGCTTCTCACATACTGTGTAAATAGACATAGAATTAGCAGCTAGCATCTTGTTCCAATTCTTGTAATTTTTAAACTTTTCTAAGTAATGTAGTGAGATTTTTAAAACAACGCAATGAATTGAGTTCCATTTTACTTTCAATTGTCTTATTTACATTCTACAAATTTAATTTTAGCATTCGTATTTTTCATTTTATCAGAAAGTTTTTAAAAGAAATTTTTAGACTTCTTTGAGATCCTATAAGGTGTAGACTAATGATGCAAATATGAACTAACAATTCATGTTTGAGTCAAGTCTGTAGCTTATAGTTATTTTCCTTGTTCCTTTTATTTATCGCAAAAAAGGTTTGGTTCCAAAAAGTTCCTTAAAAATCAAGTTTTCTTTTGATTTTATGTCGTTTATTGTAGCATAAGCTACAAGCTGCTTATCTGACAAATAAGCTAGCTTGTTAGCTTATGGTACAAGTGATTTCTTGTTTCTTCTTTATTTCAGGTTCAAGAAGGAGTGGTGATGTTTGTTGATTTATCAAGAAATTCCCAAAGTTGTTTAATGATCAGTTCTTGTAGATGTTCCAAAGGGTGATAAGTTGCTGATGTTAAGGGTTCTGATAAGATTAAGCTAAAAAGGTTCTGTAATATCCTTGAAGTAAGATTAGGCTGAGAGGAATCTCTTAGACTCAATTCAAGTGAGGTTCTATCTTTTTTTTTAACTTTTTCTGTCAAAAATATGATGCTTATTTGATTTTTTGCTTACCGGTTTATTTGTTCAAGTTAGTTGCCTATCTGTGCACTTTTATGCTTATTGACTTGAGATGTGTTTTTTATTTTGCCTTAACTAGCTTTAATTCTGTCAAGTAAGAACAGTACGGGTTAGATTTTTCTTATAGTTCGTTATCTGCTGTTATAATTCTTGGTTTTTCACTATTATCAGAGGTTTGTGGATGTTAGGTATCATTTAGGCTGGATTTACATTGATTTGAAATTGCTTGATTATATTAAGATTTCCCTTGTTAATTTGTTTAACTGTGGAGTTAAGGGGGTGTGAGGATTTGAGTAGCTAGGGCATTAGGGGTGACATCTAGTCCCACTACTGAGTCTAGACAACTTTGGGTACTCTGGTATAATTGGTTTTAGGTATTGGTTAGGTTAGAGTTGCTTTAATATCTAAATTTTGTTAGTTCATAAAAATTGCATGAAACTGGCATAATAGAACAACAGGTCTAATATAGCATTTGTAACGGTGTTTTAGGTGTTGAATTTTGGTCACACTCTAGTGTTAGGGTAGGTTTAGGGTTGCACTACCTAGCATTTAGGATTGGGTGGATTTTGGTGATTCAAATTGCCCGAGAATCTCGCTGTTGCAGCAATTTAGGTCAGCAACTAGCATTTTCTGAATCCATGACACATCAGCAGGCCTAAGTGGCTCATTCTTATGTTTGGTATGCTGAATTTTGGTAGATAACTAGTTCATATGGTAATATAGGTGTAGGATATCTAGTTTGGTAGTTTTGGAGGTTCGTGGAAGCTTAAATTGCACTTGTACTCACTGTATAGCAATATACGTCCATAGACCCCCCCCTTTTTTCTGTTTGCTGCAGCCACGGTAAGTATTCTAGGTGTGAATTTGTATTTGGTGCTTTAATTTTTGGTACAGAGTTAGTATAGGGGTAGTCTTAGAAGTTTATTATCTGGTCATAGCTTTTGGAGAACATTGGGTGGGTTAGAAATTAGCTTATAGCTCACTTTTTGTCCATTAGAACCTACAACCTCGATTTGTGAATCTTGATGATTATTTGTGCTCGATTTATGTTGTAATTGTGTTTTTTTTTTGTTTGTCATTGACTCCCTACAACCAACTGGTTGTAGGGGTTGCCATTTGTGCCCAAAAACGCCAACAAACAAGCCTAAAACAAGCGAAAACGAGCCGAAAAAAAAACATACAGCAACTTTTTCTTTGTTGTCCGAGAACGCTGCAGATTTTTTATTTTTTTTAGTGTTGTCCGATATCGGACAACACTGATGTTGGACAAGTCTGTTGTCTGGTAGGATCTTGGACAACACTAAAGTACTCCACCTTGGGGTACTTTGGGGGTACTTTTGTTTTTAGCCAATTGTTTTAGTTTTTTTTAACTTTTTCATTTTTCCCTTGTTAATTTAGTTAAAAAAAAGATTTTTAGAAAAATAAAATTTATTTATAGCATTATTTTATTATTTTTATTATTATTTTAGTTTAAAAGTGTTTTTGGCATTTTAAAAATAGGAAATTAGTTTTAAAAAGTTTAGAAAAATACTTTTTGGTTTTAATTTAGTATACTCTAGGTTTATAAAACATAAAATTTTCATTTTCACTTTTTATAAATTTTATTTATTTTTGAGTTTTTTTAATTAAATTTTAAAAATTAATATAAAATAATTTAAAAAGTTTTGCAAATTTTGGTTTTCATTTTTACTTTATTTAGATTTTTATTAGCTTATATTTAAAATTTGGTGATTTTTAGTTGAGTTTGATTTTTCGTCGAATTTTACGATTTCGTGTTTTTTTACGTCGTAGTGTAATTTTTAGCGTAACTCGTCTCCGTTTTTCTTTCTTTCTTTCTTTCCAAAAGCGTAATCACTCGATTAAATACGTCTAATATTTCTTGGCTAAACACCATACCTCCTCGAGAACGAACTCGACGACGAGTATTCGCGTTTTTCACAAAACGTGATACTTAATACTTACCCGCTTTTGTCGCTTTGTTTTTCCTAAAATAAAGTGTACAAAAATATCGCAACCACTTTCTCATGTGTATTCTATCACGTCTTTGAACAATGTTAATCCCATCAAAAACATTTGCAAAAGAATTTCAAAAAGAGTTTTAGGAGTTGATGATAAAAACGATTTTTCGTCCCCTCCGCCGGTGGAGGTTAAGAGTGTTAAGCCGACGTCTCCAATCACGAATGATTCCTCGGATGATGAATATGTTGACCCCAATGGGAAAGTTTTCTTTGTCGACAAACGTTTTGAGAACTTACCACCACTAAAACCAAAACGGTTTTCATATGTGAGAATTTTTAGTGTGACTAACATCGTTTTAGAAACACCAAATATTTTTGACATAATCAAGTCGGGTTTTCATAAGGAGTTTTCAAAAGATGAAAAAGGAAAAGATTTTGAATTGGATTTAAAAGATTTTTCTACAAAGCTAACTCCGTCATCACCTCGTGTTTTGAGTGCTACAAGCTCGTCTTCTCCTTTTGACGATGCTTTGTGTGGACTTAGTGTGGGGGAAGCCCCTTATGTTCCCTCCCCTTTCTCCACCGAGGACGAGATATTTGATCCCGGAATTACTTATAAAGGGAAATCTCGGTCTTCCACCGATACAATAAATGGAAAATCTTTCTATTTGATTGGTGCGTGTCTACCTCAAGTAGCTCATGGTTTTTGTGACTTACCCATTGTCCCACCCTTCTATTTCTTCTCATCTATTTTCTTTAAACCTTTTTGGGTTTGTGTTGACACATGATGAAGTGGCGTTGATTTGTTTATCCAATGAAAACGAGAATGCCATCTTCGATCCCGGTATTTTGCACCATCAAAGGACTTAGTCCTTAATACCGGTTGTTTTTTGTCCTTGTTTATCATGTAAGCCCCACCAAAATGACCGAACCAAGATAATCCCTAAATGATCACATTTATGGGGATTCGAGTCGAGCTTTTGACTCGGTTATCAAAAACAAGGTGCCTCGTGGGGGAGTTTCTATGCTATCCATGTACATATTATCGCTTTCTAATGTAGCTTACGTGAGGGGATTTGTGCCCTTCCAACCTTTGTTCCGTGGTTGTTTGTGCATTGTGGTTTTTAGATGATCATGATCTTCGCGATTGGAGACTCTCGTGTTCGTTTTATGGGAGCACTCGATCGTTGCTTTAAAGAATTTCTCGATATCCATATGATATATCCTTTGATGTTCTAACCTTAGGTTTATAGCACACTTCATAAACGGCTATTGATTTAATGGTTCCACCCTTTCCATGCTAGATTAAGCATTTGACTACGTCTCTAGTATGGGGGTATCCTACCCTTAGACTCGAAACATTGAGGACAATGTTTAACTTTAGTATGGGGGTGAATAGATACTTTCTAAACCTTCACGCTTTCCAAAGTTTATCTTTTTGTTGCAAAATAAGGCTAAAAATGGCCAAATTTTAAAAAAAATTCCTCATGTTTTATAAGTGTTTGAAGACACGAACGTAGGTTTTCCGATGGCGAGAATAAGAGTAATTTTTTACTCGACCGTGCGTGTTGAGCACTTAGCTTCGATTCCTTAACTTTATATTAGGCTAAGTCTCTTAAATGAGGACGAGAAATGATAGAGTTAATTATAAGTTACTATGCTAAACGTAGAGTACTCGTATTCTTTCAAAAACTCATATGTTCTCATTGTTTGCTTATTCTCCCTTCGCTTGTAAATATGTTTTGCTTAATAAATATTGACTTAGCGGTTTAGTCTTGATTGTTGGTTTCTAGTCTTTTCTAGTAGCTTCCATGTAATTAAATTAGGAAGACATTAAGGTATCGCCAGCGTCACGGTTTTGAAGTATTGACAACCCGAATAATCAAAAGCTTCACCCAATAATAAGATTTCAAGTGCTCACTTAAATCAAGCAAACAATTTGAAGCTCACAAGGCTGAAAAATCTATGCAAAATTGAAAGTGAATCAAGCCTTAATCTTTGAAGCTTTAAAGATCCAAAATTCGCTTTTAGCGTGAGGATATACGTCTTTTGCCACAATAAACACCTCATGGTGAGGTTAAATAAAAGGCAAGGCAAGACCGAAGTCATAATAAAAGCTTCATGGCGAAGTTGAATAAAAGATGAAGGTAAACCTATGATAATAAGGCCCTTCCGTTAGGGGGCGTATAAAAGTATTGGTAATAAGTCTCATGTTCAAAACTGTTATAAAACCGTGTTTATCGATCCTTCTTGTTGACTTAATTTTTTGACATCGTTGTCTATTAGGAGGGGTTATTAATTCGATGGTCTTGGTTACACCGTTAGGACTCTATTTTTAGACCTAAATCTCTATCATCGCATAACTCAAACAATGTATCCTCGTGAAATATTCAAGATAAAATAAAATATAATAGATACAACTTAGGAAAATGGGAGGATAAGTACGTGATTAGGGCATATGAGTAGTGTTAGCATTACTAACTTATAATGACAATGATCTCGTTGCACGCTTAGCATGGAATTGGGGTGAAAATCGAGGACGACGAAATTATTTCTAACGAAGCATTCACGTGTTCTTATTCTATGAACCTAAACGTCCCATTTTGCGATGAAAATCATACATTATGTCTAAAACACAAGTAGAAGTAATAGTAGTAGTGTAGCTAGTTTATCGTTCAATAAAAGTGAATAAAAATGAATTTTGGAGATGCTACGATACTTTATTCTAGCATTGCGTGAGGGCACGGCAATGGTTTAGTATGGGGGAGTGATGAGACTGCTTTTATACATAGTCTCATCGTCCAAATTAGGCTTAAAATGCATTAAATATCATAAAAAATGCCAAATATATGCTTGTGTTTGTTACTTGTGTATTTTAGGTACGGATATTGAGGAAATGACAAAAGATCACAAGGATCATGCAAAAGATCACAAGGATCATGCAAAAACGAACACGGGAAAAGAAGCTGCACAATGAACCAGACCTAAGTGATGATTTTCCAAGATTAACCCTTGAAGATTTGAAGATTATGCAAGAAGGGTCCTCCAATATTGAAGAATTGACAATTTAGACTCTTATATCTTCATAATTACAAGATTGGTCCTTAAAGTTTGTCAAATTTACAAAAAGGACCCTCTACTTTGAAGAATTGGCAAAAATGGTCCCTCAAGAATTATGACTTGTCAATTTCAGTCCTCCAAGAAGTCAACCATACAAGTCAAGACCATTAACTATGAAGAAAATACCAAAACAACCCTTCAAGAATCAACAATTGGTAAAAAATACCCCTGAAAATACTTTGGAAAAGTATTTGGGGCAAAAGTGTGAAAAATGGAACTTGTATAACAAAGGAAAATGAGTTTTGGATGTTTAAATAGCAAGTGAAAGGAGTCAAAGAATTGAGGGGTTTAATTTGGCAGACATCCAAAGTTACCTAGGCCAACCAACACACGCCACGTGCCCCACTCACCCCATCCCACCAATCACATGCCACCAATTTGCCACCTCAAACCCCACTAATAACCGGATTAACAAACTTATTTATTAAGTTTAAAAATGGGCGGTTAACAACTTTTCAAAACTTAATCTGGATTAAACTCAATACTATTCACCAAGAACACGAATTAGGGGAATGTTTAATCCTTTGAATTAAACCCTAATTCTCTCCAGATTAATGATTAACCTATCCCTAAACACATCCCAACTCTTAAACCCTATGCCACATCACCCCACAACTCACATGATAAACCCTTGTCCCACTTCTTGGAGAAGATGACAAAACAGTACCAAGGATCCAACGCCCAAGAGTAAAGCTTACAATCTAAGCTTAATAGAGGCCCTTGATCACTTTCCAACAACTCACCACTCCACAAACAGCCAAAAGAAGCTCATATGATTCCAAGATATTCAAATCTGCAAAGGGCATTTTGGGGACTTCATCAACATTAGGGTTACGTTTTTATGCATTCAGTAGTTCATTTGTAGCCTATATAAGGCCTTAGTATCACCACATTAGTTCTTGTTCTCAGTTTTACTCTTGTCAAGCCTTGTAAAGCCATTTTCTGAAATTTATAAGATTGTGGTATTGTGTTGTGATTTAACACTGAGTTCCATTTATTGTTATTGTATTGAGTAGCTAATTGTCACGTTTTTGTACTTAAACAAAACCTTGAACAAGTCCAAGATAGCCTATAAGCCTGTGAGTCCCTTTGTTCTTGTTGAGGTCAAGAATTTGGCTTGTGTTTTGGTGAGGATTGTTCATTGAGGTGTTTCTTTAAGTGACATAAGTCAAATTCACTAGCTTAATCAATATTGGAAGATGGTATACGTTTTTATCTCAAAAATCAGTCAAGTGGTTTGCTAAGAGCTTGTTGTTCAACAGCTTGCTTATTTGAGCTTAAGGGTGATCATAGCCTCCTAATCTTGGTTGATTAAGGGGTGGTGAGGCCTTAAGGGAAGATTCAGGCCTTGTGGGAACCTAAGTCTTGCATAGACTTGACCATTTGTCACCTTATTTTTACTCTATTGTGTTAACCTAGGCTCAAGCCTTTGGCTGGGCTTGTTTGTTGTTCTTAGCAGGGGGAAGCTGGTGCTTGTTCTTGCTAGCACCTCAGCTCATTGATTCCAAGGTGTGGATGTACATCTTGGAGGTTTGAATTCTCAAAACATCATCTTTCTGATTAAGTATTTGATTTTTAGTGATTTTGTGATTCTGCTGGTATAAGTGTGTTTTTATGCCTGCAATGTGGTTCTTGATTCATATGTTGTGTGTTATGATGCTTATTTGGGCTTAAATCAATCTTGAGAAGACTTTTACTTTGTTAAAATTGAGTTTAAAAAGTTAAAAGGGTGTTTGGGGTTGACTGATTGTTCAAGTTTATGTGATTTAGAGTCGGTATTATGGTGTTGTTTGAGTGTGTATCTGATATTGAGGTATTTATGTTCTGATATTTGCAAAATTTGTGCCTTGAATCATTAAATCAAACATTTGGCTATAAAATCTTGAAAATTGTTGTTTGCTCTGAAATCTTGTGCACACCTAGTTTTCATGTTAACCTAGGGCTAACAAGTGTTTAATCATTGTTAATACAACCTATGTGATAGATCTGAGGCCTTGAGTTTGGATTTGGTGTCAAGTAGATCAGCAAACATTGTTCTTGTGTTCATCATTGTTCATCAGTAACTGCTTTTGCCTAGATCTTGTTCATAAGTTGGATTTGTTGGATGAAATGTGTTAATCTATGTTTCTTTAAGTTGTATTGAACTTGTGTATGCATTTGGTGGTTTGTGGGTAGCTTTCACTAGCTTAAAAGTAGCTTATAACTACCAGATCTGCTTATTACTTGTCTGGAACACATCTGAGCAAAGATTGAATTAACTGCACTGATTGGCTGGGTGTTTTTGTGATTATTTGCTTGTTACTGACTCCTTGTGAGTCACTAATCACAAGGGTGCCTTGATTGTCCAAAAAGACCAAGTGAAACTCTCTAAAAATCCAAGTCAAAAAGTCAAGGTAGTGGGAACTCCTTTCCCCTTCTTCTAGCCACTGCTAGTTATATATTGTGTTCAACTTATTAATAACTCATTTCAGCTTACTCCAATGTGCAACAACTTATTTTTTGTAATAGGTCTTAATATTTTGAGCTTATAAGTGATTCTGGAAGTTTACAGCTTTTGGTTTTAAGTTTTTACTAGAAAACGACTATTTTGTCTTTTTCAAAATCAGCTTATTGCTTATTTCAGCTTATTGAGTGTTCTTATTGGAAATCTTTTTTTGATTAAGCTTAGTTAAGCCTTTTGTGACTTATTTCAACTTGAATCAGCTCTTGAAATAGTCTAGAACTCAAAAACGACTATTTTGTCGTTTTGTGAAGAGGGCTTTGGCTTATTTCAGGCTTATTCCTTGAGCTTATTTCAAGTTTCTTTTTGCAAATAGCTTAATTAGGTCAAGAGAAGGACGTTGGTAAAATCTTAGCTTATGGCATCAGCTTATAGCTTAATGGGCCAAAAAGCCCATTAAGAATAAGCTGTTTTGAAATAAGCTAGCTTAAGCTCATTTTCAGCTTTTGGGCCTTTGGAAAATTGTGTTGAAAATCAAATTTTAAGCTTGTCTGGAGCTTTTGGGCCATTTCTGAGGACTTTTTATTATTGGGCCCAATATTAAGCCCATTAAGGATCTGTTTGGGTATTTGGCCAATTTGAAGGCCCAATACGGGCATTTTTGGTATTTCAAGTTCATTTTCTGTTTAATTAGATTAAAATAAACTAGTTTGTAAGTTTTTAGAATTTTTTATAATTTTTGGATTTTTAATATTATTTTAATATTATTTTATTATTAAATTTCAATTTTCACATTTTTGCACTTTTATATTTTTCTTAGGTTATATACATTAAGTTAGGAATTTTACAATTTTTAGAATATTTTTATTATCATTAGATTAATTTTTATTATTATTTTAAGTTTTAATAGTTTTTAATTGTTTTTAAATAGTTTTTATTAATTTTAAAATTTTCAAAAATAGTTATAAATTTAGTTAAGTCATTTTAGAGGTTTACAATTGAAAAAATCTCATTTTGGGCTTTTTGTTAATTAAACTGATTTTTTGGGCTTTAATTAGCATTAAAAATTATTATTTAATTAAATAAAAGGTTTGAGTGATTTTTGATTTTTTATAAACTCTAATTACATTTTTTTAGGATTTATTGCAATTTTCTAGGAATTTTTAAGTTAAATTTTTAATTTTCTCACTTTTTATGGTTTTACGTGTACGACTAATCGTCTTAGAGGGTGTTTGGTTAAGCTTATGAGTTTGGCTTAGGCTTATATTATATAAGCCATTATGGCTTATATATAATAAGCTTATAAGCTCATTATTAGTGTTTGGTTTAGCTTATCAAATTTAGTAAGATAAAATGACAAAAAAGTACATAAATATTAAATGATATGGTTATTAAATGTGGGTATAAATGTCTTTTTATATATTATTACTATATAAGTCTAAAAAGCCACACATTTTGGGCTTACCAAAAACCCCATATATAAGCTTATAAGCCTATTTATATAAGCTTAACCAAACACTTAGTTTCGGCTTATAAGCTTATATAAGCTAATAAGCTTATAAGCCTATTATATAAGCTAAAACAAACACCCCCTTAGTTTAATTCATAATCGTAACCGTCATTCTCTTCTAATCTCTCTTCTATTTTCTTTCTTCATAAATTATAATCACAAACCATTAATCAATTCTTAACACAACGCACTTGCCTCCTTGAGAAACGAACTTGAACTTCATTACTTTCCCTATTTTGTTCTCTTTTCCTAAAGAGTGGCAAAAACTTCTACGTCAGTCTTACATTGATACTGCTATCATTGGAAGTCTCCTCGTGTGAGATACTCACCATCAGATTATGTTCCAGATACTTAGACTCTTGTCCAACTTGATATGGTACAATACTAGTATCGGTGGTATCAATTGGTACCTCAGATATCTTTTCTAACCCATAAACCGAGAGATTTTCCATAAGAGCTGCTTTAGCGATGTTGAAGTCGTCACAGTCTGAATCGTATGCATCGAGATCATCTGCTTGATATGTTGCATTCTGAGTGAAAACCGCTGGACCTCCACTATTTTCCGCAACTCCCGGATCAACAAGAAACGCTAACTCCTCCTCATCTAATTCATGACCTTGTGCCTGAGCATTCACCAATAGCACCTTCTCGTTAAACCATGAAGCATCCCTTTTCCTCTTGGGTTGCTTACAATCCCTAGCCATGTGTCCTTCCCCTTGCAATTATAACATGTAATCATTTTCAACTTGCTAGTAGCATTGCCCCTCGGAGGAGTAGGAGCAGTGTTGTAAGTTCTTGCACCAGTGTTGGATGAACTCGGTCTCCCCTGAATAGGTTGAACGATGACTCTGCCTTCTTGAATAGTAGCTTGTTGACGAGATTTTGAAGAGGTTCTCAACTGATTGTTTATTGTAGGAAGTCATCTATATGCTCGTTTGTTCAAAGTTTGAGTGATATAGGCAGACATGGCAGCTAACACTTCAATGGGATTTCACCGTGTTTGAATTCGGGAATTGGGGCCTCATCATCACAATATAAGACTGGTGCTGGTGGAGCTACATATGCACTTGAAGGAGTAATGACATGTTGTGAGTAGTTGAGTTGAAGAACTTCAGGTGCCTGATAAGTGATGACTGGAGCTGTAGGTGCTTGATAAGAAGAATATTGTTGATGAGCATAAGTTGATGGATACGAGTCTCTGTGTGATGGTGGTACTTGAATCTGATATTGTTGATGTGAAGTAGCTGGTTATGGTAACATCAATACTCTGGGTAGCTTGGAGTTTGATACAAGGACTTGTGATAAGAATGTTGCCCAGATGCATAAGGAGTATTGTTATACGATAGCAATTGATGATTCGCCATTAACGCCATTGGTTCATGATAAGATCCTTGAAACAGACGAGACATTATCACATGCTTCTCGTGTTGTTGCAAGAAAGCATAAAGTTGATCCAGATTTGTTAAGTACAAATCCCTTACCAGTTTAACATCAGTGACATAACGACTCCACTCTAGAGGCAACGTATTCAAGAACTTAGTGTTAATTTGAAATTGAGCAATCGTCAGGTTATAAGTATCTAAATCATTCATCAATGTAGTAAATCGCCAATAAAAATCATAAAGTGTTTCCACTGGAATGTATGTGAATCTATCAAAGAGATCATAAAGCTGACACTCACGTTCTTGTTTAGTAAGCGAAGTTCCTTGTAGAAAAATACCAAAACGTTCCCATAATTCCTTCGCTATCTTGTGATGACTTACCATTCGATGAATATCAGGTGGAAGAGCTTGGAGAATAGTTTGAAGAGCCTTTTCATCAATATCAGCAATAGCTTGATTTGCTGGGGTTAAATCAAAGAAAGTCCTTGGTCGAGTCACACCTTCCTCAGTAACGGTGCCCCACTCATGTGGTCCTTGTTCGATTGATCTAAGCATAAGTCTCCCATTCGGTCTACCGATAATGTATGACTTCATTCGGTCCTGCCATGATTCAAATAGCTCTTTGATAAGCATCGGTGGAGGGGTATCGATACCCGATATGATTGATAACTCTGAAAGCGACGGCATTGTCGGCATTAATGAATGAGGATTCATTTTAGATCACTTGAAAAAGATACCATATGATCGAGCAATGAAATAAAGTTGTTGAGTTTGTTGTTGTTGAAGAAAATACAGAGTTTTACTAATCGTTAAGAAACCGAGAAATAAATTCGCGAGATTTTACAAATCACCGATTAAACCATAATTATCTTAAGTTCATGTGTTGTTGAAATCTAAGAAAAGTATTCTTTCTGAACTTGCAAAAATTTACCAAGTCTTTAAGTTCGCAATATCTTAGGTGAATTCGTAATATACAAAGGTTCTGATTTCGCAATATTCTAAACTTCTGACTTCGCAATATAAAACCCTGAGTTCGCAATGTATGTCTTCGCAATTCACATATCTTCGCAAAACCTGTCTTCGCAAAACCTGAACACTTGACTTTGCAATGTTCAAAACCTTTGACTTTGCAATACTTAAGCACTTCACTTCGCAATATCCAAAACTTTGACTTCGCAATACGTAAGCACTTGACTTCGCAAAAACGAGGGTTTACAAGTTCGGAATAAGCCAGATTTTTTAGGAACTCAGACAAAACATGGAAATTCGAGTTTTTTCACTAAAAAATGATCCAAATGCCAAAAAAATTTGTGTTTTCACAAAAACAAGAAACTCAAATCCCTACCACGAGTATGTAGGTGATTTTAAGAAAGATTTAAGGGCGAAAAAACACCAAAAAAAAAAAATTTGAACCGTGGGTATATATAGCAAAAGTATATACGAACCAATACGAAACCAACACAATAACAAACAAAACTTTATTTCATCCCATGGCTCTTGATACTAATTGTAGAATAATGGTAATCTTAATCCTAAGAGTTTGGATGATGTTTCTAGTGAGAGAAATTTAGAGAGAGAAAGTAGAGAGAAAAGTATGTTTATTAAGTGAAAATTATGAAACAAACAACATCCTCTCCATTAAAGGAGAGGGTTTATATACCCAAGTCCATAAACGGACTTGGGCTTCCGGCCCATGAACATGCTCATGGGTCGGGCTTGTTTAAACTATTACAATTACTATACTACGAGCGCGTAACTATATTGTTGGAGTGACCGAGACTTTTAATAGTAAAAAATGTATCTCCAACAATGAACAAAGAGGTACATCATATATGATAAAATAAGCCACAAATCCCCGAGGCCTTAGCTAAAACCAAGCAAATTAAACTTTATAATATTTGACTGGAACATCCAAATTGATAGTAGAAAAAATTATAAACTAGATCAGCTTATCATACATGATACTTTCAAGTATCACATATGATACTTTAAAAATATGAAGTAGCAAATTTGATACTTGAAAAGTATAAAATAACTCAGGTTATAAACACATGATACTGAAAAAAAAATAGATTGCATTATCAAATATAACACTTTTAAGTATCAAATATGATACTTTCAAGTATCACATTTGATAAATTAGAAAATATGGGTTTGTGATGTGTCAAGGGTTTTGAGATTATGCAATTTGTAGTTTAATTATCCAAATTATCAACTCTGTTAATTATTAATTAGTTGTTATTTTTAGATAACAAGGAATATGTCAAGCTAGTTGTCAAAGATTAGCTAGATTTTTATTGAATCTTAGTTATTTTAACTAGACTTAACGACACTTTAATCACTATATTTGTACATTTTGCAGTGGAGAAAGTTACATCTGAAGATGAAAATTCTCTTGACTCGTCTGGTGATTCGTATGGTGTTTCATATAGTGACTGATCTACTCATTCATCAACTTACTCATCTAGTGATGATTTAACCAATTACTTCTTATAATCTAGAAATATTGAATGCCAATTCCCTTATTGGCTTCATGAATAAAACATCCAAGTGCCTATCAAGACCCAGGGACCAAAACAACTACTTTATGTCATCTTTCCACATCCACAAATTGCTTCAAGTTCAAGAACAACCGATATATATGCTCTAAGATCCTTAAGGCGCATACAAGAAGAAGTAGTTGTGGTGAAGAAACCATATAGCATGACTCATATAACCAATGTAGGTCTTCGGATAAGGGCTACAAAAGCATAAGTTGGATTTGTTGGTCTGTAAGCTTAATTTAGATCTATTTTCGAATATTATGTAATGGAAAAACATGTATGCACTTGACTTTATTATGATATTATGACTTTAATGGATGCTTTTGTAGTTAGTTGTTAAAGTTTTGATCACATTTCTCATGCATAGTTCTTACCTTTTATTAGTATCATATATGATAATGCGATATCATATATGATCATGCGTGTAACCCTTAAATTATGTCATATATGATAATGCATTATAATATATGATACTCAATAAAAAGTTAGATATATTAAACAAAGAATCTGTTGAATTCATGATTACAACAAATAATCTACACAATTAATGATTAAACACTTGTTCAGAAAATAAAAAAATTACTTTTAACAGTATCATATATGATAATTCAAACAGAATACAACCTAATGTAAAATAATATATGATATACCTCTGATATCATATATGATAGCCACTTATACATAATCAAAAAATACAAAAACATTATTGTTAAAACTACTCTTCTTTTTCAACAATAAACTCTTCTTCAAGCACATTATCAAATGATGAATTCATGATTAACACCTACTTCATATTGATCCATAAACATATTCGTACACATCCTCTTGTTACAATCAACATCCCTCTACTTTGCTCAAATCGGGCAATTGTAGCATTTGTGTCTGCTCATTGATGTGTTCGCACAGTCTGCATTTATACAGGAGAGAAAATAACATAATATGCAACATCTTAACACCAAATGAATAACTCATATATATGATAGAAGGCAGGTTTGAAGAGTCTATAAATTTTTTTTGAACATTACTCATACAAATCAGTTTTTTCTTGTGGTTTGTTTGATATATCATATATGTTTGAGTTATCATATATGATATATCAAGCTTAATTCAGCTCACATCAACAACTTTAATTAAATCAAATGTTATATAATACGTTGTACAAAACATAAAAATGCTTAATAAAACAGTTTATTCACACTAACATAAGCTTATTTATAACTCTCATATTTATAAAACCTTATGATTCGTCAAAATAAGCTAATAAGCTAGCTTATTCATAACTTTTATGTAATTTGTAAGCTTATTCACATAGCTCCCATCTAATTCATACGCTTAATCAAATCATTCTCTTATCCTCTTATTCACAAGATTATTCACATTAACCACCTAATAAGTTAGCTTATCACTAATAACAACAATTCAGATAATACATTCAAATAAGCTGAATATAAGCTTATAAATTCAAATGATAATAAATTAATAAGCTTATTCTTATCAAATAAGCCCAAATAAAATCAGATATAATGAATCTAACCTGATGATTATCAACAATCTAAGAAGATGAACGATTGAAGAAGCTGATGGATCGATCGAATTAGGTGTTCCATTAGTTGTTAGATTAATTGCTTAATTTGTTGTTTGGTTGAATTTTTGTTGGATCGAAGAAGACGATCAATACTATCGTAGAGAGAGATAGAGAGGAAGAGAGAGAAAACACGTCTGTTAGTGTCTTAAATGATTGTATAATAAGAAAAAAAAGGTCACGCGAAATGACCAAAATACCCCTTCAGTGTAAATTGAAAATTTAATCTCATCTATTTGATGAAAGAAAGATGGATGGTGATAAGTCCCCTTATATCTTAGATAAGTTTGGTATCAAAATGAACTTAGGTGCTGTTTGGTTCACAAATTTACAAACTATGTATTTCAAATAATGGCGCTTTTTTAACTTTGCAAGTTTTTAAACCTCTATTTTCAATTACTTTTTCATGTTTGGTTGTGAAAAAATGTTTTACAAAAGTTTGCAACGTGAGTTAGTAAATGACAATATTGTCCTATTGTTTTCCATACCAAAGGCTTACAAGAACAACACACACCATAGAACCTGCTAGAATTACCCATGTAGCCAAGTGATCTACAATAAACATAAATTAACCAAATATAAATAAACCTATCATGTATCTCTAAATTGTTGGCATGAATATAATTAAAAACAAATATCATCAAATACAAAAATCAACCCCAATATTACTTGCATCGAGTATAATTTAAAATTAAAAAATCAATAGGACAAAATTGAAATAAGATCAATTACATCTTCTTCCTCAAACTAACCACAAGATGTAAAAAAAAATCTTAAAAAAAGCTTACAATAAATTGACAAAGAAGACCACGGAGATCTATAAAAGTTGTTATTAGTGCATTTTAATAAAAAAACATGTTTTTATAATTCTTTAGTGATGAACTTGAGAACTCCGAATGAAATTTGCATATAAAAATGTTGAAAGAATATTGAAATGTTGTTCATTTTGTACAATTCTTTAGTGACATATATGAAAAACTGATGAATTATTATTGAAGATTGAAGATGATAATGAGGTAAGATGAAGAACTACTAAAAAGGGAAAAAGATGAATGAGGATATATATGACCAACTTGACTTTTTCAACCTCCGTATTTCTAACTCACTCTCCACCTAACGTTTTCTTAACCCTATCAAAGTGGGCCTTTTCAGTATTTTAAAACCCCCACAGAAAAGTAACCAAACACGATTAAAGGTGTATTTTAATATCAAACCCTTTCAAAACCATCAAAATACATCAAACCAAACCGCCCCTTAAATCATGTTATTTTATGTATTTGAATTACGCTAGTTGGTATTATCGTGTTGCGATGACATTAAAGTTCATGCATAAACAAATCGCATTGTGGATAGGGAAAACTATTGGATTTTGGGGATAGGGATCGTACCCATTGCCATCATGTTCACATACAGTTTGCTACAACTAAAATCCTTACACTATTAAGAATAATACACATGCCCTGAGCTATAATCCGCAGTTGAACTTGATAATTATGATCTTGAAAAGATAGTGCAGTTGAACTTGATTGGCTCAAATCCAGATTTGTAGGCAGTTCTGGTATACATGAAGTAAGAGAGCACTATCGGCTGTTGAACCAAAAAGAATACCCACCGCCAACAACTCCAGAAAGGAGCACAATGTGGTACCGCACATGAGGAACCACCCAAGATGACCGCTTCAAACCTGTCAATAAAGCTTGATACTAGTTGTTGGCTTCAATTGTCTATTCGATACTCATTAAGCCAAGCTGAATTTTAATCCTGTCAACAAAATTGTCGGTGTTGGATCATTATTTTGTTGGAGAGAAAATAAAATCTAGTCAAGAAGTTATTGACATCTGTTTTAGCTTCATGTCAAACATTTATTTTCCTTCCAACAAAATAACGATTTAAACACCCCTGGGGGCTAGCTGACGATTTCACATTTTCTTGCCCTTGTCACTACAACTAATATCTGGGATCAAACAGGAAGTTTTGTCTTGATTGTAGTTGAAATACGAAGTTTACAAGATATTGCTAAAGGGTCGCTTCACGATTATCTCAGTGATATACCGATTGGTCTAAAACCTAACTGGTACAATTGGTTATTGACAAGAGAATACAACCAATATGGGACCAATTATACTCCTCTTAACAACAAAAACTATTATAGGATGCTCAAATGCATGAAGAATTTGATCATCGTAGAGAAATATTTTGATAAATAGGGAGAACTGATGTAGAAGCAACAACATTTTACCTAATATGGACCTTCAGATGCAGCAGTTTCATATGCTAATGACCCAAATGGCCCAAATCACAAGTCTTCAGTTGATGCCATTTGTTAAATGTACAGTCCGAGTCATATATATATAGTTAATATAAGTTATACACAAATAAGAAAACAACATAATCCTTATAATAATGAGTTGCGCCCAATATGATCTAAGAAACGTTCACACTGACCTTCTGGTCTTTCTGACTTACATACTTGCATAATGTTGGTTTATTTGATCAAAAACTGAACTAAGTGACCTTATTCTTTCACTTCTTTTGTTGTTCTCCCTAATATGTAATGATTCTAGCACGAATTTAAAGAAAGAAAGGTAGAAATGAGATGAGTTTTAGAGAGAGAAACTAGAGAGAGAAAAGAGAGAGAAGTGTGTGAATTTGTGAACTATTAGATTAAGAAGAAAAATGAATCACCAACCCTCCTAACATGCTAGGAGGGTAGTATATATAGTCCACCCACATGCGGGCTTCTTTATGGACTATATGGTTTGGGTCGGGCTTTCCTTTTGGGCTTTAGTTACTTATTAATGAACTTTAGCCTAAAGTTAAGCCCGTATAACACGACTAATATACTACCTATTACAACGTTCTAAAATACGATACATAATAACCATATGACCGAGCATTCTTGTTTGGCTCAATATTTTGAGGCTAACAATCTCCCCCAATGAGAGGTCATAAACCTTGGTCATTTAGGAAATTTGTAGAGATTACTAATCTCGCCATAAATGAGTCTTGAACGTGTAATCGTAGCCTTGTTCCTTCATGCTGTGATCTTTGAGCCTTTGTCGTTGTCTTTCGACTTTGTCTTTAAGCTTGAGATCTTCAAATCATCATTGACTTGTCTTTGCCATCTTGCGATCTTGTGTCTTTATCCACATGCTCACACTATTGATTGTTGAATATGTCTTTAGGCATGAGTATGTGGTTCTGAATCATTGACTTTGCTGTGTACACCGTGACGCCACCTTCTCGAGACAAAACATAGACACGGACTGAATGGCTTTGACATTCGTCCTAAATCGGTAGCGTTTTACCTCCGGTCGGTGAAGACCGTTATACGATATTAAATATTGTACCTGTGATCAGGTAGATTCAATTAAGAATCTCCTTGACAGGGTTTCGCGGCTGTACTAGCCGTTCTCTTTACTCGACCGTCTCAAAGCAAGACTGCGAACATAAAGAGTGAATCAATTGGATAAATATCCGCTTGATTAAAGTCGTCAATTCAAATTCCTGGAACAAGTTTGATTCTTAACGAATCTTACCATTGTTGCTTTCCAGTTGACACAAGTTTGATTCATAAGAATCTCACAAGTCACCTACCGTAGCGTTGTTTGATGTTGACGCTAGAAGGATTTCCATTCGTCACTGTGAATATTAATGAATATCACTCTGAATGTTCTGGCAAGACCATAAAGATATTGCGTAGAAACCTGAAACGAGTTTGAATCAATTCAGAATCAAACCACTGTTGCTTTTCAGTTTTGCACATGTTCAATTCATAAAGAATCTTGCATATGACCTACCGCAGTGCTGTTTGATGTTAACACTGGAAGGATTTCCACTCATCATTGTGAATACTAAGTAGTATCACTCTGAGTGTTCTAGCAATATCACAAGGATATAGCGTAGGACTCTCTTGATCGTCATCCGTGTGTCCTAACGAGATTTGATTGATCTCTTGGCTCTAGACTCGATTTGTGCACTTTTAGTGGTCGGAGGCTGGAGCAGATGCCACCTATTCAATATCAACTATCTCGAAGTGAGAAAGTCAATAGTAGTCATGTTGTTCTCCGTGACAATAAAACAAACTTCTTTTGAGAGAAGCCTGAGTAGCTAGGAAAGGGTTGTGCTTCACATCACTGGGTCCATGATGAGTTTGTCTTCATGATGAGTTGACCCAGTTTCTGCCTAAGTTGTATGGAGGGCTTCTTTCTTTACACCCTTTATCCTTACATTTCTTTTTCATTCTTCAACCCCTTCAATGCTTACCAAGACATCATTACTAGCACCTTGTTGTGATTGTTCCAGTGCTAGCATCAGTACTTAGTCGGCATTCAGCTACGTTCACATTCTACTCCATCTTTCCTAAGGACTTCTAATAATCTATTGGATTGTCCCTGGGAAGATCCCTCCGGTTCTGGTTGGATCATAGGACTTAAACCTAACCACCCTTTTGACACCAATAACGTCGTGAATTAAAGATGTTGTGGATATTTGATCGTAACCATGAAAACCACTTTAAATTCTAACAAAGTGTTTGAAAAACATTTAACACCTTGCTAGTTTTGTCGTTTAAGAAATGCTTCCCCTTCACATGTGCATCGATAATCGAAAGTGTTTCGCACATGTAGGTAAGAGTTAAAGTGCTTGAGTCTTATATTAGATCACATTTTAATCACATTTTCTCCCCCTATCTCTAATATATAAAATCTTTTGATATTAGAGATACCAAATTTGATTAAAATATATTTTGAAAAAATAGTTTTGAAATCTCTGGGAGAAAGATGTGTTAATCTTTTGCATGAAGTTAAAATGCTCCCCCTCAAAAATTGATCCAATTGAATTGTCATTGTGAGGATATGATCCACATTTCGCTTTTTGAGGATGGGAGTTGTTGAACACACAATTTTTGAAAGATTTTGAATATCATTGAAAAATTCTTGAAAAAATTGTGTTCAACGCTTTTTGAAAAATCAATTCTTTTTGTCGAAAGGTTTTTCTAAAGCATAAACTTGAGTTCATAGACTTTGAATGTTTTGACGAATCCACTCAAGTGTAACAAGATTTCTCTTCTTTTGCTGAGGGTAAGGGTACTAAATCGTACACTCCCCCATGAATATCGATCCGGGTTGCAATCTGAAAGTGATTACAAGCCATTGTGTTGAGCTCAAAACGTTGAATGTTTTGTGACAAGCTCAACCCGTGATAGATTGCTCTACCCGTTGTTTGGAAATATTTGTCCAAAATAGACAATTTCCTTTATTAAAAGAAGAAATGACATGTTTTGAAAAATATTTACAACTTTCATTCGAGCTTTATGTACACACCCGTGTCGTTATTGAGCGACATTTCTAGGCACGTCCATATTATCGATACTGAAAGACATGTCGAGAAGAATATTTTTGGATTTTTGAAAGATTTTTTTAATTTTGTGTTTTGCTTTTATGTGTTTTATATTTTTGTATTTTGCTTTTTCAAAGATATTTACAAGTTGATGTTTGAAAGATAAATCAAGCAGGCACCTTTGCCAGAATCTCCAGGTCTGCTGGAGTCAAACATCTCATAACAATTTGCCTAACGAGGTACTCAAACCTATCTTTCGACAGAGCTTTCGTAAACAAGTCGGCTAATTGGTAATCCGTTCCAACAAAGTATAGTTCAACGATACCTCTTTCAACTTGTTCCTTTATGAAGTGGTATCTGACATCGATGTGTTTCGTGCGGGAATGTTGTACCGGGTTGCAGGAGATGGCTATGGCAGACTTTGAGTCACAGTACATAGGTACTTTGTCAAAGTGGAAACCATAATCCGTGAGTTGTGTTCTCATCCAAAGAACTTGAGCACAACACGCAGATAGAGACACATACTCCGCTTCGGCTGATGAGAGTGACGTGCAATCCTGCTTCTTGGAAGACCATCCCACAAGCTTATCTTGTCCTAGAAATTGTGCACCACCAGAAGTACTTTTACGTGTATCAAGACACCCTGCATGATCAGAATCTGAATAGGCCGTTAGAAAGAAACCGGTTTCCCTCGGATACCAGAGTCCCAAATAAATGGTATTCTTAAGGTACCGAAAGATCCGTTTAACCTCCTTGAAGTGCTTTTCAGTGGGTCGTGCTTGATAACGTGCACAATAACACGTAGCATGATGAATATCTGGTCTGCTTGCTGTCAAGTACATGAGGGACCCGATCATGGAACGATATCTCGTTTGATCTATGGGTAATCCCTCCAAGTCAGCATCTAGGGATGTGGTTGATAATGGTGTCCCAACGGGGTCACATGAGGTCATACCATGCTTTTTGATTATATCTTGACAATACTTAGCTTGATTTATAAAGATACCACTTGGGGATTGGTGAACTTGAATTCCTAGAAAGAATTTTAGTTCGCCCATCATTGACATTTCAAATTTGTTGTGCATTACTTTTTCAAACCATTTTGAAAGTTTTGGGTTTGTAGACCCGAAAATAATGTCATCAACATAAATTTGCACAAGCAAAATGTCATCCCCATATTTATAAGTGAACAAAGTTAGATCAATGGAACCTTTTGAGAAACCTTTGGATACCAGAAATTTCGAGAGCTCGTCGTACCACGCCCTTGGAGCTTGCTTGAGTCCATATAGTGCCTTGTGGAGACGATACACCTTGTCAGGATAATGAGGATTGACAAATCCTTCCGGCTGCGTGACATAGACTTCTTCCTTCAAAGGACCGTTAAGAAACGCCGTCTTTACGTCCATTTGATAGACAGTGAATCCCTTATGTGCAGCATAAGCAAGGAAAATCCTGACCGCTTCCATGCGAGCAACTGGTGCAAATGATTCATCAAAATCAATTCCCTCTTTCTGGCCATACCCCTTAGCCACTAGCCTAGCTTTGTTCTTGATGATCGTATTCTCTTCATCCATCTTGTTTTTCCAGATCCAACGAAGATTTAATGGAGTCACATCGTCTGGTCTATCAACAAGTTCCCAGACTTTAAGTCTTTCAAATTGTTGAAGTTCATCCGTCATCGATTCAATCCAAGCATGATCAGCCATGGCTTCTTTGATGTTTTTCGGTTCAGCCGTACTCACGGCGAGTGCGAACATACAAACATCGCCATCGGTGGCTAGTTGTCGTCTTGTACGAACGGGCTGTGAAGGGTTTCCAATTACGTGAACCAAAGGATGATCTCGGGTCCAATGATGTGTTGAAGGATGTCGCTGATAAGACGTATGCATATTTGACGGATCAACATGGCGAGTAGAAGACTCTCCAGTTTCGTGTACCGGTGTACCGAATGGGTTGATAAATTCGTATTCGTCAGATAATGCATCGTCTGCTTGATGTGTGTTCTCTGGAGCAATGACAGTAGTTGTAGATGTTGTAGGATCGATTGTTGAAGTGATATTCTGAGGAGGTAAATTTGCAACAACCCGTGTTGAAGTAGATGAAGTTGTATCCTTTTGTTGATGATGAACGGTATCATCATTATTATCAAGAGTGACAGCGGAAGACTTCGATGCAACTTGTTTCTCCCCCGTGAAATATTCATCATACATTGGTCCATATAACATTTTCAACTCTTCAAGTGTCGTGTCCACTGTCATATCTGCTCTAGGAACATGTTCAGGAACCAGCTTTGAACTTGACGGTTCATTGCTGTGGTCTTGAGTTCCGAGTTCCGTGCGGTTGTGAACGGAAGTCGTGTGTCTTTGAGGATCGGGACTTAAACTGTTTTGTTCAAGTGCCATAGTGTTGCTTACTTGTGAAACCCCTGAGACACATATTTCTCTGATATCTGTTTCTTCAGCAACCAAACTCTGAGAGTGTCTTTTGTTGAACGGTATGTGTATGGAAAACCTTTATGTTCTTGTTGAACCGTTACTTTATTACCTGCACTTTCATCAGTAGTTTGTATGCTTGCATATTTGTTAGTGATATCTTTGTGAGAACCATGTGGGGGTTCACAGTGAATCTTTGTCGTGCTAGAGGGAAATATTTTTCCAGTAGGAACCCATTTAAGACCAGTTGTTTTGAAGATTCTTCCTGTTTGTCTCCACTTAAGACAGGGTCTAGGAAACTTAGCTTTCTCATGCACCGCGGAAGACTTAATTGGAGAAGAACTATTTCCTATAGGGTTCCATCTTTGAGATGCTCTAGCTGTTTTGTTCACCTTGTTCAGGACTTTAGTGATGCAATCATCATGAATGGCATTAAACACACATTTGTTACATTTCGTGCACACAAAGTGCTTAGCATCTGAGAAGGATCTAGTGTTCCTAGGATAAGCTGATTTGGGCACATCATAGAAGGGTCTAGAATTCCTAGATGTGTGATTAGCGCTCCTAGGTTTCGGTTGGGTCCTATCTCTTGCTTGTGTCGTTATCTTAGCATCCTCTAGATAGCTTTTATGACCCGTGTCATTTGAACTTCGCCTAGGCATGTTCTTGTGGCTATTGCTAGAGTTGCTTGAATCATTCATGTGATTGGGTTTTACATAGGCAGAATACCTTAAGGAGTATCTAGATTGTGAAGTGACAGTGTTTGGAAAATTGCTACGCATGTCAACTTGGGATGCAAACCTCGAGTTCGATGTTTTGGGTCGTTCAGATTTAAACGCATTCGGTTGTCTAGCAACTGAGCGGTTTCTGAATGGTTGAGTAGGAGGTTTCCCCAAGATAGACTGATTTGCTAACTTAGTATCCACACTATTTCCTTTTAGCTTCCTTAATTCATTTTTCACTACTGTTAATGCAAAAACCTTTTCCTGAATCTGAGCTTTCAATTTCTCATTTTGTAGAAGTAATTGAGCGACACGTTGTTCTAACTTAATGTTTATATTATCAAATATGTCGTTATCAGCATTCGCGTCATTACTATCTACATTGTCGATAGGTTGCACAGATATTTCACTTACTGAAGCGGGCGGAGGACTTGGATTTTGAGAGGCCAACTTTGATTCTAACAAATTTATTTGTTTCACAAAATGTTCTTTTTCCGCATTAGAATCTTGAATCTTACGATCTAGTTTTTGTTCAAGAACAACGTTTGCTTTTTCAAGTTTGTCAAAATAAGATTCAAATTTGTCATTTTTCTTTAAAAACTCGAGTTTGGCATCCTCAAAATCTGTTGTCTTTTGAGCTAACATAGTTTCAAGCTCATGAATCTTAGAATCAATATATTGATGATCATCATACACAGCATTTAATTGTACCTCAGTCATTGGCTCTTCATCATAAATGGGTCTGATATCTGCATCATCGGCTGCTGGATCATTCCCTGAGCTGTAGATGGTTTGTTGCTGTTCTGATTCTATCCCACTGATTTCTGTGATAGTCGAACAATCATCCAATGTTTGACCATCATCGACATTGATCTCGTTCGTCTGCATCAGTCTTTCATTCACCCGTCTTTCAACTGGTAGTTTATGACGTGTTCTTTCGGCAATTAACTTCCTTATATCTCTCATGTGTTGAAGAAACGTCTCCTTGAATTCTTGAACTTCTAACCGAGTATATTTAAAGAAGTAATTGTTTATGAATTCTCGATCATAGTGTACAGACACCTGTGTACCAATGAATTGCTGAAACTGATTTTCGAGAACCAAAACGGCATCTATGGATTCAACCTCTTGAAATTCATCGTTGGCAAGTTGTTGTTCAAGGTGAGCTGCATTGAGTAACATTGTTCTTGTGAATGTCTCAACATCTTGACCAGTTAGTGACATGAATACCCGTTTGAATCCAAGTTCGACGCGAGTGCCTTTTAAATCGTCATTTGAAATAACTTGAAGGTGTGACTGGAGTGATCTAAAGTGTGTCATGCATCGTTCTTTTGCAACCGACATCTTGGATTTGAGTGCATGCACATCTTGTGTTACGGAATCCATAATGAGTGACACAGTTGATGAATTGACTTTGGATCTTAAGTAGTTGTGTTGTGATTGTTTGGTTGTTGAAATTCCGAAAATTGCGATTTTTTCTCAGTCCGACAATAAATTCCTCAGTCCGACAAAACGGTAAACTGAAAATTTTGACTTACCAAATTTTGAAATGAAGTCCGAAATAGCCAAAAACTAATAGGGAAAAATTTTGAAAAGTGAAAAATTTTGACAAAAATAAAACCTAAAAATGGCCTAAAAATTTGAATTTTGGTCCGAAAACTTGAATTTTTGGTCGAAAAATTTTTCGCATCGCCAAAATTTGAAATCGAAGCATAAATGGCCTAAAAATGGTCTAGGAAAAAAAAAATTTAAATGGTTTTCCAGCCAAAAAACTTTTTTTTTTTTTTTTTTTTTTTTTTTTTTTTTTTTTTAATGTAACCTACGTTCCGAGACTAGTCTAGATAGTGGCTAAAACTAAAAAATACTCAAACAAAATTTAGATGTCCATCGCAGTGAGACCCATCGCACTATGATCGTACTCATAGATCGCACTCTGATCGCACTATGATCGTACTCCCTTGATCGTAGTTGGATCGTACTCTGATCGTGGTCTGATCGTACTCCTCGATCGCATTTGGATCGTACTCTGATCGTAGTTTGATCGTACTTACCTATCGTACTCCAGATCGCACTCTGATCGCAGTCTTGGATCGTACTCAAGTGATCGTACTCACCGATCGTACTGGGTGATCGTACTCACAGATCGTGGTGAGTGATCGCAGTAAGATCGTAGAACTAGATCGTGACTATGGATCGCAAGTAGAAACCCCCAGGGGTTATGCAATCACAAAATCAGATCGTACTCCTAAAATTATGCCGAGACTTAGAACAACAAGAAAGTATGGATTTTTTACCTTGGATTTCGTGTTTCTATCCAAACCAAAGTAACCAAAATCTTACCACACGTATGGAAGATGTAATGATTCTAGGAGGAAGATTTAAAGTACGAAAAACACAAGAAAACACTTGAATCCGAGTAGATTTTATGGTAAAATCACACGAATTAAGTAGTAAATCAACAACGAATCACAAAAACTACCCCATGGCGATTGATACCAATTGTTGTCCCTAATATGTAATGATTCTAGCACGAATTTAAAGAAAGAAAGGTAGAAATGAGATGAGTTTTAGAGAGAGAAACTAGAGAGAGAAAAGAGAGAGAAGTGTGTGAATTTGTGAACTATTAGATTAAGAAGAAAAATGAATCACCAACCCTCCTAACATGCTAGGAGGGTAGTATATATAGTCCACCCACATGCGGGCTTCTTTATGGACTATATGGTTTGGGCCGGGCTTTCCTTTTGGGCTTTAGTTACTTATTAATGAACTTTAGCCTAAAGTTAAGCCCGTATAACACGACTAATATACTACCTATTACAACGTTCTAAAATACGATACATAATAACCATATGACCGAGCATTCTTGTTTGGCTCAATATTTTGAGGCTAACATTTGTTTTATAGGTTATGCCTTTCTACTACTATGAAATTTGGGTATGTACCTAAACACTACAAAAGCGTCGCTACATAATACTTAACGAATTGCTCAGCTTCTGATTTTTGGCTTATATAATTTTGTTTTTATTGATTTTAACTGTTATGTTTATGTAAATTCCTTTAGTTAATATAAGAAATATTTGTATGGGACTAGTTAACATCGGTATACAAACAATTCATTTTAAACTTTTAATGGCTCAATAATTCATAAGACAACACGACTTGACTGACTAGCAGTTCAGCTATATGTACAGCCCTCACCCGTTCCAACGCTCTCCCTTTGTCTAGATTCTTTGGAGATCCCCTAATTGCTTCACGTATTTTTTTGCCTAATGTTGCTTTAAGGTGCCGGAAAATTCTAGAAACAAACAAGAAAAATTTAGGATCTGGCCCAAATATTTGGAAATGAAACATGAAAATTGATCTATCCAGTCGGTCAGACCGACCGAGCTACATCGGTTTGGTTATCGGTCCATCACATGCCACAATTTCGGGTATTGGGTCGGTCCGGTTCTACACGGTTCAGTTTAGGACCGAAGCTCGACCCTAGGTGGCACCCAATACCCATCACAAAGATATGATAGGGATGGCTTATAATAATAAGACATTTATACCAGATTCTTGAAATAGAGGGGCACATTTTTAGAGAAAATAATTCTTAATATACATAATAAAATCGCAAAGAAACAAACCAAATTACATACCTCTCTTGCTATGGTGAAACATCTTTCTACTTCTGCCACACCCTTAATATGAAGACAAAATGCTAACATATGGTAGCGGTAACAAACTAAGAACAGCCTCAGGACGCCTGGTTTAGAGTCAAGTGAAGAAGTGTTGGTCTTGAGCAACTGAGTTCTAATATTGTTCAGAAAGTTATTGCAAAATAGTTCTTTTATTCACACATTCCCATTGCTAGTCCAAAGTGTTAACTAGATCATAAGCATATCAAAACCGAGCTTCATAACGACAATAACCTGCAACAAAAGAACATATTTTTCATGAACGTGATACTTCACTGAGAAAAACCAGCATGAAAACTATTATAGGGTTAATGGGTTATAAACCTCTTTTCCCCTTTATAATTGATGTCATATTTAACTTCATGAGATACTTAACTGCAGTAACAGGTTTACTTACTTACAGCATTGGTATATCCATTTTAAAACAAAAAAAATTGGAGCCAAAAATGAGAACCAATATTGCGTCTGTTATTAAAAGTTAAAACTTAAAACAATAAAAAGAAAGTTAAAACAATCATCAGTGAAATTCATAAAACATTTACGACATAAAAAGACCATTCGTAGCTTTCAATGAATAACTCGAGAAATCAACGCCATACAAAATTTTAGCTATATCTATACGGCAAGTCACACACGACGGCTGAAATAAGATGAATTTCAGAAATGAAGGATAAAAGAGCTATATGACAAAGCAGCAGCTCCGAATGAGTAAAGATTGCTGGATGGTTAGGGGTGTTTGGATGTGAATAACTGTGTTTTGAGTGTGGGAAATTTAAATGTTCATCTGTTATAATACCACTGGCAGGCATCTAAGACCGAGTGTTTGGAAAATTCTAGCTATTAAAAAATTTGATATGTAAATTGACAAAACAAATAAATGTGTTTTGTGAGATGGGAGCAAAACTCACTCAAGTTAGGTTAAGAAAAATGGGTTGATAGGTAACAATCCTTTGATAATTAGTTTTGTTGCAGCTAGTATGCAACTGATTATTTAACCCCTATATAACTAACAGCATAATAATGTTTGTCAAAAAACTAAAAACTGATTATTTCGACCACAAGTCACAGATTGCATAATGTTTCAAAACGCTAATCTAAAAACAGCACAAAGAAAATAGTTATGATACCAACAATATTGATAATAACAAGTAAAACAATAACAACAGTAACAACAATAAAAGCAGCAAGTCAGCAACAACAAAAGTTTGGACAAGTAACAGAGCAGCAACAGGTGACATAGAAGAATATTAATAGTAGTAAATCTTTATTCAAACCTGGGAGATGCTTACATTGCCCTCTTGTCCAGATGCCTTGTATCCATGTGCTTCTTCGTCGTCTTTTCCTCTTCCATCCATAGCTTATTATCAGAGTGGATGTCACAAGTGTCAACGATAACTAAGAAAATATGCTGTGTGAACAAAATAGAAGCTGCAACTATGCTGGTCAGTATAGCAGATCCATCATACGTTTGTTATTTCAGATCTCCAAACCTCGTCTCTCTCTATTTAAAGCTGGTGTTGGCTCACATTGCCACACAGTCTAACAACCAAGGTCCTAACTGCTAAGTGGCATCCACTCTCCTATACCGCTCACAAATTGCTCCATATCTTTATTATATTTTTTTGGGTACCATGGTTTCTAACCTTATTATGTTTTATCAGAGATTATAATTCTGTAGTCCATTGCACCATTTTGTTTATCACAATCCACAACCACTTCAAGAAAATGATTTAATGCAGATATATAGAACATTTCAAGTTTCCTATAACTGAAGCAAAGTTATGATAGTAGCTACCTAATAACCTAGCAAAAATTGCAACACTTGCATTTGTGTGTTAATCATAAGACGATGAAAAATAGTACGGACAGAAAGAACAAAATGTTAATTAGCTCTCCAAGTAAATCTCCACCAGAAAATTTATTAAGATGGTACAACAAATTTACCTAACATATCAGACTACTTCTTTTGTGGATAATTATCCATCAATAATGAATCAAAAATTAAACTGTACAAAGAACACTTGTTCCTCCTGGAACAGTGTCAACTTTTTTTCAAAATCGATTCCATCATTCCTAATTGATTTGCATTATATGAAGGTACTTTCTTATGCACCAAAGATATAATAAACTTAGCTTTGTCAATCTTCCCGGTGGTATGCAACCCACGTAATAACTCGTAAATACTGTCGACACTTGGATACCAATTCTTTTCCATACTACGTTTGCAAATTGTATACGCCATACCAAAATCTCCTTCTTTACATAAATAATGCATCATCGTTTGATAAATTCGAGCATTCGGCTTATAACCCTCATCATGTAAAGCATCATAAACCCTTTTCGCCATATCCATAAACCGCGCTCTGCAAAACCCTTTTATAACCAAATTAAATGTAACCTCATCAGGCGTAATTCCAATATAACGCATCATGCCCATTAAACTATTAGCCTGCCAAGCACGCCCATGATTAACCAAAAACTGAACTCTCGCATTAAAAGTTGCTAAATTCGGGAAACAACCCTTCATCACCATCAAATTCCAAATCCCGTTCCCTATTTCCGCCCGACCCAATTTATAAAAAGCTGAAATAAGCGTGGTGTAAGTAACCACATCGGGTTTAATCCCAGACCTTTCCATCTCACACATGATCACATAGGCTTTATCAGGAAACCCCATCTTACAAAGCGAATCAATCACAATATTAACCGAAACCACATCCAAGTCAACATCGAACTCACTCCTGACATCACTAATAAACCGCTCAAACGCTTCCAAATCACCACTCTCCCCCAAAACCTTTAAAACCGCATTCACCGATTTAACACTCCTACAACAACCCATATCCTTAAAAGTAGTAACAGCGTGTTTAACCATCCCACATTTCCCATACAACATTATAATCCTAACCACAAAGCCTTCACGGCGGGCTTGAGGCAACTCCTTTTGCTGTTCCAGCAGCTTCTCAATGTAATCGAAGCGGCCCGCCCCAGCTAAACGACTAACGGTATCCTCAAAGGCATATGAATTCTCAACTAAAAGACGATTAGTGGCATTAGCCTTGAATAAATGAAATAACCTATCTGGGTTCCTTTCCTTTTTCAATTTTGTCAATGCTGGTTCTTCTAAAGATTTAGGCTTTTTAACATCGTTAGCAGTTAAGGCAGTTTTGGCGTTAGAAAGGGTAGCGTAAAATCTAAATCTGCGGCATAATCGAAGAGTGAACATATTGAAAAGAATCATAACATACCTGTGTTTGTAAAATGAGGATTAAAACAAGGATCATAAAGGGTGGTACTATTATAAGATTTGGAAATGAATTGGTTTTGCATTTGGTAAGGGTTTAGTGGCGGTGAAGGGTTTTACGTTTGTTTGTTTATTGATGATGATGAACAAGAACAACAACAAATCTGTGAAACCATTCTTGTCTAATTGTCTTGTTAGGTTTTTGGGTTTCAATCTTATGGCCCATTTACAATTTAGGTCATCTAATAAAAGGTTTCCAGGCTACGCACTACAAGGAAGTTGGACTCTTGATCATTCTAGGTTTTTTTTTTTGGTTTTTTTATACGGAGTATTTTATTTTCTCTTTTCGACGACCTACAAACTAGAAGTGAACATTTTGTACCATTGGTCAAATTGGACCAAAAAACTGAACAAAAATTCGATCCGGTTCGTTTTTTTTACCAAAACCCCTTCGATTGTGCCTTATAAGATCGGGCCGGACTGAAGACCAAACTGGACCGGACTAGACTATTTCGGTCTGATCCTCGGTTGGGCGTTTTGGACCATTTCGGTCACGGTCTGGTCTAGTCTGATTTTAGAACACACACAAAATGACTCGCACTACAAAAAATATACCCCACAAAAATACGTTTAGATATAATTAAAACACACACAAACACATGTCACGCCCATGGTCGTCTGCTCGACCCACGTCTGCTTCGATCTGGTCGACCGAGATCTCCACGACAAGGACGACCGAAAACATTGCTTAAGATCAAAGAAAACATCATGGGAGCAGTTCAGTAACAATATTGCTACAATATCAACTTAGATGTCACAAACAAGTTTATGTTGCTTCTGCTCTTACTTCAAAACTTTTTAATAATATGAGGATGACAACAAAGGGTTTTTCAAAGGTGGATACACATTTTTTTTAGAATGACAATTGTGGCTACATGGCTCTTAGCCTATAAGGCGTAGCGAGCCCACACAACCATGTTTGGTCCAGCTCAGAAGGCAATGACACTTTTTCCTTTACATACGCGAGAGGAAACCTTTATCACCTTAGACAAGACTCGAACTTGAGACCTTGCCTAAAAGGGTAAAACCTCTATACCGCTAGACCAGAAAGTCTTTGCTAGGTGGATACACAATTATTTCAACAAATGCTTGCTATCGAGCAAATTGACCAGGATGAGGGAACAACAGTCCCATGAATGTCCTATCACACACCCACTAGTGCACCATCATCTTCACACCACCTATAAGAGAAGGAGAACCAGACAGGGTTCTGAGGTTGCTTAACCCATAATTCCTATTATGACCAATGTAGAAGATGAGCCTACTTCAACAAGGGTGGAAGTAGAACATCTACAAAATTAGTGATGAGGATAGAAACAACTACCTTCTATAATGGAATTGATGGATACTTGTACAAAATTATCAAAGAAGGTTGATGATCTGGAAGCTACAACAAATCTTAAGCCAAACAGATCCTTAAATTGAAGAAAAAACTAAAGAAGCTTGAGAGGGGAAACATAGAGAATGTCCAGAAGGAGGTATGTGGTCAGTACAAGTGATGATGATGATCCTTCCAAACGAGGGAGGATGATTTCTGAGTTGGACAAACACAAGACTATACATTTGGTGGATGATAGACATATAATGATTTAGGGGAGGCTCAAGAGGAATTTGATTATAGGGCTCAAGATTTTGGTGATCAAATTATAGAAGATGTTGCTGTACAAGAGATGGGCAGTGACAAAACTGAAGTTCTACATAGCAGTCATACAACTAAAGAAGTAAACCTAGATCAAACTAAAGAAGAGTTGGACATTCTTAAAGCTGATAGTGTTTTAGTTTCTACTATTATATAAGGTGTTTCAACTGCCATTACAAACATTAATACTGCAGGTGAAAGAGTTAACACTGTTGAGGTGCAAGTTTCTAATGTAAGTGAACAAATTATGGTTATTGAAGAACTAGTTAGTTCTGCTCGTGCATCACTAGTTATTACTGTTGGTCAAACTATGACTACTGTTGTAACACCTCATTTTGATCAATGGAATATCACAGGATAATTATGGCGTGTCATCAAAGCATGCAAGGTAATATGTCATAAACATACATGACCAAAGGGATAACCGGAATCAAACATCGGTTCCCTAATATAAGCCCAAAACATAAATAAAATAAATGAACTAAGGAGGAAGCATAATATATGAAGGCATGAGGAGAAAAAATCTAAGGTAGCTCCCATCCTATGCGTGTCCTCCAGATGCTCTAGTCTAACCTTAGGTACATGTCGTTTTAGGACATGGAAAAAAAGTAACGGCTGAGCAATACACTCAGTGCACGGATATATAACATAGCATGAATGGCATAATATAGGAAAGAAATATAAAGCATGAAAAGCAGCGGAAATGAGTAAGTCCTCGAAAACCTAGATTATATGTCATGTTCACTGGTTTTAGTTTTGAAAACATAGCTTATGTTACTTATAAAAATCTGTATTAGTTAATATATATTGTCTCTAATAATATGATGATAGAATAAAGAATAAGATGGAAAAGATATGAATTTTAGAGAGAGAAAGTAGTGAGAGAAAGTAGAGAAAGATGATTAACTTGTGAAATTAGATTAAGAATTATAAGATCATCCACCCTCCTAACATGCTAGGAGGGTGCTTATAAGTCCACCCATATGTGGGTTCTCTAATGGACTATGTTGTTTTGGGCCGGGCTTGAATAAATGCTTAGTACCTTGAAAGAGGCCTTTTAAGCTAACCATCAAGCCCGTAATGTCAAGACTATTTTAACTAACTATTTCAACGTTCTAATAAATATTACAATATAAACCTATGACCAAACATTCTTGTTTGACTCAATATTTTGAGGCTAACAATCTCCCCCAATGTGAGGTCATTCCTCTTCGATATTTGGAGTTCAATAGAGATTATGAATTTCGTCACAAATGAGTCTTGAACGTGTAATAGTAGTCTTGTTCCTTCATGCTATGATCTTTGAGCCTTTGTCGTTGTCTTTTAAACTTGAGATCTTCAAATTATCCTTGACTTGTCTTTGCCATCTTGCGATCTTGTGTCTTTATCCACATGCTCATACTTCGTATCATCTTGAAAGCTTGCTAACAATCTCCTTTGAATAGAGGTCATTCCTCTTCATCAATTGTTAAGGAAGATTTTGATCATCAGAGTTGCGGGAGTCTTTAGCTTTCTTGATTGTTAAACATGTCTTTGGGCATGAGTATGTGGTTTTGAATCTTTTGACTTTGCTGAGTACACCGTGACGTCACCTTCTTGAGACAAAACATAGACACGGACTGAATGGCTTTGACATTCGTCCTACATCGGTAGCGTTTTACCTCCGGTCGGTGAAGACCGTTACACGATATTAAATATCGTACCTGTGATTAGGTATTTTCAATTAAGAATCTCCTTGACAGGGTTTCGCGGTTGTACTATCCGTTCTCTTTATTCGACCGTCTCAAAGCAAGACTGCGAACATAAAGAGTGAATCAATTGGATAAATATCCGCTTGATTAAAGTCGTCAATTCAAATTCCTGGAACAAGTTTGATTCATTAAGAATCTTACCATTGTTGCTTTCCAGTTGAAACAAGCTTGATTCATAAGAATCTCGCAAGTTACCTACCGTAGCACTGTTTGATGTTGACGCTAGAAGGATTTCCATTCATCACTGTGAATATTAATAAATATCACTCTGAATGTTCTGGCAAGACCATTAATATATTGCGTAGAAACCTGAAACGAGTTTGAATCAATTCAGAATCAAACCACTGTTGCTTTTCAGTTTTACATATGTTCAATTCATAAAGAATCTTACACATGACCTACCGCAGTTGTTTGTTGTTAACACTGGAAGGATTTCCACTCATCATTGTGAATACTAAGTAGTATCACTCTGAGTGTTCTAGAAATATCACAAGGATATAGCGTAGGACTCTCTTGATCTTCATTCGTGTGTCCTAACGAGATTTGATTGATCTTTTGGCTCTAGACTCGATTTTTGCACTTTTAGTAGTCGGAGGCTGGAGCAGATGCCACCTAATCAATATCAACTATCTCGGAGTGAGAAAGTCAATAGAAATCGTGTTGATCTCCGTGACAATAAAACAAACTTCTTTTAAGAGAAGCCTGAGTTATTTGGGGAGGGGTTGTGCAATACATCACTGGGTCCATGATGCGTTGTCTTCATGATGTGTTGACCCGGTTTCTGCCTAAGTTGTATGGAGGGCTTCTTTGTTTACACCCTTTATCCTTACATTTCTTGTTCATTCTTCAACCCCTTCAATGCTTACCAAGACATCATTACTAACACCTTGTTGTGACTGTTCCAGTGCTAGCATCAGTACTTAGTCAGCATTCAGCTACGTTCACATTCTACTCCATCTTTCCTAAGGACTTCTAATAATCTATTGGATTGTCCCTGGGAAGATCCCTCCGGTTCTGGTTGGATCATAGGACTTTAACCTAACCACCCTTTTGACACCAATAACGTCGTGAATTAAAGATGTTGTGGGTATTTGATTGTAACCATGAGTGCTTGAGTCTTTAGATTACATTTTAATCACATTTTCTCCCCTTATCTCTAATATATAAAATCGTTTGATATTAGAGATACCAAATTTGATTAAAATATATATTTGTGTAGAAGAGTCTTGAAAAACTTTCGGGAGAAAAATGTGTCAAACTTAGCATGACTTTGGAACGCTCCCCCTCAAAAATTGATCCAATGGAATTGTCATTACGAGGATATGATCCACATTAAACTTTTGAGGATAGGAGTTGTTGAACACACAATTTTTGAAAGATTTTGAATATCATTGAGAAATTCTTGAAAAAGTTATGTTCAACGCTTTTTGAAAAATCAATGCTTTTAGCGAAAAGGTTTTTCTAAAGCATAAACTTGAGTTCATAGACTTTGAATGTCTTGACGAATCCACTCAAGTATAAGAAGATTTAACTTCTTTTGCTAAGGGTAAGGGCACGAAAGCGTACACTCCCCCGTGAATTTAGATCCGGGTTGCAATCTGAAAGTAATTACAAGCCATTGTGTTGAGCTCAAAACGTTGAATGTTTTGTGACAAGCTCAACCCGAGATACATTGCTATACCCGTTGTTGGAAATATTATCCAAAAGAGACAATTTCCTTTATAGAAGATAGAAATGACATGTTTTGAAAAATATTTACAACTTTCATTCGAGCTTTATGTACACACCCGTGTCGTTATTGAGCGACATTTCTAGGCACGTCCATATTATCAATACTGAAAGACATGTCGAGAAGAATATTTTTGGATTATCAAAGATTTTTTTTAATTTTGTATTTTGCTTTTTCATTAACATTTACAAGTAGATGTTTGATAGATGAATCAAGCAGACTTCTTTGCTAGAATCTCTAGTTCTGCTGGAGTCAAACATCTCATACCAATTTGCGTAACTAGATACGCAAACCTCTCTTTCGAAAGAGCTTTTGTAAACAAGTCAGCTAATTGGTAATCAGTTCCAACAAAGTATAATTCAACAATACCCTTTTCAACTTGTTCCTTAACGAAGTGATATCTGACATCAATGTGCTTCGTGCGAGAATGATGTACCGGATTACAGGAGATGGCTATGGCAGACTTTGAGTCACAATACATAGGTACTTTATCAAAGTGGAAGCTATAATCCGTGAGTTGTGTTCTCATCCAAAGAACTTGAGCACAACACGCAGATAGAGACACATAATCCGCTTCGGCTGATGACAATGATGTGCAATGCTGCTTCATGGAAGACCATCTCACAAGCTTATCCTGACCTAAAAATTGTGCACCACCAGAAGTACTTTTTCGTGTATCAAGACACCCTGCATGATCAGAATCTGAATATGCCGTTAGAAAGAAACCGGTTTCCCTCGGATACAAAGAGTCCCATGTGAATGGTATTCTTAAGGTACCAAAAGATCCGTTTAACCTCCTTGAGGTGCTTTTTAGTGGGTCGTGCTTGATATCGTGCACAATAACACGTGGCATGTGATATATCTGGTCGGCTTGCTGTTAAGTACATGAGGGAGCCGATCATGGAACGATATTTTGTTTGATCTATGGCATCTCCCTCGAAATCAGCATCTAGGGATGTGGTTGATAATGGTGTCCCAACGGGGTCACATGAGGTCATACCATGCTTTTTTATTATCTATTGACAATACTTAGCTTGGTTAATAAGGATACAATTGGGGATTGGTGAACTTGAATTCCTAGAAAGAATTTTAGTTCGCCCATCATAGACATTTCAAATTTGTTGTGTATTACTTTTTCAAACCATTTTGAAAGTTTTGGGTTTGTAGACCCGAAAATAATGTCATCAACATAAATCTGCACAAGCAAAATGTTTCCCCATATTTATAAGTGAACAAAGTAGATCAATGGAACCTTTTGAGAAAGCTTTGGAGACCAGAAATTTCGAGAGCTCATCGTACCACGCCCTTGGAGCTTGCTTGAGTCCATAAAGTGCTTTGTGGAGATGATACACCTTGTCAGGATGATGAGGATTGACGAATCCTTCCGGCTGTGTGACATAGACTTCTTCCTTCAAAGGACCATTAAGAAACGCCGTCTTTACGTCCATTTGATAGACAATGAATCTGTTATGTGCAACATAAGTAAGAAAAATCCTGACCGCTTCCATTCGAGCTACAGGTGCAAATGATTCTTCAAAATCAATACCCTCTTTCTGTCAAACCCTTTAGCCACTAGCCTAGATTTATTCTTGATGATCGTGTTCTCTTCATCCATCTTGTTTTTCCATATCCATCGAAGATTTAATGGTATTACATCGAATGGTCTGTCAAGAAGTTCCCAGACTTTAAGTCTTTCAAATTGTTGAAGTTCATCCGTCAATGATTCAATCCAAGCATGATCAGCCATGGCTTCTTTGATGTTTTTCGGTTCAGTTGAACTCACGGCGAGTGCGAACATACAAACATCGCCATCGGTGTTAAGCTGTCGTCTTGTGCGAACAGGCTGTGAAGGGTTTCCAATTACTTTAACCAAAGGATGATCTCGGGTCCAATGATGTGTTGAAGGATGTCGTTGATAGAACGTATGCATATTTCACGGATCAACATGGCGAGTAGAAGACTCTCCAGTTTCGTGTACCGGTGTACCGAATGGGTTGATAAATTCGTCTTCGTCAGATAATGCATTGTCTGCTTGATTTGTGTTCTCTGGAGCAATGACAGTAGTTGTAGATGTTGAAGGAGCGTTTGTTGATGTGATATTCTGAGGAAGTAACTCTGCAGCAACCGGTGTTGAAGTAGATGAAGTTGTATCCTTTTGTTGACGATGATCGGTATCATCATTCTTATCATGAGTGACAGCGGAAGACTTTGATACAACTTGTTTCTCCCCCGTGAGATATTCATCATACATTGGTCCATATAACATTTCCAACTCTTCAGTTGTCGTATTGACTGTCATATCCGCTCTTGGAACATTTCCTTGAACCAGCTTTGAACTGGACAGTTCATTGTTGTGGTCTTGAGTTCCAAGTTCCGTACGGTTGTGAACGGAAGTCGGTTGTCGTTGTGGATCGGGACTTAAACTGTTTTGTTCAAGTGCCATTTCTTGTAATTCATCAAATCGGATGTGAATAGTCTCGACTATCAATTGTGTTCTCTTGTTGTATACTCTATACCCCTTAGACTGAGTTGCATATCTCACAAGAATACATGCATCACCTTTCTCTTTCATCTTGTCCAAATTTTCACCTTCTCGTATTATGTAACAAGTACATCCAAAAACGTGAAGGGGTTTGAGTGAAGGTTTTCGATCATGAATTATGTGATATGGTGTCTTTTCGTGTCTTGGGATAATTAAGGAGTGGTTTTTTGTGTAGCATGCAGTTGACACGGCTTCGGCCCAAAAGTATAGTGGAAGTTTTGAAGCAGATAATAATGTTCGAGCAGCCTCAACTAAATTACGGTTTCGTCTTTCAACAACGCCGTTTTGTTCGGGTGTTCTAGCAATAGATGTTTCATGTTCAATTCCTTCGGCTTCAAAATAGTTTCTCAGATTTGAATTCAAAAATTATGTACCTCTGTCAGTACGAACCACTTTAACTTGAGTTTGAAGACCACGTTGTATCAGTTTAAGAAAGCTGATGAGAACTTCGGGTGTTTCATCCTTGGACCTCAAGAAGTGAGCCCATGTGAGTAATCATCGACAATTACCAGAATATATTTCTTTCCATTGATACTATGAACACGCATGGGACCACACAGATCCATATGGAGAAGATCTAACCGTCCTTTAGAGCTTGGTGTGGTCTTTGTTTTGAAGCTACTTCGTTTAGCTTTACAAAGCTCACAAGAAGAACAAAGATGATCTTTGATGAATTTCAAACTTGGAAGGCCTCTCACAATATCTTTCTTGGAAAGCAAGTTGATGGTATCAAAGTTGAGGTGAGATAGACGTTGATGCCATAACCATGCCTGAGTCGTTGAAGCTTTAGCCATGAAGCAAATTGGAGTTGATGAAGTTGTGTCTTGAAGTGAAATTGTGTAAAGATCAGTACCCCGTGTACCGGTAAGTAAGTCATTCCCATCATAATCACGAACAAAACATGTCTTCATTCTGAAAGCAACCTCCAAATCCGCATCACAGAATTGACCAACCGAGAAAATATTGTGATTGAGACCTTTGACGTAATATACCCTTTTGATCGTTATATTCCCCTGAACCAAATCTCCATATCCTAGGATCGGTGCAAATTGATCATTTCTGAATCGGACCGTACCCAGGAACTTCTCCACGAACTTAATTAGAAGCTTGAGATTCCCCGTCATGTGCTTCGTGCATCCAGAGTCCAGTATGAATAGAATTATTTGTATCACCTGCAGAAGAGTTAGAACACGATGTAGCAATTGCTAAATTGGATACCACAGTAGTTGTGATTGTAGAATAATTAGTATCCTTAACAACAATTAAAGGCATACTAACACTCGTTGTCACATTTTCTATTCGAACTTTAGGCATCCACTTATATCCTGGAGGACATTGATTAGCAAACCACCATTTCCAAGACTTGCTAGCAGACTCATATAATTCCTTAATTCTGCTTCTAGGATTCTTAGTGGTGGAGTCTGATGCATTACTTTTCTTAGTGGGGGTTGTACCAGAATGGTTCACTTTGTGTTTGGGTTTACTAGCACTAATAGGCATCGCAACTTGCTTCTTAGTTCTAGTTTCTATGCCTTTGACATTATTCATAGCACACATAGAATGATTAGCATTAGCACACTTTCCACATTTGACACAAACAAATTTCACATTCATAGCATTCAAATCATTCAAATCATTCAAATCGTCATTACATGCGATTACAGACTTTTTATTCTTAAAAACATTCAAATTCCTAGGGTGTTCTTTTACTTCCTTCATCTTCCCTTGGCTCTTGTGTTTCCAGACCTTATCATTCACTTGAGTGCTCTTAAGCTGAGGCTGACTAATACTATCAGTGGAGACTACTCCTGTAGTAGAAGACACACGAATATTAGTGTTTCTAGAAGTCTGAGGTGAGTGACTAACTATGTTTGTGAGTTTAGTGGTCATTCTATACATCCCTGGTTTAATCACATTATTGTGCTTAACGCTTGGTGCTATAGCATTCCTTATGGGTTGAGTATGTGGTAACCTTTCCTTTCCATCCATCTTGGGGGCAAACACAGGTTTTGCAAACGAAGAATTTGAGAAAGCAGATGGTTTTCCCAAGATAGAGGATCTATTTACTATAGAGGCATTGGGTTGTCTAACAACAGGTTTTTTAATGCTAGGTTCCATAACTTTCCCACCCATCTTAGCAACGAGTTTCTTCAACTCTGCTATTGCTATGTCTTTTTCTTGTAACTAAGCTTTCAAATCTGAAATATCAAGACTTCTTTCATTTAATAATCGACATGAATCAGATAATTTTACTTCTAAAGGTGTATCATTTGAAAAGCTGCCAACTTTCTTTTGCAAAGCAAGTTCAAGTGAGTGACAATGTTTTTGAAGATAATCATATCTATGTTGAAGTAACAAAAATTCTTTTTGGTCAACTTTATTCGAATGCTCAGTTTCAAGACGTTCACATTCTTTAACTTGATCAAGATATTTGCATGCAACATTAGAATATTCATCAATATCAGTACAGGATGTAACATAAGCACACATAATATCTTTTGAGAGACATTCATGTAAGAGTAGATCATATGCTGTAGAAAACTCGTCTCTTTCAGGTTGATGGTCGTTTACTTCTTGTTCAAGAGATTCCACATATTTTAAATCATCAAACATTTCTTGCTTAATTAGTGTTTCAAATTCCAAAATATATTTTTGCGTTCTTTCCGCAAGCGGAATCAAAATACTTTTCACAAGCACAGTTATATCGTGAGGAATTTCTTTGTCTCCTTTCGAAAGTTCACGTTTTTTCCAGTCATCATCAACAACCTTTTTGAAATTTTCAATGTTACTCTTGAGAATACTAAGTGCTTGCTTACTCTTGCTTACAGAAGCTTTAAATGGCAAGTATTCAATAAAGTTTGAAACATTAGTTTTCTTAGTGGCAAAAGCTTGTCTCCATTTAACTCTTATTTGTTCACATTCGAAAAATATTTGCTCACGAGTTTTCTGTGTTTGCGGTTTGAAAAGACCATAAAGACTATTTTCATAAGCATAATTATATGGTTTAACAAATTCTTTATTAACTTTTGGTCTACTCTCTTCTTCCACATCGTTTGTCTCTTCACTATCAAGCCTAACAACGAGACAATCAAGATCGGTCTATTGGGACTCATCAAGATATAAGTGTTGATTCTCATATTGAGCATGCTCAAGGTACTTAGGATTTGCAAAACTAGGTCTATCCTTGAAAACGAACGAGGTGCCAACATTCTCATGGTTTGAATTGATTGATTAGTTTTGTAAACAATTTTCTTGTAAAAATCAAGTTGAGTTTCAAGTTCCAACATTTTGTCGATGTCATTTGCTTGTTTAGTTTTGAAATCCTTTTCCATCATTTCAACCACTGCTTTCTTTTCATTAACAAGTTTATTTTTATCCTCTTGAAGAAAACCATTTACTTGAGTTAGCTCATTGACTTTAGTGGTAGCAAAATACGTTTTGTGACGTTCAGTACTCAAAGAGGTGTTACAATTACGTTTCTCTTGTTCAAGAAGCTTAAGAGTTTCGTGATATTTCTCTTGAAAACCGTCCTTTTTAACATTAATTAAACACCTTTTGTATCCCTCAACCTCATTGGTCTTTTGAAGAAGCTGAGCTCTATAGCTATTGATAGGTGTGAAAACACCCATCCTTTTACCACTTAACTATAATAATAACCAAGCCAAAACGTGTATTTTATGCCATATATGTTAGAATTATGCGTGGTTTGTGTTTTTGTTGTGATTTAGGACCAAAATGTGAAAAGGGAAGAAAACACGGGCTTTCACGGGCTTTTATCAAAGAAAAAGACAAAAGATAAAGTCAAAAGATCAAGAGTGCAAAAAGAACGGAAGTCCAGGGCCTATTCTGAAGATTTATCGAAGAAAAAGTCTAAAGACGGAAGTTTAATGAAGTCGAAGAACTCAAGTCTAATTAATGAAGAAATTATAAGACAAGTTCAATTTATCCATCGACAAATACCGAGACAAAGTCGAAAAAGTCGAAGAATTTATAAGACGAAAAGACGAGAAGAAGAAGAAAGGAACAACACATGCTAACCCTCCTATAAATACCCTCCTAATGTGTCATTAGGAGGTGTTAGCTAAATTGACAACTTAGTCTTTCCATTTTAATTACATGCACTTTCATATTGTCATCTTAATTTCTTTTCTTTAATTTCAAGTAAGTTTTAATTTTGTGTTGTTGAATCTTTAATTTTAATCAAGTTTTATATTAATCTCTCATTATACCTTTCTTGTTTTGCTTAATCTTTATGCTTATTTGCTTATTGTCATGCTTATTTGATTGTTTGTTATGCTTTTATGTTTATGATTGTGTTAGCTTATTGTGTGCTTTTCTTAATTTTATTTAAGTGATTTTAAAAGTTATTTTATAAAAAGTTGATTTTAAATATTTTTATTATTTCGTGTTTTTAAAAGTTTTTAAATTTTAGCTTATTTGCTTTTTCTTAAACTTGTTTTGGTTAAACTTTTAGATAAGTTCTTATTTGGTTTTAGCTTAATTTTAGTTTTGCTTATTTTTGATTTAGTCCGGAATACTTATAAACCCTAATTTCCCGAACTGTTTGCATATCTTATTTCCCGAATTAGGTTAGAAACCAGCTTATTCCGAATTGCACCCAAAGTCTGGATTCTGAACTACATCAGGATTACTTATCCCAAATTGCATCAAGGTCCAACATTCCGAACTAGGACAGGCATGTATTCCGAGTTGTGTCAGAATTTTGCATTCCGAATTAGTTTCCTCTTACATATTCCAAATTAGGTCAACACTGCCTATTCCGAATTAGGTTGGAACTAGCACATTCCGAACTGCATGCAATCCTTGATTCCGAACTAAGTGCTAAATGTTGTATTCCGAATTAAGTGCCTGATGTGGATCCCGAATTAGGTTGGAAACTGCCACATTCCGAACTGAGTTAGGTATTGTAGGGATTCCGAATTACTTGTTTGACAAGGATTCCGAACTAGGTAGTCACTGCCTTATTCCGAATTAGGTTAGTTTTACACTTTCCGAACTAGGTTTTGCATGTATATTCCGAACTAGGTTTAGAATTTCCTGTTTTCAGACTCATGTTTTGATTCTTGTTTATTGTTTTTATTTTTTAACTGCTTATTTTTCCCGCCATTTTCTTTATGCTTTATTTTTATTTGTTTTATCTTAGATTAATTTTAACTTTGCATTTTTATTTAAGTTGTCAAATTTAATTTTCGTCAAGTTTTAATTTTACGTCATTTAATTAATTTACTTTTAAAGTTTTAATTTTGCACGATTTACTTTTTAATTACTTTTAGCTTTATTTACTTTACCATTTACTTAAAAGTTTTGCAATTTAATTTTACTACAACGACAAATCTATTTCTTTTTCACCAAAAGACGACTGAGTCGCACTGTTAACTAATAGTCAATTCGAATAGACACCAAGAACATTTTTAGTTTTTAAAAATTAGTTATTAAAATGGCGCCGTCGCCGGGGACTATTCGAAATGACTATTGGTTGACAGTACGACTCAGTCGTCTTTTGGTAAAAAAGAAAATAGATTTGTCGTTGTAGTAAAATTAAATTGCAAAAGTTTTAAGTAAATGGTAAAGTAAATAAATCTAAAAGTAATTAAAAAGTAAATGGTGCAAAATTAAAACTTTAAAAGTAAAATAATTAAATGACGTAAAATTAAAACTTGACGAAAAGTAAATTTGACAACTTAAATAAAAATGCAAAGTTAAAATTAATCTAAGATAAAACAAATAAAAATAAAGCATAAAGAAAATGGCGGGAAAAATAAACGGTTTAAAAATAAAAACAATAAACAATAATCAAAACATGAGTCTGAAAACAGGAAATTCTAAACCTAATTCGGAATATACATGTAAAACCTAGTTCGGAAAGTGTAAAACTAACCTAATTAGGAATAAGGCAGTGACTACCTAGTTCGGAATCCTTGTCAAACAAGTAATTCGGAATACCTACAATACCTAACTCAGTTCGAAATGTGGCAGTTTCAAACCTAATTCGGGATCCACATCAGGCACTTAATTCGGAATACAACATTCAGCACTTAGTTCAGAATCAAGGATTGCATGCAGTTTGGAATGTGCTAGTTCCAACCTAATTCGGAATAGGCAGTGTTGACCTAATTTGGAATATGTAAGAGGAAACTAATTCGAAATGCAAAATTCTAACACAACTCGGAATACATGCCTGTCCTAGTTCGGAATGTTGGACCTTGATGCAATTTGGGATAAGTAATCCTGATGTAGTTCGGAATCCAGACTTTGGGTGCAATTCGGAATAAGCTGGTTTCTAACCTAATTCGGGAAATAAGATATGGAACAGTTCGGGAAATTAGGGTTTATAAGTATTCCAGACTAAATAAAAAATAAGCAAAACTAAAATTAAGCTAAAACCAAATAAGCACTTATCTAAAAGTTTATACAAAACAAGTTAAAGAAAAAGCAAATAAGCTAAAATTTAAAAACTTTTAAAAACTTTTAAAAACACTAAATAATAAAAATATTTAAAATCAACTTTTTATAAAATAACTTTTAAAATCACTTAAATAAAATTAAGAAAAGCACACAATAAACTATAAAATCAATAAGCTAACACAATCATAAACATAAAAACATAACAAACAATCAAATAAGCATGACAATAAGCAAATAAGCATAAAGATTAAGCAAAACAAGAAAGGTATAATGAGAGATTAATATAAAACTTGATTAAAATAAAGATTCAACAACACAAAATTAAAACTTACTTGAAATTAAAGACAAGAAATTAAGATGACAATATGAAAGTGCATGTAATTAAAATGGAAATACTAAGTTGTCAATTTAGCTAACACCTCCTAATGACACCTTAGGAGGGTATTTATAGGAGGATTAGCATGTGTTGTTCTTTTTTTCTTCTTCTCGTCTTTTTGTCTTATAAATTCTTCGACTTTTTCGACTTTATCTCAGGATTTATCGATGGATAAATTGAACTTGTCTTATAATTTCTTCATTAATTAGACTTGAGTTCTTCGACTTCATTAAACTTCCGTTTAGACTTTTTCTTCGATAAATCTTCAGAATAGGCCTTGGACTTCCGTTCTTTTTGCACTCTTGATCTTTTGACTTCGTCTTTTTCTTCGATAAATGCCCGTGAAAGCCTGTGTTTTCTTCCCTTTTCACATTTTGGTCCAAAATCACAACAAAAACACAAACCACTCATAATTTCGACATATATGGCATAAAATACACGTTTTGGCTTGGTTATTATTATAGTTAAGTGGTAAAAGGATGGGTATTTTCACACCTATCAAATCCCCTACACTTGACCATTGCAATTCCCTCATGCAATGCATTAATTACAAAGCAAGTTTTACATTTTCCATCATAATTAACCTACCTTGGCCTTTATTAAACACTGAACACTAAGGAAACTAAAAAGATAGAAATATATACAAAACAAGTAAAGGAATCAAAGACTTACATTCGGGCTTTGACATGTCATGAATGTTTATCACCCTCAAGTTTCACGTTCCCCACACCAAGCTTATAAACGAGATCATTGTTATTATAAGTTAGCAAACTAACACAAACTCATGTGGCCCAATTATTCACTTAGACTCCCTTATTCCTAGGTGTATCTCTTATATTTTATGATTGTCTAGAATGATCACGAGGATGCATTGTTTGAGTTATTTCGATAGTTAATTTAAGCTGAAAATAAAGTGGGACGATTTAATCAATAGTTAGCTAAAGGACAAAATCTTTTAAAACTGCTTCTCGGGACCTCTTAAAGTTCATATCTTGCCATAACTCGCTTCACGATTTGAGACCTTTCTCGGACCGATATTTGGCAGCGACTTCATACTTCGAATATTGAGAGACGTTCATGAAATAATGGTCGTCTCTTCATAATAGGAATTTCTTCACTTGAACTTTTTGAGAGATTCTTCATATTTTGACCACGACTTCTTCATTTTTCTCCAATCTTTATTTGGGATTTTGATATACAACGATCCGCCTCCTTTTAGGATTTGGATCTATTTATCCTCATACCTTGCTAGGGTCTTTTTGGATAGACTTCTCCATGATCTTTTGGGGAGTATTTTCTTTTCGTCGTGTGCCTCGATCCTTCATATTGATTATTGATAAATGGTTCTTCACATCACTTTGGATCTTTAGCAACAAAATGTAGCCCTCATGCCTTGTTAGGTCATTTTCGGACTCACCAATCTTCGCATCCTGCTTCAATAAGTTATGCCTTGGCTATGAACTCTAATTAATACCGAGCAACTTTTAAACGATCTTGGGCTAGAAGCTAAGTAACTTTTCAAATCGTACGACCTTATTTATTGCAAATATATTTATTAACAAGCGATGGGAGAAAAAGCTCATAATTAACTCACATAAATTCATGAAAGAATATCAAACTTATAATTGACTCTATCATCTCTCGTTCTCTAAAATTTAAAATCTCAAAGGAATGAGACTCGTGGATGCTTAGCCAATTAAATCAAAGTTTTGGATTTTCAAGTCATCTATAGGATCTTGCAACTTCTTAGACTCTTTCAAGTTTAGAGTTCGCATTTTAAAGTTCCCTTGATAAACGACTTTCTAGGATCAATTATAGGAACTTGCGAAAAGTTCTTGTTCTTAACCCGTAAGAGTTAAGACTTTCGCGTTTTAAAGTTCCCTATATAAAAGCCTAGCAAAACTTGACTTAAACACGTTAAGGATACTAGCTAGAGTAAACTTAGATAAGTAAGCTCAGGTTGAGTCAAAAGATTCATGACATTTAAAAATTTTTATTAAAATTTATTCTAGCAAAGAAAGAAAATAACTATAACAAAGGTAAATACAACTAGGCCAAAACAGATCAAAAATTTTGAAAAATGTCGAAAAATCAATTTTCCAGTTAAAATGAGGACAAATACAAGGAAAAGCCCACTTAACTTCGATAGAAGTCCCCCTACACTTAATATAAACATTGTCCTCAATGTTTAAGCATGTAGAAGTAACCTCCCGTACACTTAGGACATTGTGCACGTTGTTTAAATCTTGCTAAGGAAGAGACAATTAAAGTGATTCCTATTTCAATCATAAATGATAAAATAATGAATCAAAAGAGTTTAGGATAGAACCGGGAAGACGGATACACGGAATCACGGATTGTCAAAAGTCATCAAGAATGGATCTTTGAAAGCTCGAATCCCTGGACATGATAAGAAAGAAGACAACAAACACATACTAGGGTCCCCCCTACACTTATTATAAGAACAGAATAAAAGGATAGATACTGCGGGTTGCCTCCCGAGAAGCAGTTCTTTTTGTTAACCGAGTCGTGAGCCTGACTCGACCTTGATTAGCATGGTAAGAAACTTGAAGAATATCCACCAGGATCAAATATATGGTTTTTATCCATCAAGTAGCACAAGCTTAAGGCGAACAAGGCAAGCCAAAGAAAAGTAGGCAAGGTTCCCTTAAGCAAAGATTGAGTACGGTGGTAGACAGTATGATGAAATGCAAGCATATCTCCATTGTTTCCAAAAATCTTTCCTTTTATTTCATCAGATGGATACTGAGATGGCTTAAAAATTGCAATACCGGGGTCGAACACCTTTTCCTTTAGGGGAAAATAACACTCAGGCTCAGTAGACCTTGAAGAAGATCCGCTCATAAATCTCACAATCTCATCCTCAGAAGGTGGATAAAGAGGTGTCAAGACATAAGTACTACGGATATCGGTGTCTTCCGGCTTCTTCTCCTATGAAACGGGTTTCTTCATATCTGAAGGAGGATAAAGACCATAATCAAAGTCCAAAGGAGGAGAATCATTCTCATTGGGGAATTAAGTATTGAGAAAAGTAGCAAAGTCTTCCTCAAATGAGTAGTAATCCAAAGTAGGATCAAGCATTGTTGGTGGAAGATCTTCATCAAAAGTAGGAACAAGGTCATCATGTGAAGAATCACTCGAAAGAGTATCAACATCATCAAAATCATCATATGTTGGCATGTCTTTATACTCTGAAGTAAAATCATCATAATCATCCACATCGGAACTAGAATCATCATAGATTGGTGGAGCATCATATATTGGTGGAGGATCCAAATTGGAGAGAGAATCATCCACATCATCTTGGAAAAGTGGATTATCATAGCAAGAATCGAAAAGAGGATTGTTGTAGACGACAAAATCATCAAGCTTTGTACTTTCACAAGTAGTTGTATCAAGCTCGTCTTGAAGCACATTAATCATATTCGCTGATTCTCTTCCATTTGATTTGTTTGTGATCTTCCCCATTTTAAACACTTGTGCATCATTCCCGACCCTTCAGATGAGCTCACCTTCGGTAACATCGACTAAGGCTTTTTCGGTTCGCAAGAATGGCCGTCCAAGTATTAACGGAATACGAGGGTCCATTTCATAATCAACAACAACAAAATCGACCGGAAAAGTGAAGGTACCAACTATAATACATACATCTTCGGCAATACCAACGGGGTAAGCGAGAGTTCGATTTGCTAGCTCAAGATTCATCTTTGTTGGTGTAAGATTGGGTAATGATAACTTTTTCCAAACACTTAAAGGCATCAAATTAATACTTGCCCCGAGATCGGCTAAGGCAGTAAATTCTTCGGTTTGGTTAAAAGTACATGGTAGCACAAAACGAGCGGGATCTCCAAGTTTTTCCGGAAGTTCTTTAAGAAGGACTGTAGAACAATTTTCATTCAATCGAGTATTAACAAACTCGGCCATCTTCTCCTTCTTATTAAGCAATTCCTTAAACATCTTAACGAATTTCGGCATTTAGGCAAGAGCTTCAACAAGGATAATGGTGATGGTCACTCCCGAAATCTTTTTCAAAAAGTTTGTCACTTGAATGTCATCCTTGGTGAGCAATTTGCACTTGTCTAACCGAGATGGATAGGAAATATTGGGCTTAGGAGGTGTAGGAGGTGAAGGTTAAGATGTTGAAGGTTTAGAGGTGGAAGGTGGGGTTGGTGAAGGGTTCTTCTTGGGTACTTCTTCATTAAGAGGCGGAGACGGTGATGGAGAACTAGTACTAGGTGTGGAAGTAGGCAGGATAAATGGTGGTGGAGGAGGTGTAGATGGAGTAACTGGGGGAGGGGTAGATGGTCCTACAAGCGTTGCTCCACTGCGTGTAGTAATAGCACTCACATTCGCTCTCGGGTTGGTGACGGTATTTGAAGGAAGAGAGCCCGAAGTAGAGGGTTAAGTGGTTTGGAAGAAACTAGCCATCATATTCTTTAAATCATTCGTTTGATTGCTCAAAGAGGTTTGCATATCATGTCTAAGCTCGGTTCGAATATCATTCCCTTGTTTAGTGATATCTCCTTTCAAGTTGATGATTTGGCTTTGAAGATTCTTAACTACCTCTCTTTGGGTCCTCATGAAAGCTTCAACATCATGATTATAAGTCGTGGGTGGAGTGATGGGTGGTGCTTGTTGAACGGGTGGGTGATAAGGATTAGAAGCTCGAGGTTGGTTTAGATTGCTTCTATTGTAGTTATTGGGATTGTGGTTTTGAGGAGAAAAACCGGGCGAAAAAAGTTGTTAGAACGGTAACTTAGCAAGTTACGATCACCTTGAGGTCGGGCTTGATAGCTTTCCGGTGAATAGTTACCATGAGTCGCATACACGTTTTTCGGATTGTCATGAGTAGAAGGACAATCAGTGTATGAATGAGGACCGCCGCAAATCTCACAAGAAAGTGCTACAGCTTTAACTTGTTGTTGTTGATTCGTAGCCATGAGTAGGATCTTTTCATCCATTTCGCGGATTTCCGGATGAAGATGCCAACAAACATCTCGATAAATTCATTACCGTCACTCAAAGCATGAAATTTCCCGGGGTTACTATGGATTTTCTTCGCCTTCATCTCTTTCCACACACCTTATCCCACCATGCCGAAAATGGTTTGATCGTCTTCCAAAGAATTCAATTCATACATGGGACGAAATGACACAACGATTTTTGTCGCGCTACTTTCCACCATCCATGGTCACGAGCCTTCAGAATCAAATCAGTGGTTTCACGCAAGAACCTGATGAATCGCTCTATAGCTATCAATGGTCTCACTATATTTAATTAGAGCAGCTTTGCATTCTTCAAAATTTTGAGTGAGCGTAGCGTTTGCCTTCTTTAATTGCTTTTGACTCTTTCTAGTTTCTTTGACATCTTTTTGTAAAGAAGCAATTAAGTTAGCAAGCGCAATACGCTCCTCGTCATCATCATACTCATTTGCATGTTGATCATCCTCAGACTCATTATTGCACATGTCTGATGAATCGGGTGTTGTATTGCTATCAATCGTTTCCATCATACATGTGTCATTAATGGCTTTGGGTAGCTCAGAATGCTCATGAATATTACCAAACACATTGTATTCCTCTTTAGTGTGTACCTTATCGATTGGCCCAGTATCAAAGATAGGACCATTGTCATCTTCAGTGACATTGGGAACTACTTTAACGTTGGCCATGTACGAGTAATGTGCTTCAAGTTCTTGATCAGAGGCTTCATCATCCGTGTCATCAAGCATTTCTCCTTCCTCAGCCGACAGTTTAACCCCAGCTTCCATCTTCTTGCAAAGCAGCATCTTTTCCTTATGATAGCCAGAGTCTCTAACCCGTTTCGGCTTCCTACATTCCTTTGCCATATGCCCATAGCCTTGATAATTAAAGCACTTAATCCTACTTTGCTGAACCACTTGAGTACCAACAGTCTCCCTATTCCCAGCAACAGTAGCAATCCTCTGAGCATCATACTTAGCAGTTTGTCGGTCATACCGTGCAGAACCCTCAACATGTGTTGGATTACGTCGATCATACCTTGGAGGACTTTCATCACGTTTACGTGTATCATACCTTCGAGGACTCTCAATATATTAGTTCCTTGTATTTGATGATGTTCGAAGATTGTTGTTGGTGGGTTTGAAGATTTTCTTATAGGTCTTCATAATGAAAGCAATTTGTTGCTTCATCTCCCTATCCTTCTGAGCTAGTTCTTCATCAATGTCCTCTTCAGATGATGTCTCAGGTGATAGTAACGGTGCTCTTGGTTCTTTGTCTCGTGATCGTGTGGGAGCAGAATACTTAGATGAAGTGGAGTATCTTGGTGAAGAGGATGTAGTGGAGTACCTTGGTGAGGATGATGTAGTGGAGTATGACTTTGGAGCACGAGAGCGATGATCTTGAGTGTGTTGAGTGGTAGACACCAAAGAAAGTGGATTAGCAGTCTTTGCTATCCTTTCAGCTCGAAGCTCATTTGCCTCATTCTGAAATTGTTTCAAGATGTCAAAAAGCGTGTGATAGTTGACCTCGTCTAACTTAATTTGTTGTTTCACCAAAGTTACAAATCGTGTCCACTCAGGTTGAAGTTGCTGTAGAAATCGCACATTGACTTGCATGGTGGAGACTTGTAAATTGTTTCTTGTCATGTCATTCATCATCTTGTAAACCTTGAGTAATATGAATCAATTGATTCCCCATCCAATGAAGTAAACTTACCAAAGTTCCAGAACAAATTAGTTTTGACATCTTGCTTGTTAAGTGATTCACCTTGTTGCAAGCATTCAATGGCAAACCACATCTCTTTAGCAGTAGAGCAAGCATCAACCTTTGAGTAAATATCATCCCCAATCCCACTTAGAATTAAATATATTGCTTCTTTTTCTTCATCAATCCAAGCACGTTTCTCTTTCGAAGTGTTCTCATATGTTTCCTCAGTTGTTTGCTCATCGGAACCGGTTGTTGAGTCGGTTGCTGGAATTGCAGGAATGGTGATTATAGTGGGAGTATAAGGTCCTTCTTTGATGCAACGTCGAAGAACATCACCATTGGGTTTGGTGTCAAGATATCAAAGGAATCATGATTGCCATTGTGCATATCTACCAATCACAAGCATTGGTGGTCTCTCTTTGTTACCCGTCACCATGATGTTGTTATTAGTAACACGATATTCAGCAGTAGATTCCATCTCAAGAATGAAGTGAAGTGAATAGGATCTTAAGTAGATGTTGTTGTGAGTAGATTGTGGTTGAAACTTCAAAAAATGGTGTGAAAACCCCAAACAATGTCTTCGTATGAAGCAAAAAATTCTTAAGCGAAAAATCACACGAGTTTGTTAAAAAATTTCAAAATCACGTTTTTGAAAATTTTAGAATAAGTCGGAATAAATATTCAAAGAGAAAGTCGAAATCCAATTAACTCAACCTAATTCGGAATCCACGTTGCAAAGCTAATCCGGAATCCGTGAACCTATATATAATTCGGAATGACTGAGCTTGAACTAATTCGGAATGTGAATCAAAGACCTAGTTCAGAATCTGTGTGTCAATGATCTAGTTCGGAATATGAATCAAGGACCTAGTTCGGAATATGAATCAAGGACCTAGTTCGAAATCTGTGTGTCAATGATCTAGTTCGGAATATGAATTAAGGGTCTAGTTTAGAATCTGTGTGTCAATCAAGAACCTAGTTCGAAATCTGTTAAACCATGACCTAATTCGGAATCGATGAAGTTCTGAACTAATTTGGAATCGATGAAGTTCTGAACTAATTCGGAATCGATGAAGTTTTGAACTAATTCAGAATCGTTGAAACACTGACCTAATTCAGAATCCATAGATCCACACTCAATTCGGAATCCACACCTGGTACTAACTCAGAATACACAAAATCGTGCAACTAGTTCGGAATGTGGGATTTGCTGTCAGTTCGGAATACAAAGAAACACCAACCTTGACCTAGTTCGGAATACCCCTTTCTCACCTAATTCCGAATAATTCTAAAACCCTAGTAACCCGAATTAAAACACAGTTTTCCCGAATAACAAAAAATTTCGTACCTTTTGATTTTACCCAAAAATCAAGCCAAAAATTCCAACTTTTTTTATGAAAATCACCAAAATGAGGAACACAAATTCCTACCACAACTTTGTAGACAATTTGTATGAATATTACGAGCTCGAAAACACAATTTTTTTTATACGAGATGATTTTAAGATGAAAATCACACAAAATCAAAAATGATAACCACAAACTAAACACGAATCTACCCCATGGCGATTGATACCAATTGTTGTCCCTAATAATATGATGATAGAATAAAGAAATGAGATGGAAAAGATATGAACTTTAGAGAGAGAAAGTAGTGAGAGAAAGTAGAGAGAGAGAGAGATGATTAACTTGTGAAATTAGATTAAGAATTATAAGATCATCCATCCTCCTAACATGCTAGGAGGGTGCTTATATAGTCCACCCACAAGCGGGCTCTCTAATGGACTATATTGTTTTGGGTCGGGCTTGAATAAATGCTTAGTACCTTCAAAGAGGCCTTTTAAGCTAACCATCAAGCCCGTAATGTCACGACTATTTTAACTAACTATTACAACGTTCTAACAAATATTACAATATAAACCTATGACCGAACATTCTTGTTTGACTCAATATTTTGAGGCTAACAATATACCAAAAGCCAATATAGGTCATGAGGTCAACAATGTGCATGAATACTTGGAGGGGTGACCTCGTCATGCAAATTAGAGGGGATGCCTCTAATTAACTGGTAAATGGGTAGGAGGGATCAGCTCCTTTTGAAGGATGCAAGGCACACACCACATTCACCATGAAATCCTGACTGAAACATGTAACTAGGATGCACCCATACGCCCCACATGATAATATAATAATATAATGGCCAAATAACTGAAAAGGGACGCCACGAGCTATCACTCCGCCGTGGTGAAGTCATAACACTAGTGCCTCTAGTGTTATGGTTATGGTACCTCCATAACTAGGTGAAACTGGTCATGCATGTATATGGCTAAGGTAACTAATAAAACATAAGCATTTAATCTGTAACTATTGGGGAAAAAAATTGGCTGCATACGGGAAATCCTAATGAAGGAAGAGATTGTCCTTACTGAAGGACAGGAAATCCGTACCTTATGTCCAGTAGAAGCTAATGGAAACGCTGAAGAAACTACTCTGCCTTGACGGATAATACTACATAAGAATGGGAACGTGTATGAGTTGTCTGAATTACATGTGTTTTACTGGTTATGTGTGTTATTAGCTTGTTATACTTATTCTGTCATGTTTTAGTGTTTTACTGTATTATCTGTAGTTATACTGATGTTCTATTGTATATTATTCATGTAATAGTGTATTATAATACTTGTATTCTAATACTAAGTAACTTTCTAAAAATAGCAGGTTTCCATAAATAGTAAGTTTCTAAAAATAGAAAGTTTCCAAAAATAGTAAGTTTCCATAATTAGAAATAAGCTAGATTATTAATAATAAGTAAAGTTTAATTAGTATAATACAAGTCATGGTTTAAAGGTAATAGCTTATTAATTAAATAACTTGGTTAATTAATTAAACTATACGTTTTAAGAATTTAATTAAAAATACATGTTTTAATTAAATTAAGCTAAGTAAAATACTTTAGGTTATACCTGAAATATTAATTCTAACTAATCAACCTAAGTCATGTATTATTAATTAATTAAAAATCCATGTTTTAATAATTAATTAATAACTATAGTCTAAAATAATGACAAAAATACTTCGGATAAAACATGTATTATTTATTAAAATAATATAACCTAAGCCATGTTTAAATTAAAGTAATTATAAATCATGTTTAATTAATTTAATTACTCCTGAAAAATAAATATACTAGCAATTAAATCCCGAGCCCGAACCCGTGACAAAACTGAAAACCCGACACCAACCACCACCCACAACCGTGGCTGCAGTGGCGGCTGGTGGCTGCTGCGCTGCCACGACGGTGACTGATGCCGCTGCACGCCGTGACTACCCACTGCTCGAACAGAGTTCCCACCGGTAGTAGGCCGGTGGTTCCCCCTGCTGCGTAGCCTGCTTCCCCTGCTCGAACAACCTAGCCGCCAGCTGAGGCCGGTGGGCCCTACTCTCGACCGAAACCCACACCGAGCCCTTAGGGGTCTCGGCTGTGGTCCGAAAGGTGCACCGAGAGTCGTATGACTCTTGTTTGGAAGGCTGCTGAACCAAACATAAACCAAACTAGCCCTTTTCTTGTTTCTTGTTCAATCTTACATGTTTTATATGTTTGTTTTGAAGATTAAACACATGTTCATAATAACTCAACTAAAAGAATAAAAAGAAAAGGTTTATGAGGTTATCAAATACATAGATGATTAAGACTAACAAACACGAACACATACCACTCAAAATCAAAGATCAAATTTGACCCAAACACCCCTTGGTGTTATTGATATCCGGCGGCAAGAGAGAGAGGCAAAACTAGGGTTTTCTTGATTTTTCTTGTAAACCAAAATTATGTTTAATTCCCTGGGAACCTAATTGGTTAAGGATTATACTTGGGTCATGGGCCAAAGGCCCATTCCTCTCTTTCTCTTTGTCTAGCCGCGACCAATATGGAGCCCACAAGCAAAACCGTAGCTTTTCCGTGTTAGTTAAATCTGCGTGTTCATTCTTGTTTAATTGTCGTGTTTTAATTATCGTAATCATGACACATTTATAATATACATAAATACATGTTATTTAATGTCGTAACACGTGTAATATATTATAAATGGAAAGTTTTAAATTTTATCGTGTTTTCGTGTAATTTACTGTTCATGTTTACTGTTCATGATATTTTAATGCGGGTTTTATAACTCTCCCCCTCTAAAAGAACAATTCGTCCTCGAATTAGAGGTAAGACAACTGATGGAGTTGTAAGAACTGACGATACACGAAACTAGAAGGGCAAGTAACTGAAAGGAAATGGATGTGATATGACTGGAAAGGGACATGGAACGTGACATAACTGAAAGAATATATCTAACTCATGGACCAAAAGAGGATAAGGATCCAGATGGACTCCTCCGTTTCCATGTGGCTTCCCACTTGGAACGATATTCTAACTGGTCTTGGTGAGAAATACTAATCTTGATCTTCATGACTCTGTCTTGATGATTCAGAAAGTTTCTGGTTCACCAACGTGAAATGGGTTCTCATGGGTCTAATCAATGGGCAAGAAATAACGTGTAAGGACAATAAAACATTACGATGCGACATAATCTGGAATAATGACATAAGAACGTCTTAGTAAGGATGTACGATACATACGAAAACGTAATACGTAAATAATTGTGAACGTGATACGTGAGCAATTGTGAACGTGATACGTTGAGATATGGTAAATGTAATATGTCAGAATATGGTGGGCGTGACACGTGAAACATATCATGATCGTGATATGAGTAACGTGGAATGAACTTGACATGTGAAACATATCATGAACATGGAACAACTGAGGTGGTAACGTCAACCGATAAGAGGTAAGACGCGGAATGTGACGTGAAGCGTCAGCCTGAAGACGAAAAGTTTATTAAACTCTAGTCTGGTCTCCCAAGCTTGCTGTAAACTTCCCAGAACAAAATGAGACTCAAATCGTAAGCTAGAATATGTTCATGAACGTGAATAGTGTCATGAACGTAAATGCGAAAGCAAAACGTAAAATTAAACACTAACGTGAACGTAATGTTGAATGAATGCGTACGCGAGTCTTCCTCTGAGCTGATAGCTGAAAGAGTGTCCAGTGATCGTACGCTCTCTGGATAGGAAATGTCTGAAAATCTGCTAGCTGTGAAATCCTTACGGATTGAAGGATTTTTCAGACTTGGTCAAATGGTTGAAAACAAACTAGTTCGCATCATGTTTCATTTGCGTGCGGTGGTACAAGAACAGAACCCATGGAGATCCTATCCCTTTTTCTGTAGGTGTTTTATCTTAGACTGTCTACCGACAGGTACTTGTATATGAACTTAACTGCATCTTGCTTCATAGAAACTGGATACCTAGAAGTTTGGAAACTAGGCGTCTCTGCAATTAGACTACTTTTAGCGTGGGATTTCTTGGAACACATCACTTAGTGTAGGATTCACTCCTTTATGCTCAAGTTGAGTCATGGTAATATTAACCGTGAGAATCAATGTGATTCAGCGTGTCACTATAATCAACCAGGATTCTTACTAAAATTTCGGGTGAAATTTCTGCGGTCATAAAATCGGCAACATAGTGCGACTATGGTCTTCATACTCTTCTCTAGATATAGGGAAAATCGGATTGTAAATGATAAAAAAATAATGAATTCGTTTATGAATTCCTGGGAAACTCTATCCATCATATCCATAATACTACAGGAGCAACCATGAGACAAATCAACGTCATGAATTTAGCATGACCAAATTGTGTGCGAAAAGCAGTCATGGAAATGTCCTGCTCTTTCACTCGCCACTGTTTGTCAGTATGATGGTAGTTTGTTTTTGGAAAAGTGCTTAGCACTCTGTACTCGATCGTATACGTCTTCAATACGTGGAGGGAATTAACGGTCATGAATGGTGATTTGTTTACATCGATAGTGGTCGATACATAATCTCATGTTACCGTTCTTCTCCTCAATAAGCAGAACCGATGTACAACATTGTGATGCACCTGATGAATTAACTTTGTTGAGATATCTCTGTGGCTGATCCTTCAACTCGCTTAACTCATGAAAGCCATACGATAAAGGGCCTTGGAAACTGGTTCCACTCCATAACCTGATTGATGTTATAATCCATCTTGCAAATGGGAAGTATATTTGGAGGTTCCTTTTTGGAAATTCATCTGGAAAAATTTAAGTAATCGGCTGACTCTAGATAAAGAAATTCTAGGAGTCGTGTTGTAAATGATAGCTAGAAAATCTTCACATCCATAGAATAACGATCATATGTTTGTAAAACATAAATAACTTGTACAGATTTCCCTGATGGAAAACCATGCTGAATGTATTCAGGAGCCTGAACATTGCTGTATAAAATGTGATATGAATGAAGGCTTATCGTAGCATGGGTTTCTGTTTATAGTCCATAGATGAAGTCATACTTAACTCCCGTCTGTCGGAGGGAAGTGCGTTAGCATATTGGATCTCACCGTCATACTGAATGAATGAGTTCGTACACATGGATGGTACGAATTACGTCCTTATGGTCATGGATATATGGAATATGGAATCAAGACATGAAAGTGTCATGCAAATACATGGAATAAAACGTCATAGTTATTACAGAATGTGCTTCGCCTGCCTCCCGCAGAACGAATACTGCATGTTCAAAGATGAACAATACTCCGGTGATGATGCTGAAATTCTTATGGCCTGATTTATTCATGACACATCAGAATGTTTATACCCCTTGGAGGCATTCTGAATTACTTAGGGAGGTTTCAGATGATAAACGTGAGTCATGTGTCCTGACTCGTGTCTTGAGGAGATATGTGTATGACATGTGTCTTGATTAGTGTCTTGACATGTATCTTCAACATATTCGTGAGGCATGTGTCTTGGCGAATGTCTTGACATAAATCTCGAGATGTGAAATAATGAAATTTAAAATCTTAGGTCATCATGCCAGAATTTGGCGGATTGGTTGGACTGCTAACCCTTGGTATTTCTGATCATGTCCGTAACCGGAGTTTCTATCTTTATTGTCAGAGTATTTGTTGTCACTTATCACTACCTCCTTGACTGTCAGTTAAACGACGGTCATTATTATGACTGTGATTCATGTAACTTTTCAGCTGAGTGGCCGGCTGGTACCGGTTCACACTCATATGCTAGAAAAGACACTAAATAATCATGTGACATAAAATCAGAAAAGGTAATAATATAGAATGAATGGTACATCTGGTGGTTTAAGTGTAATTCTAGTTAGGTTGCTCCGATCTATCAGTTTCGTCTTTGGTTCGTAGAATCTCCAAGCTGAGAGCGGTATCATCTTTTAAACACATTGTTGAGAAAAAAAAATTTCCGAGAGAATTGAAAATGGATTAGTATCACACATGGAGTGGGTAACTGGAATACGTCTGGAGTATGGTACATGGAGTACACATGGAATTCACATGAGATGATCGATACGATATCAACCATCTAACATGATCAAGGAACACGTAATAGCCTAGCTAATTTAGCGTAGACATAATTCTATTTGCATGAAAGGCACAAAACATGATTAAATGGAATCGAATGATTGCCAGCATGAAAACATGATCAATGAAAACCAACCATGACTATCATGAAAGCATGACTAAATACAATTTATCAATGTCTAACATGAAGCAAAATCAACATGAAAGAAACATGGAACAAAATTACTTCGATGGGTATAAATCATTAACATGAAAACAAAGTTCACCATGATAGTATGACAACCTAATTGACACAAATCGTAATAATAAATGAGGGAACTTGAAAAATTATGACTGAATGGAATAATTTTGAAAGATAATAATGTGGACGACTATGAGTCATTTCACAATACAAACAATGCAACATAAATGATAAGTCTAAAATAATATGAGGTGAGCATAAAATGCATGGACAATGTATAAAGCAATGAAACAGTTTATAATGCATGAAATAATGTAAAATGCATGATGCAGCTTATGAAAACTTTTATATGAGCGAGAGTGAACGCCTATGGTCAGTTCACCCAAAACAAAAGACATGGCCGGGGACGCCAATGGGTCAGTCCCAAAGTTAAAAGTTTCGATAAACGCACATGCGACTAAATAAAACCAGTCCTGTACCAACCATTACTTAGTCATAATTCCTGCGATAATGATATGAATGCATGAAATGAATACATGAAAAGAATGAATGAAAACCAACTGTCTAAACTAAACAGAAAACGTGTGACTCAGTATGAACTACTGTGATTCAATTCATACTAGTAAAAATTCAGAAGAAAACATTATGCATAATACAATTACATGTAACTAAGTATGAATGACGGTTTTTCAATCCATATTAGTAAAACAATTTCGAAGAAAACATCACAGTTGAAAATAACAAGGTTCTAAAAATATCGATACGTGGAAAATCAGACGTCGGCTTGCGAAGAGCCTGGTGACTACCCATTAGTCACAGGTCAAGTTTTAGAGCCTACAGGTCAAAACCTTGGGCTCTGCTAACTGCTAGTGGATTTTTCACTTCTTATGGAATTCAAAGACAAAGAGGAGTAGCAATTCAATCAGAGGTTCCAAGAAGAGTGAATGTAATTATTCCGACGGTGCAATCAAAAGACAAGGGGAAGGGAATGATGGTTGAGCCTAAGAAACCAATGAAGAAAAAAGTGAAAATTGCTTATGATGCATAATTTGCAGCACGACTAGTTGTAGAGGATGAAGATAAAGAGAGTTTAGCTAGAGAGAAAGTTGCACAACAGGAAACAACTTATTAGGATAAGGTTCAAGCACGAAGTCAGTTTGATGAAGACCTTGCTAAAATGATGCAAGAAGAAGAGCGAGAGAGATAGTGCTTGAATAAGAAAGAGCTAGATTATTGTTTGAGTTTATAGAGAAAAAAAAGAAGATTCACGCAGAATTAAGAGGAAAAGAAAGGAGGAATAAGCCACCCACCAAAACAAAAAAGAGGATTACATGACTACTTATTTGAAAAATCAAGCAGGGTGGAGAGCAAATCAACTTAAAGGTCCAATACTTTGTGCCAATGAATTCTGAAGAAGAGGCATAAAGAACAAAAAGAACATGTTCGACTTTATAACAAGAACCGTCTTTACAGAGGAAAATGATTGAAGAAGCCTAAAAAACTATTGAAGAAGGTGAAACAAAAGAAAAGCAGCAAGAGATAGAAATACAAATAGTAGAAGAGCAGTAGGAAATAGCAGAGCCAACAACAAAAGAAGAAACAAAAGAACCTAAAAATTGTCAAAAGGAGAGTTGCAAAATATGATGATTATGTTCCAAAAGAAGATTTAACGAATGTAGAGGCATTGAAGGTTATATATCACATCATTGATTGGGAAATTTACACTTAAGATGAAAGAAAATATTAGAAGATCATCAGAATGGGTGGCAATGAAGAAGTATATCAGTTCTTGAAGATATGCGTAAGGTTTTTGATAGAGCAGACTTGGAAAAGTTATGGTGCTTAGTTAAAGATAGGTTCAACTCAAAGGATCCCGAGGATGACAAAGAAATGATGTTATGGGTAGAGTTGAAAAGGATATTTGAACATGTTGATGAAGATGAGATATGGGACCTTCGAGAAGGTCCTCGAAGTTTGACTTGGAAAATTTTGTGATTTATATGGAGTGTATCATGTTATCACAAGAGCCGGAGAGGATATCTTTATGTTAGTTAAGAAAGAATATCCTTTGTCCATAGGAACACTCACTTTGATGATAAGTGAAAAGCTTCAAGTAGATCAAAATGTGATGGAAACTGAGCTTGTTAGAAGGATCATGATGCAAGCTAAAAGGATCATGAGAGAAATCAAATTAAGAAAGTGAAATGTTTGGAAGCATCCTCTCAATATAGCAGGTACAGTTCATGAAACTTGTGGATTTGAAGGTAATCACAAGTTTAGCGGAAGATTGTTGTGAATTATTTGGTTTACACTTAGTACTGTCAAGTATAAGTGTTTTACTACTCAGGTTGAACTAACAGTACTAACTAGGTTAGTACTACCAGTACTAATATTACTACTACTAAAGATAGTTACTACTGCTAATGGAAGATTACAACTGCTGCTTAATCAAAACGAGTAAAGAGGTAAAGACAAATTTAGTGATATGTATATAAGATGTTTAAAGTATATCTTTTATGTTTAGGAAGATATAAATTCAAGAATACATTATAGTTATCTTGTACATGACTCCTTGGTGTATAAAAGGATGTCATAGGTCATTGTTAGAGATACATTTTTCATCCATAGACGATTTGCTTCAAGGTTGTAAACCTTAGGACTAAGTTAGAGTACTCATAAGCTTTGGTGATAAATTTGTTCTTATTATTGTTTCATTCTAAGTACCAAATAGTAGATTCTGCATGTTATGATATTAACATAGTTTCTACTAAGATTAGCTTGGATTTATCCAAAGTAACCTAACTCTGACAAGCTAGAAAATCGATATTAAGTTAGGGTAACATTACCAAAGATTAAAGCAGCATTGCTTTCAAAATTCAAACACTTTCATCTTTACTTACACTTTGTTGGTACTTTCTTTCATCTTTATTAGATTCAATAATTTTGTGTGACTTTGTCGGTTATGATTGGATAGTTTTCTATTAACTTTATTGGATAGTATTTGTGGTATGAGGATTAGAATCAAATTAAATTGAGTTAAAAACTTAAAAAATATCGAATCGGATTTGCAGTTTTCTTCTCAATATAAAATTTTCTTAGTAGATCTATATACATATACAGTCCCCGAAAATGATTTATTTTTCTTTTAACCTTTTCACTTTAAACCTTGTTGTTAATATATGTTTACATTGTCCTTTGCGAGAGTGTTTTTGTCATATGTCGTTAATCCGTGTTATGTTTAGAATATACTCATTAAGTTCTTTTTCTTGCATTTTCAATCCTTAAACTTGTTTAACTATATAAAATGAATTGTGTTTGTTTAAAAAATGTAAAAGCAATAAATAAAAACTAAGATTTAGATGTACTCCTCACATGTTATAGTTATGAATATGTTTCAAATTCCTTATTATAAGAATGTTATAACACAAAAGCTGACGTTAGTGAGAATAACCTATACCACACATAACCCTCTAAAAGTACTAAAATTAGACTAACTAAATTTTTTAAACAAAACTAAACATAATTGATTGGAAGCAAAATTATGACTTACATATAGAGGTGAAAAAGCCGAACCCAAACTCGAACGTTCTTTAACTTAATTAAGTTGAACTTAAGCCTTGCCAAAAGACTAGACTTGTATACTTAGATGTTTTTGCAGTGTTATTCAAACTGATTTCACTCTCTTCATCCTAGTGACTTTGATTGGGTGTAGGGTGACCAACATTAGCACCAACGACTCATAACTACGTCACTTTTTCACTCCATCACTAACATATTTAATAAATATACCACACTTAAATAAAATACACTCACAAAAACAAAAAAAACTTACACACACAACAACCAACTTCTACAATTCGGTCGTTGCTAAACTGACTTATACTGTTTTTAAATCGAACGCGTCAAAGGCCCTATTTTAGCATGAATGCATCTTTAGTGGTATGGACATAGCCAAGATTTTCAATGGATGTTGCACACAAAAATTGTTGAGCTAACTAAAGTTACACTATAAAAACTAAAGTGGCAACTTTTTTATTTGGAGTTGCACATACAAAAAACGACGAGTTTGAAATTTTGTTACACTTTGTGACATAAAATCAGGGTAGCCCGTATCACACCCGAAACCATTATGGTCCATCCCTACTTGGTGGTGATGAGGTGTCTTAAAATCGTTATTACATAATCTTAAAAAAATAAAAGCAACATCAAGTAACCACATTGGTAGCTTTATATATTTATTTTTGAAAAACACATGTCTATTACATGTTGAAGAAAATAAAAAATAACTAATACATTCTAAATACACTATCACTTACCAAAACATACCAAAATTTTTTCTTTCAACCATACGGACATTTTGGTGAGCAAAAAAAAAATTATAGTGCGCAAAAGATGACACATAGACACTAAATCATAAATACATTAATTGCAGTCTTCAAGAACCCATATTTTTCTTTACTATAAACTCTAACCACATAAATTGTATTTTTTTAGTTTTCTTATATATCCACGGTTCATCCTGTTTTCAAAATATCTTCCTCTTCCTAATGCATTCTTCATTGTTCCTTATTTCCTTAAACAAAAATCATAGTTGCAATTCTAGATAATTTTGGGAACAAGACGAGAGCCAATTGATGCACCAAACCATAACCCACGAACCAAAAACTCTACCACCAACTGTGAAAATGACAAATTTATTTTTTGTTTTAAGTTATTGGTGGATTTTGTCGGGTATTTTTTGAGATATTTTCAGTTAAGGAATTATTTATGAATTGGTATTATAACAATTTTAGGTATTTTCGGTAATATTATTTTAAAATCTAACTTACCATACATATAAATAGTTACTATAAGTGATAAATGCAAGTGTGACCTTCATTGACCATCATTGACCACAGTTGACCGTCGTTAATCGCCTTTACATAATCGACAGGGTTGTTGGGCTTGTAGCAATTAAGCGTCGATTAATCGGCCTTGTAGACCTTTTTTGCAACATATATTCGTAGTAATTAGTAGTTTTACGTTATCCTCGAAGAGAGATTCACAATGAGCTAGAAATGCCAAAAATAGAGTTAATATGAATGAGATATCGTGTCTCAAAGTGAGGCACGTGAAACACAAAGTTTGAGAAAATGGAATTATCCCACATCGCCCAAAACATGAAATGGATACATGTTTATAAGGAACCCGTGCTTTCTATCTTCCAAACAATATTGGTGTTTTTACTCCCACGCCTACGCACGTAGGGGGTGTAGAAAGTGAGATTTCTAGGCCAAAAAGGGTTCGGAGCTTCTGAACTTGTGCATGAGCGCGTGACCTGCAGACACGTATGTAGCTCCAAAAACTAGTCTGGGTGTGGGCAGATTCGGGTCTCATTTTTTGCAGATTTCAGTTTCCATTTTTAGTTATGTAATTTATTTCAAGAATATAATTAAACTGTTTGGCTAAGTTAAACAAAATATATTTCTGGAATATATTCAGACTATTTTTGATATATATTCAAACTTTTCAAACACGTTTAAATGAATATTTACAGAATATTTTATGTTAATAAAAGATATACAAATCGGGTTTAACATTAAATAGATTTGTATGTTTATGGCATTTATTTAGTCTTGGTGGACTAGACACCTTCTGGTTATAAATAAAGTCATAGTCTCATTGGTTTATCATCAGAAAAACGCAGCCTTTTTCAGATCCATTACCAAACGGATTTCCAACAGTCCTTCGATCATAAACACTCGATCATTTTCGTAATCTTTCAGGCAATTGTGTCAAGTCCAGCTGTACAACAGCTTTGGACGTTGTAACCTGGGAAACATACGACAATTTTTTTTAAGGTAAGCGTGTTAAATACATGTCTCGTCTTAGTTTTTACTGCTTTCTTTATTACTGTTATTTATTTTTTGTCTCTTAATTTCGGTCAGTTTATACTTGTAATTCGATTTTATATAATAAAAGTGTGCATCGTTTCCTACAATCTTAAAATAGACTCCGTGTTACAGAATTAAAATACTTTTATTAAAAACCGGATTATAACAAATTTTTGTTTATAAACCATATTTTGTCAAAACCAAGATTGAGTTTCTTTGGAAATCAGTTTTATGCATGCATATTGTAATTAATAGATCTTTAACGTTGTTTAAGCAGTTGTTCAAATAAGTTTATATTGAAACCAAGAGTGAGTTTCTATTAAACTGGTATATTTAATTATTGCATTTGACTCATTGAAAACAAGATTGAGTTTCTTTGAATCAAACCCAGTACAAGGTATAGAAATCATGATTGAATTTCCTAGATATTGATTTTATAACAGTTTATTTAACTGTTTGTGTTTGGTCTTGTTTGATCTTTTAGGATGACTAACGGTACTCCTATAACCCTTGCGACTACTACTGTAAATGTAACTGGTATGCCGGTTACCATCACGGTTTCTAATCATGCTAAAAACCATAAAACTTCAATGGGCGGAATTTTACGAGGTGGCCGCAGAAGATGTTCTTCTATCTCACTATGAACCTTGCGAAGTTCTTAAAGAAGACTGTACCTTAGGTGGAACCTCCTAAAGAAGGTGTACCCGCTAATCAACAAGCTGTGCAACCTGTTGAAGCATGGAAACATTCAGACTTCTTGTGCATAAATATATTCTGAATGGTTCGGTGGACTCTTTGTACAACGTGTATTGCAAGACTACGACTGCCAGAGAATTATGGGAGTTGTTGGAATGCAAGTACAAAATCGAGAATGCTGGTTCAAAGAAGTTCGTGGTAGCTCGTTTTTTATTACAAGATGGTTGATTCAAAGAATGTGATAACTAAGGTTCAAGATCAGCAGGTTTTGCTACACGACATCCATGCTGAGGGTATGACTTTGAGTGAAACTTTTCAAGTTTCTACAATCATTGAAAAGTTACCTCAAAGTTGGGTAGAATTTAAAAACAACTTGAAGCATAAGTGAAAGGATATGAGTGTTGAAGAATAGGTTGTAGGTCTTCGTATAGAAGAGGATAACAAGTTGACTTAGAAAAACACTTATACACCCGGTTCCGCCAAAGCGAATATTTATTAGCATGGTTCGTCTTGTTCAAAGTCTAAAGGCAAAATCATAGGCAAAGGGAAGAATGACAAGAAGATCAAAGGGAAGTCTAAGTACCTTGCTCCTAAAGCTGGAATTGTGAAGCAAAATTCCAAGGAAATTGCTTCAATTGTGACAAGCCAGGTCATCGTGCTGCTAACTGCTAGATGCCGAAGCGGGTGACTCCACACGAGGCATATATGGTGAATGATAATGTGGACATGATTGCTATGGTGTCTGATGTCGTTGCCATGATGTCTGAAGTTAACCTGGTAGGTTCTAATAACAATGATTGATGGGTTGATACTGGGCAACTCGTCATGTCTGTGTTGACAAGAGTATCTTTCACTCTTTCCGAGCGGTTGATAATGGAGAGAATGTGTACATAGGTAACTCTATGACTGCTAATATCAAGGGCGAAGGAGATGTTATTTTGAAGATGACATCCGAGAAAGAGCTCAAGTTGACTAATGTCTTGTATGTTCTGGAGATTCGTAAGAATCTTGTGTCCAGTTGGCTTCTGAATAAGTTTGGTTTTTGTCTTGTTTTTAGTCTGATAAAGTTGTTCTTTGTAAGAATCAAATGTATGTTGGTAAGGGGTATGCCTTGAATAGTATGTTTAAGCTCAATGTAATAGTTGTTTAGAATGATATCAACAAAATAAACTCTTACGCTTATTTGATTGAGTCTTCTAATGTGTGGCATGGTCGTCTTGTACATGTTAATTTGATTCAATGCGTCGTTTGATTAAATTTAATATCATACCAAACTTTCATATTGATTCAAATTATAAGTGTGAAACTTGTTTCAAAGCCAAACTTACAAGATCATTGGTAGAACGAAAAACCAAACCACTTGATATGATACACACAAACATATGTGATTTGAAATCACTACTCAGAAAAGGTGGCAATAAGTACTTCATCACGTTTATCGATGATTGCACACCGTATTGCTATGTTTACATGTTGAGAATTAAAGATAAAGCTATAGACAAGTTTGTTCGATACAAAACCGAAGTTGAGAATCAACTTGGTAGAAAAATCAAGGTTGTACAAAGTAATAAAGGAGGTGAATATGTGTCTCCTTTTGCTGATCTATGTGCAAAATATGGAATCAAAAAAGAGTTCACAGCTCCTTATTCACCTCAGTAAAACGGTATTGCCGAAAGGAAGAACTGTACCTTGAAAGAAATGGTTAATGCCATGTTCTTGAGTTCTAGTTTGAGCCAGGACATGTGAGGGGAAGCCATTATAACGTCTACTTTTCTTTTAAACAAGATACCTCGTAAGGATAAAGAGAAAACCCCATATAAATTATGGATGGGAAGAAAACCATCATACTAGTACTTACGAGTGTGGGAATTTCTAGACAAGGTAGTTGTGCCGACGCCTAAGGCCCAAACGATTGGACCTAAATCTTTAGATTGTATATTATTAGACATGCTAAGAGTATTAGTGCTTATCGTATCATTGTACAGGATTCAAAAAATCTAGATATACAAAAGAATGCAGCAATGGAATCAATGAAGGCTTCATTCTTTGAAAACATATTTCCTTATTTAAAGAAGGAAACTAGAAGCACATCTACAATAGATTATGAAGTTGTCCAAGACAAGAGAAACGAGGTGATAATGATCTCCAATATGAGAGATAAGATTAACCCGAGGAAGAAGAGGTTGAACCTAGAAGAAGCAAACGGGCGAGAACGGAGAAATCATTTGGACCTGATTTTGTCGCTTTTATGGTAGAAAATAAACCCACTTCTTCTCAAGAAGCGGTAAATTCCTCGGAAGGACCTCGACGGAAAGAAGCCATTAAAAGTGAAATAGATTCTATTTTATAAAACCATACTTAGGAGCTCATGGATTACCTCCTGGTTGTAAACTACTAGGCTATAAATGGATTTTCAATAAGAAGATGAAAGTTGATGGCACCATTGAAAAGTATAAAGCAAGATTGGTGATCAAAGGATTTAGACAAATTGAAGGTCTAGATTACTTTGATACTTATTTTCTTGTTACGTGAATAAATCTATTCGAATGATAGTTTCTATTGTCCCCATTAAGAAATTTAGAAATTCACCAAATGGACGTGAAAACGAATTTTCTAAATGAAGATTTAGAAGAAGAAATATATATGAACCAACTTGAGGGTTTCATAGCTTCTGGACAAGAGAGCAAAGTTTGTAGGCTTGTTAAGTTTTTATATGGCTAAAAGCAGGCCCCAAACAATGGCATCAAAAGTTTTACAATGCCATGTTAGAGAGTGGATTCAAAATTAATGAATGCGACAAGTGTGTTTATGTCAAAGACACAAATAGTGAATATGTAATCTTGTGTTTATATGTTGATGATATTCTTATCGTTGGCAGTAACGACAAGATGATCAAGTCTACTAAAAACATGTTAAAATCAAAGTTTGACATAAAAGATATGGGTTTGGATGATGTGATCCTTGGGATAAGGATCATACAAACTCAGAGTGGACTTGTGTTAAGTCAAGCAAATTACGTGGACAAAATGCTTAATATTCACAATGCGGGGTGTTGCCCAATTAGAGTATTCAAGAATTATTGGCATTTTAATGAATTTGATGACAGGTACTCGATCTGACTTGATATTAACAGGCTAAGTAGGTATACTAATAATCCAAGTGATGCACATTAGAAACCTATGACTAGGTTACTTCTGTTGGTCCCTTGTAATTCATTATTACTTATCAACTTAAGTAATAACTCTTTACTTCGACTCAAGTGTGTTGTTTTAACAAAAGATAAGAACTATGAACAATTAAAACAACAATACCAATATACTTTTTGAACGTATAGACTTTTATTAGAATCAACTAAAGAATCTATAACCCACTTTGTTTGTGGAATAACAAAGTGGTTGAATGACAATGGGTTGTGATCTCCTCTACTTAAACGTCTAACCAAAGTTAAAGTCTAAGCGCCAATCTAAACGTTCATATGCATCTTGGCTATATGGTTTAGTTGGTATCGAGAGAGAAATGTTTTCCAGAGTTTAAGCTCTTGTATTGGTTAACCCTTTCTCTCCCAATGTACACTCCTTATATAGGCAGTATAAACTAGGGTTTGCATTTTGCATGTTTCAGTGCATGGGTTTATCCAGTGGGTGGTTTATGCCCATGCTGGATAAACAGTACAAAGTACATATTAAACTATTCTAGAAAAGATAAAGGTTGTACTTATATCTAAGTATACAAGCATCCTACTTTGACTTAAAGTTATCTTTGCCCGTCTAATGCAAACCATCGAAATACTAAAGATTCTTCAGTATCCTAGAGGAGATCGACATCATTCAGTTTAGTATTATCAAACCAAACTGAACTGAAAGCCCTTCTTCAGTCCTTGTTTTTCAGCAACTAAACCGCCTAGTATTTGAAGCGAAGACTTCTTTGTCTTCTAAGTTAACTGGAAGGGGAGTGCCAAACTTTCTTCAGCTTTAAAGTCTTCAATAAGAACTTTATTCCTCTGGTCATCCTTCAGCAGACTGGCCTTACTTCTAAGCATGAAACACTTAGGAGGATTTTATATTCAAATCTCATAGTTGCTTCAGGGTCAGTAAATACTAACCCAACAATCTCCCCCTATTTGGATATACAAATAGCCTAAGTCTAATGCCAGTAGTAAGTGAGCATAACAACTTCTTCTTACTTGCACTGAACAATTAATAACTTATAAATCATCAAGCTTTGTACTTTCACAAGTAGTTGTATCAAGCTCGTCTTGAAGCACATTAATCATATTCGCTGATTCTTTCCATTTGATTTGTTTGTGATCTTCCCCATTTTAAACACTTGTGCATCATTCCCGACCCTTAAGATGAGCTCACCTTCGGCAACATCGACTAACGCTTTTCCGATTCGCAAGAATGGCTGTCCAAGTATTAACGGAATACGAGGGTCCATTCATAATCAACAACAACAAAATTGATCGGAAAAATGAAGGTACCAACTATAATACATACATCTTTGGCAATACCAACGGGGTAAGCAAGATTTCGATTTGCTAGCTCAAGAGTCATCTTTGTTGGTGTAATATCGGGTAATGATAACTTTTTCCAAACACTTAAAGGCATCAAAATAATACTTGCCCCAAGATCGGCTAAGGCAGTAAATTCTTCGGTTTGGTTAAAAGTACATGGTAGCACAAAATGATCGGGATCTCCAAGTTTTTCTGGAAGTTCTTTAAGAAGGACTGTAGAACAATTTTCATTCAATCAAGTATTAACAAACTCGGCCATCTTCTCCTTCTTATTAAGCAATTCCTTAAACATCTTAACGAATGTCGGCATTTGGGCAAGAGCTTCAACAAGGTTAATGGTGATGGTCACTCCCAAAATCTTTTTCAAAAAGTTTGTCACTTGAATGTCATCCTTGGTGAGCAATTTGCACTTGTCTAACCGAGATGGATAGGGAATATTAGGCTTAGGAGGTGTAGGAGGTGAAGGTTGAGATGTTGAAGGTTTAGAGGTGGAAGGTGGGGTTGGTGAAGGGTTCTTCTTGGGTACTTCTTCATTAAGAGGCAGAGACGGTAATGGAGAACTAGTACTAGGTGCGGAAGTAGGCGGGATAAATGGTGGTGGAGGAGGTGTAGATGGAGTAACTGAGGGAGGGGTAGATGGTCCTACAAGCGTTGCTCCACTGCGTGTAGTAATAGCACTCACATTCGCTCTCGGGTTGGTGACGGTATTTGAAGGAAGAGAGCCCGAAGTAGAGGGTTGAGTGGTTTGGAAGAAACTAGCCATCATATTCTTTAAATCATTCGTTTGATTGCTCAAAGAGGTTTGCATATCATGTCTAAGCTCGGTTCGAATATCATTCCCTTGTTTAGTGATATCTCCTTTCAAGTTGATGATTTGGCTTTGAAGATTCTTAACTACCTCTCTTTGGGTCCTCATGAAAGCTTCAACATCATGATTATAAGTCGTGGGTGGAGTGATGGGTGGTGCTTGTTGAACGGGTGGGTGATAAGGATTAGAAGCTCGAGGTTGGTTTGGATTGCTTCTATTGTAGTTGTTCGGATTGTGGTTTTGAGGAGAAAAACCGGGTAAAAGAAAGTTGTTAGAACGGTAACTTAGCAAGTTACGATCACCTTGAGGTTGGGCTTGATAGCTTTCCGGTGAATAGTTACCATGAGCCGCATACACGTTTTCCGGATTGTCATGAGTAGAAGGAAAATCAGTGTATGAATGAGGACCGCCACAAATCTCACAAGAAAGTGCTACAACTTTAACTTGTTGTTGTTGATTCGTAGCCATGAGTAGGATATTTTTGTCCATTTCGCGGATTGCCGGATGATGATGCCAACAAACATCTGGACAAATTCATTACCGTCACTCAAAGCATGAAATTGCCCGGGGTTACTATGGATTTTCTTCGCCTTCATCTCTTTCCACACACCTTATCCCACCTTGCCGAAAAATGGTTTGATCGTCTTCCAAAGAATTCAATTCATACATGGGACGAAATGACATAACGATTTTTGTCGCACTACTTTCCATCATCCATGGTCACGAGCCTTCGGAATCAAATCAGTGGTTTCACGTAAGAACCTGATGAATCGCTCTATAGCTATCAATGGTCTCACTAGATTTAATTAGAGCAGCTTTGCATTCTTCAAAATTTTGAGTGAGCGTAACGTTTGCCTTCTTTAATTGCTTTTGACTCTTTCTAGTTTCTTTGACATCTTTTTGTAAAGAAGCAATTAAGTTAGCTAGCGCAATACGCTACTCGTCATCATCATACTCATTTGCATGTTGATCATCCTCAGACTTATTATTGCACATGTCTGATGAATCGGGTGTTGTATTGCTATCAACCGTTTCCATCATACATGTGTCATTAATGGCTTTGGGTAGCTCAGAATGCTCATGAATATTACCAAACACATTATATTCCTCTTCAGTATGTACCTTATCGATTGGCTCAGTATCAAAGATAGGACCATTGTCATCTTCAGTGACATTGAGAACTTCTTTAACGTTGGCCATGTACGAGTAATGTGCTTCAAGTTCTTGATCAGAGGCTTCATCATCAGTGTCATCAAGCATTGCTCCTTCCTCAGCCGACAGTTTAACCCCAGCTTCCATCTTCTTGTAAAGCAGCATCTTTTCCTTATGATAGCCAGAGTCTCTAACCCGTTTTGGCTTCCTACATTCCTTTGCCATATGCCCATAGCCTTGACAATTAAAGCACTGAATCCCACTTTGCTGAACCACTTGAGTACCAACAGTCTCCTTATTCCCAGCAGCAGTAGCAATCCTCTGAGCATCATACTTAGCAGTTTGTCGGTCATACCGTGCAGAACCCTCAACATTTGTTGGATTACGTCGATCATACCTTGGAGGACTTTCATCACGTTGACGTGTATCATACCTTCAAGGACTCTCAACATATTGGTTCCTTGTATTTGATGATGTTCGAAGATTGTTGTTGGTGGGTTTAAAGATTTTCTTGTAGGTATTCATAATGAAATAAATTTGTTGCTTCATCTCCCTATCCTTCTGAGCTAGTTCTTCATCACTGTCCTCTTCAGATGATGGCTCAGGTGATGGTGATGGTGCTCTTGGTTCTTTGTCTCGTAATCGTGTGGGAACAGAATACTTAGATGAAGTGGAGTATCTTGGTGAAGAGGATGTAGTGGAGTACCTTGGTGAGGATGATGTAGTGGAGTATGACTTTGGAGCATGAGAGCGATGGTCTTGAGTGTGTTGAGTGGTAGACACCAAAGCAAGTGGATTAGCAGTCTTTGCTATCCTTTCAGCTCGAAGTTCATTTGCCTCATTCTGAGATTGTTTCAAGATGTCAAAAAGCGTGTGATAGTTGACCTCGTCTAACTTACTTTGTTGTTTCACCAAAGTTACAAATCGTGTCCACTTAGGTTGAAGTTGCTGTAGAAATTGCACATTGACTTGCATGGTGGAGACTCGTAAATTGTTTCTTGTCATGTCATTCATCATCTTGTAAACCTTGAGTAATATGAATTAATTGATTCCCCATCCAATGAAGTAAACTTACCAAAGTTCCAGAACAAATTAGTTTTGACATCTTGCTTGTTAAGTGATTCACCTTGTTGCAAGAATTCAATGGCAAACCACATCTCTTTAGCAGTAGAGCAATCATCAACCGTTGAGTAAATATCATCCCCAATACCACTTAGAATTAAATAGATTGCTTCTTTTTCTGCATCAATCAAAGCACGTTTCTCTTTCGAAGTGTTCTTATATGTTTCCTCAGTTGTTTGGTCATCGGAACCGGTTGTCGAGTCGGTTGCTGGAATTGCAGGAATGGTGATTGTAGTGGGAGTATAAGGTCCTTCTTTGATGCAACGTTGAAGAACATCACCATTAGGTTTGGTGTCAAGATATCGAAGGAATCGTGATTGCCATTGTGCATATCTACCGGTCACAAGCATTGGTGGTCTCTCTTTGTTACCCGCCACCATGATGTTGTTATTAGTAACACGATATTCAGCAGTAGGATCCATCTCAATAATGAAGTGAAGTGAATAGGATCTTAAGTAGATGTTGTTGTGAGTAGATTGTGGTTGAAACTTCAAAAAATGGTGTGAAAACCCCAAACAATGTCTTCGTATGAAGCCAAAAATTCTTAAGCGAAAAATCACACGAGTTTGTTAAAAAATTTCAAAATCACGTTTTTGAAAATTTTAGAATAAGTCGGAATAAATCTTCAAAGAGCAAGTCGAAATCCAATTAACTCAACCTAATTCGGAATCCACGTTGCAAAGCTAATCCGAAATCCATGAACCTATATATAATTTGGAATGACTGAGCTTGAACTAATTCGGAATGTGAATCAAGGACTTAGTTCAGAATCTGTGTGTCAATGATCTAGTTCGGAATATGAATCAAGGACCTAGTTCGGAATCTGTGTGTCAATGATCTAGTCCGGAATATGAATCAAGGATCTAGTTCAGAATCTGTGTGTCAATGATCTAGTTTGGAATATGAATCAAGAACCTAGTTCGGAGTCTGTTAAACCATGACCTAATTCGGAATCGATTAAGTTCTGAACTAATTCAGAATCGATGAAGTTATGAACTAATTCGGAATCGATGAAGTTCTGAACTAATTCCGAATCGTTAAAACACTGACCTAATTCGGAATCCACAGATCCACACTTAATTCGGAATCCTCACCTGGTACTAACTCGGAATACACACAATCGTACAACTAGTTCGGAATGTGGGATCTGCTGTTAGTTCGGAATATAAAGAAACACTAACCTTGACCTAGTTCGGAATACCCCTTTCTCACCTAATTTGGAATAATTCTAAAACCCTAGTAACCCGAACTAAAACACAGTTTTCCCGAATAACAAAAAATTTCGTACCTTTTGATTTTACCCAAAAATCAAGCCAAAAATTCCAACTTTTTTTTTTATGAAAATCACCAAAATGAGGAACACAAATTCCTACCACAACTTTGTAGACAATTTGTACGAAGATTTAGAGCTCGAAAACACAATTTTTTTTGATACGAGATGATTTTAAGATGAAAATCACACGAAATCAAAAATGATAACCACAAACTAAACACGAATCTACCCCATGGCGACTGATACCAATTGTTGTCCCTAATAATATGATGATAGAATAAAGAAATGAGATGGAAAAGATATGAATTTTAGAGAGAGAAAGTAATGAGAGAGATGATTAACTTGTGAAATTAGATTAAGAATTATAAGATCATCCACCCTCCTAACATGCTAGGAGGGTGCTTATATAGTCCACCCACATGCTGGCTCTCTAATGGACTATATTGTTTTGGGCCGGGCTTGAATAAATGCTTTGTACCTTGAAAGAGGCCTTTTAAGCTAACCATCAAGCGCGTAATGTCACGACTATTTTAACTAACTATTACAACGTTCTAATAAACAGTACAATATAAACCTATGACCGAACATTCTTGTTTGACTCAATATTTTGAGGCTAACAATATACCAAAAGCCAATATAGGTCATGAGGTCAACAACGTGCATGAATACTTGGAGGGGTGACCTCGTCATGAAAATTAGAGGGGATGCCTCTAATTTACTGGTAAATGGGTAGGAGGGATCAGCTCCTCGTGAAGGATGCAAGGCACACGCCACATTCACCATGAAATCCTGACTGAAAAATGTAACTAGGATGCACCCATACGCCCCACATGATAATATAATAATATAATGGCCAAATAACTGAAAAGGGACGCCACGAGCTATCACTCCGACGTGGTGAAGTCATAACACTAGTGCCTCTAGTGTTATGGTTATGGTACCTCCATAACTAGGTGAAACTGGTCATGCATGTATATGGCTAAGGTAACTAATAAAACATAATCATTTAATCTGTAGCTACTGGGGAAGACAATTGGCTGCATACGGGAAATCCTAATGAAGGAAGAGATTGTCCTTACTGAAGGACATGAAATTCGTACCTTATGTCCAGTAGAAGCTAATGGAAACGCTGACGAAACTACTCCGCCTTGACGGATAATACTACATAAGAATAGGAACGTGTATGAGTTGTCTGAATTACATGTGTTTTACTGGTTATGTGTGTTATTAGCTTGTTATACTTATTCTATCATGTTTTAGTGTTTTACTGTATTATCTGTAGTTATACTGATGTTCTATTGTATATTATTCATGTAATAGTGTATTATAATACTTGTATTGTAATACTAAGTAACTTTCTAAAAATAGCAGGTTTCCATAAATAGTAAGTTTCTAAAAATAGAATGTTTCCAAAAATAGTAAGTTTCCATAATTAGAAATAAGTTGGATTATCAATAATAAGTAAAGTTTAATTAGTATAATACAAGTCATGGTTTAAAGGTAATAGCTTATTAATTAAATAACTTGGTTAATTAATTAAACTATACGTTATAAGAATTTAATTAAAAATACATGTTTTAATTAAATTAAGCTAAGTAAAATACTTTATGTTATGCCTGGAATATTAATTTTAACTAATCAACCTAAGTCATGTATTATTAATTAATTACAAATCCATGTTTTAATAATCAAATAATAACTATAGTCTAAAATAATGACAAAAATACTTAGGCTAAAACATGTATTATTTATTAAAATAATATAACCTAAGTCATCTTCTTTCTTGTTCAATCTTACATGTTTTATATGTTTGTTTTTAAGATTAAACACATGTTCATAATAACTCAATTAAAAGAATAAAAAGAAAAGGTTTATGAGGTTACCGAATACATAGATGATTAAGACTAACAAACACGAACACATAGCACTCAAATCAAAGATCAAATTCGACCCGAACACCCCTTGGTGTTGTTGATATCCGGCGGCAAGAGAGAGAGGCAAGACTAGGGTTTTCTTGATTTTTCTTGTAAACCTAAATTATGTTTAATTCCCTGGGAACCTAATTGGTTAAGGATTATACTTGGGTCATGGGCCAAAGGCCTATTCCTCTCTTTCTCTTTGTCTAGCCGCGACCAATATGGAGCCCACAAGCAAAACCGTAGCTTTTCTGTGTTAGTTAAATCTACGTGTTCATTCTTGTTTAATTGTCGTGTTTTAAATATCGTAATCATGACACATTTATAATATACGTAAATACATGTTATTTAATGTCGTAACACGTGTAATATATTATAAATGGAAAGTTTTAAATTTTATCGTGTTTTCGTGTAATTTACTGTTTATGTTTACTGTTCTTGATATTTTAATGCGGGTTTTACAACTTTTCCCCTCTAAAAGAACAATTCGTCATCGAATTAGAGGTAAGACAACTGATGGAGTTGTAAGAACTGACGATACACGAAACTAGAAGGGCAAGTAACTGAAATGACATGGATGTGATATGACTTGAAAAAGGACATGGAACGTGACATAACTGAAAGAATATATCTAACTCATGGACCAAAAGAAGATAAGGATCCAGATGGACTCCTCCGTTTCCAAGTGGCTTCCCACTTGGAACGATATTCTAACTGGTCTTGGCGAGAAATAATAATCTTGATCTTCATGACTCTGTCTTGATGATTCAGAAAGTTTCTGGTTCACCAACGTGAGATGGGTTCTCATGGGTCTGATCAATGGGCAAGAAATAACGTGTAAGGACAATAAAATGTTACGATGCGACATAATCTGGAATAATGACATAAGAACGTCTTAGTAAGTATGTATGAGACATACGGAAACGTAATACGTAAACAATTTTGAACGTGATACGTGAGCAATTGTGAACGTGATACGTTGAGATATGGTAAATGTAACATGTCAGAATATGGTGGACGTGACACGTGCAACATATCATGATCGTGATATGAGTAACGTGGAATGAACTTGACATGTGAAACATATCGTGAACATGGAACAACTAAGGTGGTAACGTCAACCGATAAGAGGTAAGATGCGGAATGTGACGTGAAGCGTCAGCCTGAAGACGAAAAGTTTATTAAACTCGAGTCTGGTCTTCCAAGCTTGCTGTAAACTTCCCAGAACAAAATGAGACTCAAATCGTAAGCTAGAATATGTTCATGAACGTGAATAGTGTCGTGAACGTAAATGCAAAAGCAAAACGTAAAATTAAACACTGACGTAAATGTAATGTTGAATGAATGCGTACGCGAGTCTTCCTCTGAGCTGATAGCTGAAAGAGTGTCCAGTGATCGTACGCTCTCTGGATAGGAAATGTCTGAAAATCTGCTAGCTGTGAAATCCTTACGGATTGAAGGATTTTGCAGACTTGGTCAAATGGTTGAAAACACACTAGTTCGCATCATGTTTCATTTGCGTGCGGTGGTACAAGAACAGAACCCATGGAGATCCTGTCCCTTAGTCTGTTGGTGTTTTATCTTAGACTGTCTACCGACATGTACTTAGATATGAACTTAACTGCATCTTGCTTCATAGAAACTGGATACCTAGAAGTTTGGAAACTAGGCGTCTCTGCAATTAGACTACTCTTAGCGTGGGATATCTTGGAACACATCACTTTTTAACACTCTCAAATTTCGTATCGGTACAACGGAAGGGTCTTTTAGAGTGTTACGGGATAGCACAATAACTCCAATCATAGACAACACATAAAAATGGTTGCACAAGGTTCAACATACATTCATTCGATAAAAAGTTTTAAAGTGTACAACAGGTCCCAAATTATACAGGTCATTAAGTTTACAAAACATAGATCAAATGAACATTTTTATTATTATGTGGGCTATCAGAGTCGATCTCCATCCGGATTACCTTCAAGCACCTGAGATAAAAACATGCAAAAATTATATCAGCGAATGCCGAGTGAATTCATAGAGTTTAATAAAACTGTTATATAAAACAATCGTTGAAATCAGAACACAAGTATAATATCAGAAGTAAGTCCTCGTATTACTAGTCAGGCAATATATAAAGCAAAGCATACATCTTAAACCGTCCATGAGACCGTAGCCTCAATATTACCATTATAGGTAATATTATTATCGTTATTAACATCGTTATCGTATTGTATTGAAATAAATTTGGATTATTATTAGCCGCATGACATTGTTACCTTACTATCACAACAACGGGCCGCGAACCCGACAAACAATTTGCCCATCTAAGTTAGCGTGTCGTCACAAAAATCACGCTATGTAAATCTTCTCATACATAAATTCGCTTACCAATCAATGTGGTACAACGGGGATCAACCATCAAGGCACGAACTGGGGTGATCGTCCCCAAATAGTACTATCATATGCATAAGCGTCTACCAAATCCCGGGAGTTCACAATTCATGCTAATGGGACTTTGAGTGACATAACCTAACTACTAATAATCCTTTTTATCTCTTTTATTGGGTCATCGCATCATTCGGGTCCATATCATTAAGCATACCATCGGGACTACTTGTGTTCTATTTTATCAAAAACTAGCATGTTATCTCCCTCGCGGGTTTACAAATCATTTTATAAAACATTTAAAAGAGTGCGAGGCTATGAACTCACGTTGATAATGAAAGGCGGATTATCGGCTACGGGCGTGCTTCGGTCACGGAAACCTATATAAATAATAATCGGTCTTAGACTTTTGTCCAATGACTTTATCAAAATAAAAAATATACATATGATGACTTTGTACATATGATTTCCATTTCTTATTGATGTCCATTTCTTATTGAAATCGAAGAGGTGCGAATATTTCTTCCACATTTCATCCTCTCGTTCCCAAGTATATTCCGGTCCATGCTTTGAATTCCATCGGATCTTGACAATAGGTATCCGACTTTGTTTCAGTTGCTTTACCTCACGATCCATAACCTCTACGGGTTCTTCGATAAAATGCAACTTCCCATCTATTCGAACCTTTCCCAATGAAATTTTCTCATCACTCACTGCTAGACATTTCTTCAGATTAGATACATGGAATATGTTGTGAACACCATGAAGTTCTGGGGGTAACTCTAGTTTATATGCCACCAGACCTACTCTAGATAAAATCATAAAGGGTCCAATATAGCGGGGATTCAATTTCCCTCGTTTTCCAAATCTTATAACGCCTTTCCATGGCGATACTTTCAACATTACTCGGTCACCCACTTTAAACTCCATCGGATTCCGCCGCACATCCGCGTAACTTTTTTGTCTACTACGGGCAGTCAACAACCTATTCTTAATCTGAACTATTGAAATTGAGTATAATGCAGTTCGTTTTTTCTCAGTTCTTGCTAATGGAAAGTCCAACCACTATCGGGTTTTTAACTGTTTTTGGTTGTTAATCTTGTTTGGATATTCTATTTGCTAATTCAACAAAGTCTTGCAAAAGGGAAAAATATTACCTACTTATATGTAAAACATCTTGCAAATACCAAGTTTTTATTCAAGTAATATTCAAAATGTAAAATATGAAACTTAAAGGACTGAAAATGTAAATTCTAGGGAAGATAAATGCTTGAAATGTAAATTCTAGGAAATCTAGGGACTAAAAGTGTAAATCAGTTAACCAAAAGGATCAAATATGTAAATTCTATAACAAACTAACTAAAATGTAACAACTTAACATACTTGCTAACTGAAAATAACAAATCTCAAAACTACAAGGGCTTAAAAGCTGCAAACCCTAAAAACAATGAAGTTTAGCAAAGTTTATAAACTGTTTAAAACATTAGGGACTAGGTTGCAATTTCAAGAACTCATTAAGCTAAAAACGGGTTTAGAATGAAAATAAGCTCGTTTGAGCTTATTAATGAACCAAATTCAATGAAACAAGTTGCAAAACATTTTAAATCCCAATTAAGCTACGTGTGTAAAAGGATTTTGGCTAAAGTTGTAAAATAAGCAAATGAGAACTTATCAATAGGCCCAAAATAAGCTACAGCAAAATCTAGACAATCACAACTTGATTTTCTTGTTGAAACTGATTAAGCTACTCAAGTGATGGACGGGAAATCAAACTAGAACAATTTTCATCCAGAAATAAGCTAGAAAAATGGATTAAGCTGAAAAGAGCTTATCGTTGACCAAGCGTTGACCAACTTTTTTTCCAAAAAGCTGAAACTTTCAAAAATCAAGTAACTCTATGTTTTAAGTGGATTTGTGAAGAAAAATGGCCAGGTTTATGAAAAGGATTAAGAGATACAAATTCTCAGTTTCAATTTACAGAAACTTGCCTCAACTTTGCTTATCTGAATTTTGCTTATTCCTATTTGCTTATTGAAAACTGTATAGAATGCTCTTGGAATCTGAATCTATATGATGTTAGCTACAACTGAGAACAAATTTGGTACAATTTCATCAAGTAATGAATGAATTCTAGCCAAAAGAAAATGATAAGTTCCAAAGAGCAAAATTGCATAAAAAAATGACCCAAACCTTTTAATGGCCAATTGCCTGTTTGACTTACTATTTGACTTGTAAATGACTTGAAACACTTTATAACCACCTAATGACTGTGAATGAACTTTAAAATACCAAGACTCAATACTTGAAAACTCTTGATTAACTATTGCCAAACACTCCTTTATCTGATTTTTATGAAAATTTATGAAGACTATTTAAGCACCAATTAAAGCTGAAAGAAAACCTTTAACAAACCAAGTTTATTGATCAAAAAGAGATGTGTAAAAGCTAAATGCAATCAATTACCACTATTAGAACTCAAGTAAAACAGCAAGGCTAAAAAAATTACTGAAATCAGCTAATCAAACAAGACAAAATCCAAATCAATAAGCAGTAAAGCAACTCTTAAGCTACAAACAAGTCTAGAATCTAATCAAATCCAAACTAAACAAATTTTATCAGGCAAACAACATGATTTAATCTAGGAAATGTAGCATGCAATTGACAATTTCAGTGGAACAAAAATAAGAACTCTAAAACCTTTTGGAGTAAACCATTGGGAAGAAGAGGAGTGCTGAACTCTCTTACCCTAGTGATAACCACCACCTTATCACTAGTTCATCTTATCAATCATCAAAAACAGCTATCAATCAACAGTAATCATCAAAATGCTTGAAAACTTCAATGGAACTAGTTTCTGAACTGGAATCACAACAAAATGCTCCCAAACTTCTTCAAGGTCAGTTATGATCAATCAATGATCATAACAAACACAATGCAGCAACACAAGTATCCAATAGCAGCAAGTAATGAACAGTAGAATGAAGAACAGAATTGGCGGGAAATGAGAAATTTGAATTTTATTCCATGAAAGTTGTTACAAAGCTGTTAGAAAGCTACTAACTAACTAACTAACTCAAGAGTTTGTCAGACTCTTGAGTAGTTAGGGTAAAGAGGAAGGAAAAATGAAAGGAAATTGAGAAGTGTGTGTTTTTACAAAATTAAGCTACATGTTACAAATGAGGTCCTATCCATCTATTTATAGACTTGAGAAAGATGATTGTTGGGGTTGGTGACGTGTTGGGACCAATCCCAGCTCTCCACGTGGACTAATTCTGTTAAAGTGATTTCCAGGTATGAACAATGATTTGGGGTTTCTTGATTGAGTGGATGATATGTTAATTGATGATAACCATTGAATTCGTCTCTCAAAACTGAGCAACTTTGATGTTTATACTTCTTTATGAAATCGTCTCTAACTCAAAATCGATCCTGACAATGTGTTTTGTTGAAGATGACACGTGGCAAGGTATTATTGGCCAAGAGAATGAGTTGCGGATCATTATCCACATTGGATATAAGGATTATTGCATGGCACAAGCTGATTGGCTGAAAAGAGTCTCAGTGGGAGTTACTGTTAAGATTGAGTATTTAATACTTTGGCGGCTGAGTGCATTAAATGGCAGCTTAGCTGGTGATCCTTGTTATTATTTTCTTGGCTTTCCATTGGTTCATTCTCCTTTCACACGGATTAAACTTGTATAGCTTTCCAAAATTGGTAGAAATGACCCCTTGACTTGGCAGATTGTATTTTTAAGCTAGCAACTTCATTTCTTTGGCATATTTGGTCCTTCAAACTTCATTTTTGAGCAGAAATCACCCTTTGACTTTGTTGACTTGATAGTTGACCAATTTTGACTTTGATCTTGACTTTTCACAATATTTGCACTTTAGTCCCTCAACTTTGGCAATTTGTCAAGATAGGTCCTTGTACTTCAAAGTCTTGACACTTTTGATCCTTCTTTGTCTTTTTCATCCATTTGAGCTTGATTTTTCTTTGTTTGCTTGAAAATGTATCCTTTTACCTACACAAGTGTACACAAACACAAACATACCACATAACACTGTTTTTGCAAGATAAATTGGTGTTTTGCTTCATGTTTTAGGGTTATTTGTTGTTAAAAGGATATGAGTTTAAGCTCATATCAACTATCATCTCCGTAGTCTCCCGGATCAATTCCGGTCCCGTGAGCTGGGTATCCCCAACTTCACTCCAACATACAGGAGATCTACACTTCCTACCATACAAAGCTTCAAACGGTGCAGCCTTAATACTAGAATGGTAACTATTGTTATACGAAAACTCTGCTAAAGGCAAATGTTTATCCCAATTCTTACCAAAATCTAACACACAAGCTCTCAACATATCTTCTAGTGTTTGTATCGTTCTTTCACTCTGCCCATCAGTCTGGGGGTGATAAGCAGTGCTCATGTCGAGATTCGTTCCCAAAGATCTTTGGAGAGATTTCCAAAAATTCGATGCGAATCTAGGATCTCGATCTGAAATGATCGATACAGGCACTCCATGCTTGCACACAACATTATCAAGGTAAATACGAGTCAACTTCTCCAGTGAGAACTGCTCTTTAACCGGAATGAAGTGTGCTGATTTGGTCAGTCTGTCGACAATAACCCAAATCGAGTTGTTTCCAGATGATGTTCTAGGAAGCTTGGTGATAAAGTCCATCGTAATTCGCTCCCACTTCCATTCAGGAATCTTTGGCTGTTGAAGTAGTCCTGATGGCTTTTGATGTTAAGCTTTGACTCTAGCACAAGTCAAGCATTGAAGAACATACATAGCAATATCAGCTTTCATATTCGGCCACCAGTACAATTCTTCAAATCATGGTACATCTTATCAGATCCCGGATGAATGGAATACTTAGATTTATGGGATTCTAACATTATCAAATCTCTTAAGCCTCCAAACTTAGGTATCTACATTCACTCCATCAGCTCTAACCTCTAAAGGATCTCCTTCTCCTCGGAACCCTTCATTAACAAAATTTTCTTTCTTACAGGCTTCTATTTGCGCATTTCTAATTTGCTCAGGCAAATTATTGTGCACGGTCAAGACTAGAGAACGTACCCTGATAGGCTCTCTATCTTTTCTGCTTAACGCATCGGCAACAACATTGGCTTTTCCTGAGTGATATTTTATATCACAATCATAATCACTTAACAACTCTATCCATCTTCGTTGCCTCATGTTCAATTCCTTCTGATCGAGAATATACTGTAGGCTTTTGTGATCGGTGAATACCGTACACTTGGTGCCATACAGATAATGTCTCCACAACCTAAGAGCAAAGACTACAACTCCAAACTCAAGATCATGAGTAGTATAATTCTCCTCATTCTTCCTTAATTGCCTAGAAGCATAAGCTATCACTTTTTCTCGCAGCATCAAAACAGCTCCATAGCCTCTAAGAGATGCATCACAATATACTACAAAATCTTCACTCCCGCCGGGTAATGATAAAATTGGCGCACTACATAATTTTTGCTTCAATGTCTGAAATGCTCCATCTTCATCACTTACCCAAATGAAAGGTTTATTATTCTGGGTAAGCTTAGTCAAGGGTTTAGCTATTAAAGAAAATTCTTTAATGAATCGCCTATAATAGCCAGCCAATCCTAAGAACTGTCGCACTTCCGTTGGCGTTGGCGTTGTCGGTGCAGACCAATTCTTAATGGCTTCAACCTTTGCAGGATCAACATGAATTCCATCCTTGTTAATCACATGACCAAGAAATTTCACATAATCTAACCAAAAATCACATTTTAAAAACTTAGCATACAACTTTTCATCCTTTAACAAATTCAAAATAATCCTTAAATTTTCTCTATGTTCATCTTCATTCTTAGAATAGATTAGAATATCGTCAATAAACACAATCACAAATTTATCCAAGTAGGGATTGCACACTGGATTCATTAAATCCATGAAAACTGCAGGTGCGTTAGTTAACCCAAATGGCATTACTTGAAATTCATAGTGTCCATAACGAGTTCTAAATGCAGTTATAGGAATATCTTCTTCATGGACGCGAAGTTGGTGATATCCTGGCCATAAATCTATCTTAGAATATGTAGAACAATGATAATCTTGTGAAACAAGGGGGTTGATGTTTTTCTAGAGAGAGAAAGTTAGAGAGAGAAATGGAAGAAAACACATATATTAAAATGAGAGAATAAAACAACCAACACCTCTTTCCATGGTGGAAAGAGGTTTAAATACCCCAAGTCCTTAAAGGACTTGGGCTTCCGGCCCATGAACATGCTCATGGGTCGGGCTATGTAATAAATACTACTTAACTTAACTACGAGCCTATAACTACATGGTTGGAGTGACCGAGACTTTCTAAATGCGTAAAACGTATTTCCAACAATCTCCCCCAAAGGGAGGTCACTCCAAGTTTACAAAGTCCTAATCTAGCATGTTAGATTCTGTTCTTGAGCTCGTAGTCTTCTTTTCTTTCTTTTTCTTTTCTTTTGTGAATATGTATTGAATGATATCAGCTTTTTTGCTTGGAACATGTTCTTTTGGCCTTTCACGTGCGATCTTTGCCTTTCTTGTGAATTTGCCTTCTCGTGACTTCATGTTCTACACACTTATGTCTTTTTGTTGAATTCTCGAAAGTTTCAGAGTTTGGTACAGCGGAAGACTTTATCTTGTACTTTCTTGAATTTTTGTTAAACTTTGATGTAGAAAGACATAAGCATGTGAGAACGACTTCTACAGGTACACCGCAATACCACCGTCTTCACTGGTACTCAGCAACGCCACCGTCTTCAACAGGTACACAGCAACGCCACCGTCTTTGACAGGTACACAGCAACGACACGAATAAAATGGCTTTGAACATTTTATTCTAATTCGGTAGCATTTTACCTCCGGTCGGTGAAGACCGTTGGACGATATTAGATATCGTACCCGTGACGGATAGTTTCAATTAAGTAACTTCCTGATAGGATTTCGCGGGTAAACCCGTTCTCTTTATTCGACCGTCCAAAGCTGACTGCGAACATAAAGAGTGAATCACTTGGATAATTTATCCTTGTGATTAGAAGCCGTCAATTCATGAAACCTGGAACAAGTGAATCTCAATTAAGATTTTCACCATCGTTGCTTTCCAGTTGTCACGAGCTTAATTCATAAAGAATCTTGCACGTCACCTACCAAGTGCTGTTTGATGTTGACACTAGAAGGATTTCCACTCGTCACTGTGGTCAATAAAGAGTCACTCTGAGTGTTCTGGCAAGATCATATGATAATGCGAAGAGGCCTGGAACGAGTTTAAGTTCAATTAAGAATTAAACCACTGTTACCTTCCAGTTTTTCACAAGATTGATTCTAAAAGAACCGCACGTGTAACCTACCATGAGCTTGTTTGATGTTGGCTCAAGCAGGATTTCCATCTTCATTGTAATACTTACATATTACTCGGATGTTCTGGCAATATTGCAGGAATATTGCGTAGGACTCATGAAAATCTCTTACTTTTCACAGTGTGTGAGAAAGCAAGGAATAAATGAAAAGTGTCCTAATGAGACTTTTGATGATCTCTTGGCTCTAGACTCGATTGTGCGTTTTGATTTAGTGAGCGATGGCTGGAGAGGAGTGCCACCTTTTCAATACTAGTCTATCCGGAGTGAATAAACCAGTAGATAACGTGTTGATCTCCGTGTGATTAAAACAAATACCTTTTGAGAGATATTTGAGTTAGCTGGGAAGGGTTGTGCATTGCATCACTGGGTCCATGATGTCTTTCTTCAATACCGAGAATCATTAGCAAAAATGACCTCAATAGCATATGTATTGACCCGGTTTCTGCCTAAAGTTGTAAGGAGGGCTTCTTTCTTTACACCCTTTATCTTTACAATTCTTTTTCATTCTTCAACCCCTTCAATGCTTACCAATACGTCATCACTAGCACCTTGTTGTGATTGTTCCAGTGCTAGCTTAAGTACTTGGTCGGCATTCAGCTACGTTCACATTCTTTCTCCATCTTTCCTAGGACTTCTAATTCTATCTAGGGAATTGTCCTTGGGAAGATTCCATCGGCTCTGATGAATCATTGGACTAAACCTATTCCTACTACCCTTTTGTCACCACATCCGTCGTGAATTAAGCGTGTTTTGGGAAGGAATTGCCACCATGAAAAATCATTGAAAAATCACCTAATGTACTTGTGATATTGAAATCAAAAGTTTTGTACCTTAGGTGTTTTGTTCATCAAAAACGCTCCCCCTTAACACGTGCTTGACACATATTAAGATGGATTATCGTTAAGTCTTTTTCATCTTTTAGCCAAGTATTACTTAAGTCTCCTTAATCCCATTGTCTCCCCTTATCCAAAATGTTAACCATTAATATTTGGGATATTGAATGGATTAACCGGTCTTTGGGTAAAAATGAGATAGATGTTTGGCCATAGAACATGTTAATGCTCCCCCTTAATTACATAAGGGATAGTTGTAGTGCTTTAGTATGATATATTTTGAAAGATTTAGAATCTCGTGAGAAATTCTTGAAAAATTATCATACCTTAACACTACAACAAGCCACAAAAGCTGATAAAGTAAAAAGATAACATATTCACAATAATGTACATATGGAGTTGACCTGTAATGAGACGAACCAAGATTAATTGGATCGTTCCGTAAGCCGATGGTGAGCTCCATATGGTCGTCCACCGACGAATCGTTCTATGCTTCGTAGCAACCGGCGCTTCCTTAGCACTTCCTCAATTTTCCTGATTGCATACGAAGATCCTTTTCTGCACTGGGCTGTCCAGGTGTATGTGACTGCCGGAAGAGGTAAGTTGGAATTGAGAACCGACAAATCATCTCGAACATTCTTTAGCGTTCCATCACTGAATTTGTGCAGTTCTGAGAATCGCATGTATTGCATGACTCCAGTCTGATTCGGATAAAAGATTCCTGCTTCCGGCTTGGTAGTCCCCATGTAGACCTTCTTGTCCTTGTGGAAGTTACTAAGTGGAGTCGTATGGGGACGTTGCAGGTTTAACTTCTTCTGATAGCTTTCTACCCCAAGTTGAAAATCTTCCACCCGGTGTTGAATGACAATTTTCCTGGCATATTGACGAAAGTTTGAACTCAAGGCTATGACAATATCAGGTGATAGATGGTCAACTTTCTCTTGAGCCAAAAGCAGCAATAGATCTTCTATGTCTTCGAGTTGAAGGTACTGGAGATCACTTTCGTCAATGCGGAATTCTTTCTCATCGGTACGTTTGAGCAAGATTACATTTAAGTAATCGTAACCGAAAACCGTCTGAGTAGTTGCCCCAAGGATACTTTTGATTCTGTGAGATGAGACGATAGAAGCACCTCTCTTAGGACGATGGAAGTGATTATAGGCTAACTTCTTCTTTTTGTCCCAGTGAGATATGCCAAGTGAAGCATAGGTGTCATAAAATTTGAGCAGCTTCTTTCTCCAGATTGAGTCAGGCACTTTGTCTTCTATCCAAGGAACATTCTCCAAATTGACAGCCTTGAGCATTGTTAGTGACGTGGCATACTTCTTTGCTCCATTTTCAAGGTATTCAAGATCGTGAGAGACAAAGTGCTCGATTGGGATAGTGGCAGAACTAGCGATGACCGTTGGTGTAAGAGGTTGCAATACGGGAGTTTGAATTCCTGTAGTTGTCGCTCTCATTGCTTTGGTAAGCTCATTCAGGTGATATTCTGCTTCATTATGGGTGATCTTTAAGGTATCAAAGAAGTCCACATTTGCAGCTGCCATTTTGATCAGATCCGGGGTCATCGTTGGTTTCCCATGAGAGTACCTTAGAAAAGCCGAGAAGTCGATAGGGTTGTTGAGAAATTGAGTCATCTCCATTACAGTTGCAGTTTCAAATGGATGATGTGGTGCTGCGTTTGTTAGCCAAAGTTGTTCTTGTATCGTATCATCAATGATAAGAGATTCTGCAAATGTCGGTTCTGGAACATTTAAATCTTCAACTTCCATGTCATCATCATGCTGAGCTGTAGAGGATGTGGAAGGTTGAGTTTGCGTCACCGGTATATCATCGTGATGTTCTTCTTCAAGCATTGTGTCTGTCGGTTCTTCTGCTTGCATGTATTCTACAGTCTCAATATGAGAATCAGTAGTGAATTCTGGTGCAGTAGATATACCTGAAGCAGCCTGCTGAGTGTCTGATACTGTTGTCTCCAGTGGCTTATCTGTGGTGTCAGCAACCGTTTCTGCAATATCCTCGAAACCTTTCTCGGTGGCCGTTTCATTGTCATCCTTGTTTGTTTCGTCGGCATTTGTACCAGTGTTGTCATTCTTATCACCCTTGCTGACTTCATTACCCTTGTCATTATCGTCATCGTCATCCTGATCATCATCTGTATTCTCGTCCTCGTCCTTATCGTCATCAACATTCTTATCCTTTCCTTGTTCATCCTCTTCATCCTCCTCATCTCCTTCCTCATCCTTATCCTTATTCTCATCATTCTTTTCACCATGTTCCTCGTCATCTTCCTCTTCTAACACATTCTCATCATCAGACTCAGAGTCGGTAGTGTCTGCAGGATTCTCTTCATCAATTGCGTAGTTGAGATATTGTAGAACTTTGCGTTTGTATTTTGATTTATGAGCTCCCAAGTCTAGCAGACGTTTCTGAAGCAATGTCATGATTTGAAGAGTAGATAGACCATTACCGACCAGATGTGGTAATTGTTGATCAACATAAGACTTGACTTCGCGTTGAATGATCGCGGTCATCTGCTCGTCAATTGACCCGAGAAAAGCAGCATTTTCTTTATCCCGAGTTTTCTTCTCTTTACGAAATGCTTTATGTTGTTCTTTGAGCTTTGACACTTTGTCTGATAGTTTTTGAAGAATGGGCTCATCAGAATGCGGTTCCTTTGGAGGAGTAGCAAACCTTTCTGTCAACGTAGCTATTTGGGTAGCTTGAGCCTCTAGCTGTTGTTGAAGAGACAGGATCAACGGATCATTGATTGTGAGAAAAGGATTTGATGTAGATGAAGCTTGTGGTTCTGTTGGTGGAGGTGTAACCAAAACCGTTAAAGTGGTCGTGGATGATACTGGTTGTACCGGGATAGGTGATGATGTCGATGCAGTGGTTAGGACGGTGGTTAATACAGGTTGTTCAACTGTAGATGCCGGTGTAGATTCCGTGGTAATGGTGGTGGTTGATACTTGTTGTTCAACAGTTGCGGGTGTGATGGTGGTGGTCGGGACCTCACTGATAATTAGGGTTGAAAGTAGGGAAGTGTTGGTCGATGTAATAGTGGTTATAGGGACATCCACCATTTGTTCGTTTGTTGACGGATCAGTGTTGGTGACCTCAACACCCTCCCCTTCGAAATTAAGATATTTCAACACATCATCAGAATTTGAAGTAGACTTACTTTGAAGTTGTGTGTCTGGAATGAAAGTTGCATGAGCATCTTCATTTAGTACCATGTGAGTCGGTTCAGGCAGAGATGTGGTGATATTTGCATCCCGATACATCATACTTGTATCTGTGTCAGCACTGCTCTCACGTTCTTCACTTGGTTCCCGACTTTCAAGTTGAAAGGTATCAGTATCTTCATACTCAGCTTCATAAGTATCTTCTTCGTCGAAGAATTCCGTATCATCATCAGGATTACCAAAATCTTCTAAGTCATCAAATACCCTTGAGCCTGATCCACCAAAGGCTTCCTGTCGACTTTGTTGAAGAATAATACGAAGTCTTTTTTCTTCAGAAAGTTGTTGTTGAACAGGATCATTTTGAGCAACACTTGCCTCTTTGCCTTTAGCTTTCCTTGCTTTCTTAGTCCTGCGGAGTGGTACTTCTTCTTCTTGTTCATCTTCAGTGTGGATCAGCTCATCTTCATCATCTTCATCAACAATTTGCATTTTTCCTGAGCGTTTATCTTTAGGAGCAGCTGGTTGACGCTGTGACACTCGTTTCTTGCGTTTACCTTTTTGTTTCTCTGATGGTGGTAAATTTGCCCGCTTGAATTGTGCGTCGATGTCACGAAGCATTTCTTGGTATTTATCACTCTCCTTGATTCCATCATTAATCATCGTGTCAGGTACTAGTGCAGGAAGTAATGCATACTTTGTGGAATTTGTGTCTGCATTCATTGAGAGAATCACATAATCATCATCTTTCGTGTGATAAAAGAACTTCCCGCGAGTGTCAATGGTTGGGTCATTCTTCATAAAATAGTGGATAATGAGCTTGGTGAATCTCGGGAATGGGAGATGCACGGATTTCTTCTTCGTTCCAGTAATTTGATAGCAAAATTCTTGCCAGAGAAGAAGTGCATAATCGACTTTTGATGCAGTATACAATCCCCAAAATAAGTGAGCCTGTGGTGGTCTCATTGCATCGGTTCCCCTAGTTTTACCAGAGAGACACTTGACGATGATGGTGATAATTGCTTTCCAGGGTTGCCCTATGTGTGAAGTGTTAAATTGTGATGGACTGTTAATTTCACCCTCATAATTCATGGCACGAATAACTCGAAGCACTTCATCATTCTTTGGGTTAGGCACAAATTGTTCTCCTTGTGCCAACCTAGGGAGCTTAAACAATTTCCTAAAAATGCTCAAGTTGAGTACCCTTGGTGTTTTGTTCAGTTCGAAAGATATGATCTTGTTATCGAAAGATGCAGTATTCCAGAATTCATGGATGTAGACTTCGGGGACAGATGCAGTACGTCTGAGTGTGTCGCTGATGGGTGATATGTCTAGGATATCCGTGGCAATTTTGAAGGCAGGTAAAAGCGGATCAAAATCATCTTGCAACCTAGTGTTGTTCTCGGCATATGGGAGCCTATGACTGAGTGGGACAAGTTCAAGATCACGGATTCGTTGTTCTTCCTCGGTGATTGACATTTTCCTGCTTTGATGACATATTCACAAATGATATATACAACACATGTAGATATATTCAATCAATGCCAATTTTAAACACAGGAAAAATATCATTACACTTATTACCACAACATTCACACATACATCAGATGAACAAGGTCTTTACATATAGCAATGCACTTAGGAAAATAGCATGAATGCCAGTGATAATTTTATTCTAAGGAGATACCGTCCTAGCCTTAGTTCTTACAATATTTGGATTTCTTGGTGGTCATGACCAAAACCTCAACAGGTTTTGGGTTGATTTCAACCAAAACTTCAGTGGGTTTTGATTTAGTTTCAACCACTACCTCAGTAGGTTTGGGTTTGATGTCTACTAACACCTCAGTAGGTCTTGGTTTGATTTCAACCAAAACTTCAGTGGGTTTTGATTTAGTTTCAACCACTACGTCAGGAATTGTAGGATTACCCTCAATCCAAATGATAGTGGGCTTGAACAAAGATGAAGCTTTGTCTGCCATGGCCTGGAAACATAAACCCAAGATATTGAGTAAGTAATTTGTATCTCTTTTGTTTACATCGGAATCAACTTATTAACTAAGATGAACTTTTGTAATAAGAAACCGTTCAAGTATTCTTATGAGATAAAAATTGGCTTATTTCAACAACACTTGGTTTCGTTTAAATGGCCCTAAAGAACTTAAAGCTAAAGAAGGATTAGTGCAATCTAGGCGAAACTCATGGTATATCCTAAGGCAATAGCATAAGAATAAGAGACCAAATTCCATCGCAATGTAGCAAACTATCAGAATCCTAGCCATACCATCGCAATGAAACATTCATCGTAATCCTAATGAAATCCTATCGCAATATCTAAGGCTATCGCAATATGTGCATTTCCATCGGAATAACTGAATAATCATCGCAATATACCCTATCGCAATACATAGTGCGAAACCATCGCAATGTCACATCGGAATGTGCCATCGCAACATTCCATCGCAATGAATCAACGAAAGACCATCGCAATGAGCCTGTCGCAACGAACCATCGGAATGACTCGTCGCAACAACCCATCGCAATAGAACCATCGTAATGACTCATCGCAATGAGTATCGCAATGAGTCATCGTAATAACTCATCGCAATGCCCATCGCAACGAATCATCGAAATGACTCATCGCAATGATGTCATCGCAAAGCTGTATCGCAATCTGCATCGAAATCCGTGACTGGGATTCGATCTCATGTTTGACTTCACGATCTGGAGTTTTAGGCAGCGTTTTAAGCAATTCTGAACAAACCCATTGTGTAATAGGGTATCCTTAACAAATCCCAGCACTAAAAATACATGTTCATCGCAAAAATTACAACCCTAAATCGAAAGATTTGAGACAGTAGTTTCTATGTTTGATTGATGATGAAACATGTTAGACGAAGGTTAATGAGCCATAAATTTACCTAGATGATGAAGTAAACAAGAAACACTTGATCAATCTTGAAGCTTGTGATATCTTTAACAATGGCAGAAAGAGAAAAGTGTGTTTGTGTGTGTAGCGAATGCGACGGGAAGGAGAGATAGGGGGGGGGGGTTTGTTGTTGACTTGGTCAAAGTTAAGTCAAGCCCCTCCCATTTTTGCCAATTTGCAAAACGAGTCCCCCTATTTTGTAAGTGAAAGTGCAAGTTATCTTGGCACATAATAAACTTATTCCCAAACACAAACACAAATACTTTTCGCCAAAATGTTAATGACCTATCCAGGATATACTTAATTCACATAGCACACATAGCGTAATTGAAGATGATGGGTAGCTAATATTTTCTGAGTAACCTGTTGGACGACCAAAATTTTTTAACTTTAAAGAATTAATATTTGCTCCCCCTTAATCCCTGACCCGTTTTCTAATTAAAGAGCTGTAATCAAAGATATTAGGGACACAACTATTAATGAGGACATTTGCCGATTAAGTGATTGTATAGAACGATTCTGGTGGAAATAAGATTTCTCTTATTTAAACAAGATAAGTGCACTGAAACGTACACGAATTTGTGTTAGACCAAGTTATTAAGTAAACTTGGCCCCTTACAAGGTTTTAAAGTAAAAACCTTGCCCGAGAAACTTAATTCCCGTTGTGAGCCAACGTTTTCAAAAGAAATACGTGACTTTAATATGAAAAGCGGGTTGCAGTCAGAAATAACTACAAGCCATAATGGGCATGTTTTAAAACTTGTACAACTTTTATACGGACTCTATTTATGGCGCCGTGTCAATATTAATCGACATTTCTAAAGCCGTAAATATTACCGTACTAAAAGACATGCCCGAATTGAAAAGAAAAATATTTTTGGATTTTCTTGATTTTATATTTTTTATGGATTTTCTTGGTTTTATATTTTTTATGGTTTTTCTTGGTTTTATATTTTTGTATTTTGCTTTTGATGGTTTAAGTATATACTATAATATACAAGATCACGATCAAAAGGATACTCGAGAATAGTTTACCAGTACTATTCTTCAGACTCTTCTGCCAACTCTTTGAGTGTCGCTGGTGAAAATGATTTCATGCCTAGCTTTTCGATCAAAAACTCGATGCGTGCTCGATCTAAGGCCTTTGTGAATATATCTGCCAGCTGATACTCAGTGTTGACGAAGTATAGTTCGATCACTCCATTTTCCACTTGCTCCTTGATGAAATGGTAGCGGATGTCAATGTGCTTTGCTCGAGAGTGTTGAACATAGTTGCAGCATAGAGCGATTGCACTTTTGTTATCACAGTACATCGGGATTTTGTTGAATCCAAGGCCGTAGTCAGTCAATTGTGATCTCATCCAAAGAACTTGAGCACAGCAACCGGACATAGCTATGTATTCAGCCTCAGTACTTGATATCGCAGCGCTTTTCTGCCTTTTTGATGCCCAACTGATAAGTCTATCTCCAAGGAGTTGCACACTGCCAGAAGTGCTACGTCTGGTATCTTGACACCCGGCATAATCTGCATCTGCATATGAAATTAATGCAATAGAAGAATCCTTCGGATACCACAGACCACGATTAAGTGTTCCTTTTAGATACCGAAAGATCCTTTTCACAACATGTAAGTGCTTTTCGGTAGGCCGAGCCTGATACCGGGCACACATGCCTATAGCAAATTGCAAATCAGGCCTGCTAGCAGTCAGATAGAGAAGGGTGCCGATCATTCCACGGTAAAGTTTAGGATCGACAGCTATCCCTTCCTTATCTTCATCTAACTTGGATCTCTCCACCATTGGAGTATCCACGGGGTCACAGTTTTCAAAGTGATATTTCTTTAAGGATTCAAGAGCAAATTTGGATTGATTAATAAAGATGCCTCTGGGATTCTGAGAAATTTGCAACCCTAGAAAAAATGAAATTTTTCCCATCATTGACATCTTAAAGCGTGTGGACATAATTTTCTCAAAACGGTCAGACAAACGTTGATTAGTAGCAGCAAATATTATATCATCAACATAAATTTGTACCAGTATCATGTCGTTGTCCTCCTTGAGAATGAATAATGTGGGGTCCACTTTGCCTTTGGAGAAGCCTTTGGAGATGAGATACGTCGATAAGAGATCATACCACACGCGTGGAGCCTGTTTCAACCCGTAAAGAGCCTTCTTGAGCTTGTACACATGATTAGGATACTCTGAATTGACGAATCCATTCGGCTGGCTTACATAGACATCTTCCCTTAATTCACCATTAAGAAATGCCGTCTTAACATCCATTTGGTAGACGATCATATTCATATGAGCAGCATAAGCAAGGAATAGTCTAATTGCCTCCAAACGTGCAACAGGAGCAAAGGATTCTTCAAAATCGATACCCAAAGCTTGTTTGTAACCTCTAGCGACCAATCTAGCTTTGTTTTTCAGCACACTACCTAACTCATCGAGCTTAACCTTGTATACCCACAACAGTGTCAAGATTTCAACGTTGCTGGGTAACGGAACTAATTCCCACACTTCAAGGCGTTGGAATTCATTAAGTTCCTCTTGCATTGCTTCAATCCATGATGATTTGGTCATGGCTTGTTGCCAGTTTTTAGGTTCAGTGTCTGACAGAAATGCATCAAAATAGCAATATAATGCATGTTCTTGGAGTTGATGGCGTGTTAAGACTGGTCGATCGATGTCACCAATAATATTGCGGATTGGGTGATCCTTTGTCCATTTAGTGTTGTGAGTTTCAATCCTTGGTGGTCGGGAGTGAACGATTGCAGGAGCTTCCTCTGAAGTAGACGCACCCGTAGGGTCATCAGGTATGTGTGAACCAAAGAAATGAAGCTCTTGTAAGTAAGCGTATTCCAGATCGTGATCATATAATTCCTCTTCAACATCATTAGAAACGAGTGGGGGTGATGATTCAGGTGTTGTTTGAGAATTGGTAGGGGATGGTACATCTTGATCAAGAGTAACAGTAGTTGCCTCGGATTCATTTCCATTATCTTGAGCAACAACTACAGGAATCGGAGCCACTGCTACGGGTACTGAAGAATCATTACTCTGTGGATCAAAGAATTCATCAAACATAGGTTGAAATAACTTATCCCACTCGGACCTTGTTGGTGGTATGAATGATGGAGAAGTAGGGTTGTTGGGAAGTAAGCCGGAATTGATTGTACCGGTTCCCATCTCGTGTAAAGCGGGTTCAGAGCTGTGTTGCTCAGAAGCCATCGCTGTCAGCTCATCAAAATCGACATCCAAAGTTTCTACAATCTTGCCAAGACGACGGTTATAAATCCGGTAAGCCTTCTTTGTAGGTGAATAGCCAATGAAAATTCCAATATCAGCCTTCGGTTGAAGTTTTCCCAGATTTTCGCTATTCGTATTTGGATAGCAAAGTGCACCAAACACATGAAGAAAGGAAATATCGGGTTTATGTCCATGAAGAAGCTCATATGGAGTTTTACCATGACGTTTGCGAATGATTGAGCGGTTTTGGGTATAACATGCGGTTGCCACTGCTTCTGCCCATAAGAATAAGGGAGCATTCGCATAAATCAACATAGTTCTAGCAGCTTCCATCAGTGTACGGTTACGTCTTTCAACGACACCATTTTGTTGTGGAGTGCGAGCCACAGATGTTTCATGAGAAATACCTACCTTTTCGTAATAAGTTCGAAGAGTCTGATTAACGAACTCAGTGCCGTTATCAGTCCGAATGCGGCGAACAGTAGCATTCCGACGGACTTGGATCATTTTTAAGAAGGTAATGATATACTCTGGTGCTTGATCCTTAGATGCTAAAAACTTTACCCATGTAAACCTTGAGAAATCATCCACTATGACGAGGATGTATTTTCTACCACTCACACTAGCTGTACGCATTGGCCCACAAAGATCAATGTGCAAAAGATACAGTGGTTCTTGGTTGGTGTCTTCTGCTTTAGGTTTGTAAGATTTCTTGGTGCTTTTCCCCAATGAACATGCGGAACATAAATGATCCTTGTCGAACTTAAGTTTCGGAAGACCACGAACAAGTTCGTTTCTAGCCAAATGGTTAATAGCATCAAAGTTAAGATGAGATAACCGACGATGCCACAACCATGACTTGGTCTTAGATGCTTTGGAGAGTAAGCAAACAGGAGAGGCGGCCATCATGTTTTGAATAGACAAAGTATATAGATTATCCCCTCGAGAACCCTTTAACAAATCATTTCCTGCAAGATCGCGAATGAAGCAAGTATGTTGTCGAAAGGCCACTTCAAGGTTAGAATCGCAGAATTGTCCTACTGAAAATAGATTGTGACCAAGTCCCTCTACATAGTAGACCCTTGAAATCGTGACATTCCCAATTTGATATTCACCATAACCCATAATCTTTGCAATATGGTCGTTGCCGAATTTTACCGTTCCTAGAAACTTGCTGACGAAATTTTTGAGCATCGAGCGGTCTCCAGTCATATGTTTGGAGCACCCCGAGTCCAAATACCAAAGAATAATTTGGACGACCTGAAAATTTTACCAAACATAGACGATGTATCGGATTCTAATTGTTCTTCTGAGTTAGCAGGTACAGATATAGTTATCTTAGATTTGCTATCAGACAAAACTTTAGGTTTCCAGATTTTCTTACTAGTGATTGGCTTAGATTCTAGTTGTCTAGTATTCTGAGGTACTTTGTGACTGGGGACATTACCACTGGTAGGCACATTAGTGGGGGCAGACCTAGTTAAAGGGCGCTTGTTCCTTTTCTTAGTGCTAGTGTTCCTATTTAAAGGACGCTTAGACCTAACTTCCATGGATGTGATCCTAGTTAAAGGGCACGTAGTTCCATTTGCAGTAAAGGTCCTACCAGTGGGTTTCCATTGCCACCCAACTTGAGTAAATTTCTTACCTGTTGGCTTCCATTCAATATTGTTCTTAATAGCATGCATTTCATTCACGTGATCAATAAGGCATAAATCATGATGCTTAGAAAACATACATTCGTTACAATTCCAACATTTAGCATTAGAATTCACACTTTGCTTAGGTTTCCACTCATAAAGAGGACCTTTTGTCTTAGCTACATGATTCTTTTTATTTAAAACTGAAACAACGTTCCTAGGGTGCACTTCTACTTTCTTCTTCTCAGTCCTATTAGTGGAAGGCTTGATCCTATCTTTCTTTCCTCGAGATCCTTTAACCTTAGTGGACACTTTTACTCCTGTAGAAGCCAAGGGAACATTAGTGACAAATTTTAAAGGTGCCTTGCTTGATAGTGTCAATGACGGTTTTGCTCCTGGAGTCTTATTGAATGGAGTGACAGCAATGGGCTTATTATTAAGTAGTGCAGAACCTGGTGTACCTATGTATTGCAAATATGCTAGGTAATATTGAACTCGCTTAACATATTCATGAGCCGAATAATAGTCGCTACTTGAGGGATCTAAGGCATACAGATCGTCTAAAATATCCCTAAGAAGATCGACATGCTTAATGGCATTCCTCATATAATCATCATAGGTAACCTGGTTTCTCTTGTGAAGTGGATTCTTATAAAGCACTACTGACTTGGTTGTTGGAGCACTAGTGGACGGTGCAGAGTCAGTAGCTAAGTTATCAACAACTTCTTGTCGGGTGACAAGAAGTGTCTCCTTTAACTCGGCCAAAACCATGTTTTTATCTATGAGCTGAATTTTTAGGTCAGAGGTTTCCTCACATTTCTTGTTCAGTTTGTCAATTAAAGACTTTCTCTCTGTCGCATTAAACGCGATGTGTTCTTCTATTGAACCAGAAATTTGTGAGTCTCCCTGCCTTATTTGTTCACGCTCTCCTAGTATAGAATTAATTCTTGTTTCTAGGACATGATTGTTAGCCTCTGCAGCCTCTAGTTCCGTTTTTGTTTCTACTAATTCTCTCTTAAGTCTCATCATTTCATCTTCTAAATTTTGAACCATCTGAATCATCTTGTCACTTGTCTCAACGGAGTTTCCACCTTCATTTAGTTTTGAAAGAGTTTCATTTATAGATTGATTCTCAATTTCAAGAGATATAGAATGTTGTTGAAGCTCGTTAAAACTTTTTGAAAGTGTATTATATGAATCCTGAAGCTTTAAAAATTCAGCGTTGGATTCATGACAAGAATGATTTTCTACAGTATTCACGTGTTCAATATTATTCACAGATTTATGCACATCATCACAAATATTCACAGTAGATGAAATTTCACGAGTATATTGAGTAGTAACAACTTGCATCACTTCAAGAGACACCATATGTTCTAAAAAGCGGTCATATTCTGATAAAATCTTTTCCTTTTCAATTAAGTGTTGTTCATAAGCATCATCCATGTTATTGAAAACTTTTTGAACTTCACCAAGCTCAAATTGTAAATTACACACTAGATCATAGACTCCTTGTTTAATATGGTTCACAAACGGAACGATCGCTTCTTCAAACACCGATTTCATGTGTTCGAATGCCCATTCTCCAGCAGTTTGAGCCGTTGAAGTCGTACATTCCAAGATGACCTTGTCAAAATCGGTAAGGTATTGCCCAATCTCTTCAATACTGAGCCTTACCGTACTAACCGGGGGAAGATTCTTAGGAATTTCCTTTGGTTTATCCGAGTTGACAAGTGTAGGAATTATACTAAGGCATTCTCTAGTCGGCATGAAAGTGGATGTTTGGAGAGTTTTCTTTTTCATATTGAAACGAGTTCTAAGATCTATTGTGGCATTTTTTGCATTCATTGAAGCATAATCATATTCAGGATATGTCAAAAGTAATTTTAACTGCTTTTCATCGTATGGTGATATAGAATCACTTGAGAACACTATCGGGTCTAATGCCAAACCTAACTTTGTTGCATCATACAGTCGGGGGTTGTGGTTAAGTGCTTGCTTTGCATAACCCGGGTTAGGTGGTAAGTCTATGAGACGCGATAAGTTGAACTCTTTAAATGAAACATGAAACAAGTGTACTAGATGTGAAGCGGCATATTGTTTTAAAAGCTTAAGTTCCGTTTCTTTTATTCTGTTAGACGTCTTAATTTCCAGTTCAAGCTGTTTGGATTCCAGAATTTCAAAATCTGTTTGAAGTTGTTGAAAATTAGTGACGACTGACTCTTTTTCTTTAAGCTCATTCGAAAGGTTTGCTCTTAAACTTTCTATTTCAAGCAGATTGTCCATTTGAACTTTCCTAAACCTATCAAATTCAGGATTGGTTAAGGTAGTGGACACAGGAGTCATTTCCAAGGTTTTAACCTTGTCTTTATGCAAAGCAAGCTCAGCAGATAAAGTCTGATTAGCATTAAGGGTTTCACGGACTGCAATATTCATTCTGCTAAGCAAAGATGCAGGGACCATAACCAAGTCAGGTTGAGCAGACGAATTAATAGTCATAGGAGCTTCCGGTTGTGGTTCACTCAAAATCTGAGGACTTGCAATGTTATTGCTATCATTGTTTGTCTCATCGATTGAATTACTAACCACCGGAGGCTCTTCCGAATACTCAGTCATTTGCTCAACTTGATAAGGTACAATGCTAGTATTTGTAGCAGTATTTGGTACCTCAGCAATGGTGTCAGTCCCATAGAGTGAAAGATTTGCCATAAGAGCTGCTTTAGCGGTGTTAAAATCATCACAATCCGAGTCATATGCATCCAAATCATCACATTGATAAGCAGCATTGTTGGTGATGACTGTTGTGGGATGATCAGTTTCCGCTACTCCTGGATCTGCAAGGAATGCCAATTCTTCTTCATCAAGCTCACGACCTTGGGCTTGAGCATTCACCAAGTAAATCTTTTCCTTAAACCAAGTGTCGTCCCTTCTCCTCTTAGGCTGCTTGCATTCTCGGGCCATGTGCCCTTCCCCTTTGCAGTTGTAGCAAATAACCACCTTCATTTTACCAGTGCTGTTGGCCCTTGTAGCCGTAGTATTGGATGAACGTGCACCAGCATTAGACGAATTTGATCTCCCTTGAAGTGGTTGCACCATGACCCTGCCGTCCTGAATTGTTGCCTGTTGTCGAGAGTTAGACGAGTTCCTTAACTGATTGTTAGTTGGAGCTGAACCTCGGTAACCTCTTTTGTTTAAAGTTTGACTTAAAAATGCAGACAACAGAGCTAGGACTTCAGTATGGCTATCTCCTTGTTTAAATTCAGGGACAGGGATGTCATCTTCACAGTATAATGCTGATGCTGGTTGAGCAACAAACTGATTGGTTGGAACACTTTCTTGATGTGAGTAATGATGTTGAGGAGCCTCGAGTTGTGGATAGGTACTAACAGGGTTGGTGGGAGGTTGATACAGTGAATACTGATGTGAAGCTCCTTGTGATGATGATGTTGCTTGTTGGTGATAAGATGTTGGTGGCGGTGGCAGAATCGAGTACTGTGGAAAGCTTGGTGTTTGATACACAGGTTGATATGAAGATTTGTGTCCTACAGCAAGCTGAGAGTTGTGATATGACAGTGTAGGATGATTTGCCAATAATGCCATTGGTTCATGATAAGGTCCTTGAGAGATTCGGTTTTGGATCACATGCTTCTCATGTTGTTGTAAGAAAGCATATAGTTGATCTAAATTGGACTTGTGTAGATCACGAATCATTTTGACATCCGTCACATATTGACTCCATTCAGGGGGTAGTGTGTTCAAAAACTTGGTGTTTAACTGAAATTGTTCAATCCTTAGATTATAGACATTCATGTCATTCATCAGAGTAGTAAAACGCCAGTAAAAATCATGAAGAGTCTCCCCTGGAATGTATTGGAATCTATCAAACAAATCATATAATTGACATTCTCGTTCTTGCTTAGTGAGAGATGTCCCTTGTAGCAAAACTGCAAGTCGATCCCAAAGATTCTTAGCCACTTTATGTTCACTCACCATTCTGAAGATATCAGGTGGAAGGGCTTGAAGAATTGTCTGAACAGCCCTTTCATCGGCATCTGCAATGGCTTTGTTGGCATCGGTTAACTCATGATACTGCCTTGGCCTTGTCACATTGTTGATGGTAACCTCTCCCCAATCTAATGGACCTTTGTCAATTGATTCTAGCATAAGTCGACCACTTTGTTTGCCCATGATGTATGTTCTCATTCGACTTTGCCATGATTCAAATAAGTCTTTGATGAGCAAAGGCGGGCGAGTATCGGTACCCGAAATGATCGAAATATCGGTGAGTGAAGTCATAGTTGGCATAAATGAATGTGAATTCATTTTGTGATCCCTTGAATAAGATTATCAGAGATGATCGAACAATGAAATAAAGTTATGAGTTTTTTGTGTTGTTAACTAAAAAGTATTGTTATCTTGTTGTTGTGTTATCTTTTTGAACGTTTCCAAATTAAATGCCAAATATAAGAAAATCCACTAAGTATCTAAAACCAGTTCTGTCGCAATGTTTTTCTGTCGGAATACCTAGATCGGAAAGTCTCACTATCGGAATCAGCTCAGATCGTAATGATTTTAGATCGCAATGTAACCTTGTGGCAATGATGATGGTATCAGAATGTTTCAGATCGCAATGTGATATCTATCGGAATGCTTCAGATCGCAATGAGATGTCTATCGGATTGCTTCAGATCGCAAAGTGGTTAACAAAATTTGAGCAGAGTAACGACTTAACACACCTTCCTTATACCCGTCGGAATCTCAGATCGCAAAAGCTATCGGAATGATTCAGATCGGAATAAGTAATGAAAATCCAATGATCGCAAAGTAGGACCCTAACCCTTTCCGATGGTTAAGGTATTGCGATGGAGGCCAAAGTACTTTTTGTACTTTCCGATGGAAGCGTCTGCTGAAATTTCGGAATGTTGAAAAACACACTTTCTAGCACTTTTGATCCAAGAAACCTGAAGTTTTAATGAAATCTAAGATACCAAGAACACGTTTAAGCTCAAATTCCTATGTTACACTACTTATCACTATGATCAAACGAGAAAAAAATAAAAAAATTTGAAAGTTTCGGCCAAAAAGGTAGTTTACACTCTACGAATGTAAATACACAACTCAACACAAAGAACAAGCCTTTATCTCATCCCATGCTCTTGATACCAATTGTAGAACAATGATAATCTTGTGAAACAAGGGGGTTGATGTTTTTCTAGAGAGAGAAAGTTAGAGAGAGAAATGGAAGAAAACACATATATTAAAATGAGAGAATAAAACAACCAACACCTCTTTCCATGGTGGAAAGAGGTTTAAATACCCCAAGTCCTTAAAGGACTTGGGCTTCCGGCCCATGAACATGCTCATGGGTCGGGCTATGTAATAAATACTACTTAACTTAACTACGAGCCTATAACTACATGGTTGGAGTGACCGAGACTTTCTAAATGCGTAAAACGTATTTCCAACAGAATACACACTAGATCCTTGTAGTTGATCAAACAAATCATCAATCCTAGGTAAAGGATATCGATTTTTAATTGTCAACTTATTCAGTTCCCTATAATCAATGCACATACGGAAAGATCCATCCTTCTTCTTAACGAACAAGACTGGAGCTCCCCCAGGCGACGAGCTCGGTCGAATAAAACCTTTATCAGACAACTCCTTAAGTTGTTCAGATAACTCCTTTAATTCAGAAGGGGCTAATCGGTATGGCGCACGTGCCACCGGTGCAACACCAGGAATTAAATCGATTCGAAACTCTACTTGCCTTATCGGTGGAAGTCCGGGTAAATCTTTAGGAAATACCTCAGGAAATTCACAAATAATAGGTACATCTTCCAATCGTTTCTCCTTAAACTCATTCCCGGTCACTTGAGCTAAGAATAACTCGTAACCGTTCCTGATGTACTTTTGGACTTTAATACATGAAACAATTTTCAAACGGGATTCACCTCGATTACCATCAATTACTAACATCCTATTCCTAAGAGGAATCTTAACCTTCTTCTCTCCACATAAAATAGTAGCATTATTCAACGACAACCAATCCATACCAATAATAATATCAAAACTACCTAATTCTATCAACATCAAATCAATCGGAAAGGAATAGTTCAAGAGATTTAGAGAGCATCCTTCTAATAGCTTATTAATTTTCACTAATTTACCATCAGCCAATTCCACCTCGTAACTGGTATTTATCTCAACAGGTTCAATGTCAATAAGGGCACTAAATTTAGTGGATACAAAGCTCCTATCAGCAGTCGAATCAAATAAAGCAACAACATAATGATTGTTGAGTAAAAACTTACCAGTAACGACATTCGGATCCTCTTTCTTCACCTCGACTGTTCCAAGTTGATAAACACCACCCTGGGGGTTTCTTCCAGGTACAATCGCTTTCAACTTGGGGCAATCCGATTTCCTATGACCTTCTTCATTACAGTTGAAGCAAATGGTTCCCTTTTTACACCTTTCAACCTTGTGTCCAAGCTTTCCGCAATTTCGGCACTTCCAGCAGTCGCCAGCATGCCTCTTGTTGCCACACTTAGGACATCTATCATCGTTGCGCGGTGTGTTGTTGGTAAGAGCATTTGCATTTCCCTTTCTCTAGTTCTGACGGCGATTGAAATTCTTCCTATTATCACCTCTATCTACACGATCACCATCACCCTTTCTTTTCTCACCAACACGGGCTTCATCTTCCCTATCCTGAATTATCTGTCCAATGAGTTGTTAAGCCATTCGAACAACATCATCAATGGTCAGTGGTTTCGATGATGTCACGTCCCCCCGGATATTCTTGGTCAACCCTTTAATATATTGCTCAATTCGGATCTCTTCGGGTTCCACCAATCGAGGACACAGCAAGGCCAACTCATGGAATCGGTTTGTGTAACTATCAATGTCCACACCTTTCATTCTTAGATGAATCAACTCTTGTTCTAACCTAATAATCACACTACGAGGACAGACCTCCAAAGTCATCCACTTCTTAATTTCAGCCCAAGGAGTAGCATTAGCAACATCAATACCCATGAAAGCAATTCTCCCGTTCCACCAAGTCAACGCACGACCTTTAAGAGTAGCCATAGCAAAAGTCACTTTATCTTCCTCCTTACACTTACTAATCCGAAATACCGACTCAATCTTCTCAATCCACTGGCTTAATCCTACAGCACCTTCAGTTCCATTAAAAGGTAGAGGTTCACACTTCATGAATGTTACATAAGTACAACCACCAACTTCAGGTGCATTAGTTCCAAGTCCTCCTATATTTCCTCCAGCATTAGCATTCACATTCACATTAGTACCACCAATTCTACTACTATCAGCTCCACTACCGCCAGCTTCATTTCTAGCATTTGTCATAAATTCAGTCATAGATGCGGTAACTTGCTCCGTAATAATCCTACGTACATCATCCTTAGTCACAGCTTTCTTGGGCGGCATAGTTCTAAAATTTCACAATTTCAAAGTATTAAGCATTTACCCAACAAGGGATTCATATAATAGGGATTGAATTCATAATCAAGATACAGATAAGGCATAATATGGAATTTAAGACAAGATACATATTTCATTGGATTTGAAACGAAAGCATTGTCTTAATTACATCCCATATCAAAGTTCTAGCACTATACATACTCAAAATTCGTGCCAGGTCTACTACTAACAAGTCAGTTCAGTCAAAGTTACAAAAGGTACAAAAGATACAAAGGTCACTACTAAACACAGACTGGTCTACTGAGAACCGCCAGATGGTCCATCATCCATCGTCTTCTGTATCTTTGTCGGACGATCACTAGACACATCTTCAGCTGGGCGCTTACGGATCACTCCTCTTTTAACCATGTCAGCATAAAATCTACTATTCCAACCCACAGATATATTCAACTCCTTCTCAGCTTTCTCACGCATCGCACGAGCTAAACTCAACTGAATCTCCATAGAATTCACCTTTTTCTTCATAGCAGCAAACTCACCACTTTCTAACACAGATAACCTCTTAAAAGCCTCATTCAACCCACGCTCTACATCAGTCAAATCCAAACTAAGCAATTCCCGCTCTTTCTCACCAACCTTAGTCTTCGACTCCAAATAAGAAACATGAGTCTGAACAACACCTAATCCAATCTCTGTCATACTACTCTGAGCACGGGAAGCATCTAAATCATGTCTCAAGGCCCAAGGTGCAAGACCATCAATATGAGTAGCCTCTCGAACACTAGACGACTCTCCTATCACACGTCTACGAGTAGCAATACCATCAGTACCGTCAGGTGCATTATCATCCTCATCCTCCTCTGATTCAGAATCAGATTCAGACGATTCAGACATTTCATCTCTAGGTAGCTCAACCTCAGAATCAGACAAATAAACTGGTGGGGGTAAGGGCTCGCCCTACGGAACATCATAAGGGTAAATAAGCTCGGCTTCCTCATCATCATCAACCTCATCGTCTATACCTATATCCTCCTCGACATCCTCGTCGTCAATCTCATCATCTATATTATCTATCCCAATCTCATCATCATCATTCTCAATATCAACATTATCAATCTCATTCTCTACAATATCAACCTGAGGGGCAATCTGATCTTCTAGTCCTATCTCGGGCTCGGGATCCTCAAATGGTTCCTCCTCATCATCATCCATATCATAATCTACTAAGTCTAAATATGGATCATCATCTACATTAGGTTCGAGAATAGCATGGTTCTCTACAGGAATATTAGGGTCAGCCATGACAATCTGCATTTATATATATATCTCGTATTAGGATAACATACTTATTAAACAATTACATACTGAAACCACGATATATACATATATATAAATTAAATTATATATATCAAAATATATATCTTCTCAATAGGGCTCGTTGGTAACGTCAGAGATCTTTGGCATCGTTATAGTCAAAAGATTTTTCAAATATTTTCTCAAATGTTCATAGTTAAAAGATTTTGAAAAGTTTTGTTCAAAACCTTAGTTTTTAAAATCTTTCGTTCTTTATAACGAGAGCTCTGGTACCAAACTGTAACACTCTCAAATTTCGTATCGGTACAGCGGGAGGGTCTTTTAGAGTGTTACGGGATAGCACAATAACTCCAATCATAGACAACACATAAAAATGGTTGTACAAGGTTCAACGTACATTCATTCGATAAAAAGTTTTAAAGTGTACAACAGGTCCCAAATTATACAGGTCATTAAGTTTACAAAACATAGATCGAATGAACATTTTTATTATGTGGGCCATCAGAGTCGATCTCCATCAGGATTACCTTCAAGCACCTGAGATAAAAACTTACAAAAATTATATCAGCGAATGCCGAGTGAATTCATAGAGTTTAATAAAACCGTTATATAAAACAATCGTTGAAATCAGAACACATGTATAATATCAGAAGTAAGTCCTCGTATTGCTAGTCAGGCAATATATAAAGCAAAGCATACATCTTAAACCGTCCATGAGACCGTAGCCTCAATATTACCATTATAGGTAATATTATTATCGTTATTAACATCGTTATCGTATTGTATTGAAATACATTTGGATTATTATTAGCCGCATGACATTGTTACCTTACTATCACAACAACGGGCCGCGAACCCGACAAACAATTTGCCCATCTAAGTTAGCGTGTCGTCACAAAAATCACGCTATGTAAATCTTCTCATACATAAATTCGCTTACCAATCAATGTGGTACGATGGGGATCAACCATCAAGGCGCGAACTGGGGTGATCGTCCCCAAATAGTACTATCATATGCATAAGCGTCTACCAAATCCCGGTAGTTCACAATTCATGCTAATGGGACTTTGAGTGACATAACCTAACTACTTATAATCCTTTTTATCTCTTTTATTGGGTCATCACATCATTCGGGTCCATATCATTAAGCATACCATCGGGACTACTTGTGTTCTATTTTATCAAAAACTAGCATGTTATCTCCCTCGTGGGTTTACAAATCATTTTATAAAACATTTAAAAGAGTGTGAGGCTATGAACTCACGTTGATAATGAAAGGCGGATTATCGGCTACGGGCGTGCTTCGGTCACGGAAACCTATATAAATAATAATCGGTCTTAGACTTTTGTCCAATGACTTTATCAAAATAACAAATATACATATGATGACTTTGTACATATGATGATGATCAAGTGGGTTTATTTATTCTTATTTATTCTTATTTACTCATTTTAGTGTTTATGTATTGGTAACTTTTTACTAGTTTACTTAGTTTTACCTATTTACATATTTTAGGTCCAATAAGCCTATTATAAGTTCATTAACTTGTATTAATCCATTTTATACTTGTATTATCAGTATTTATACTTTAAATGTTGGGCCTAAATGGGTTAAGCCCAATAAGTAATTTTTATAAGTGTTTAACTTATTTAGTTAAATTATTAGTCCAAATATGCTAACTTAGCTCGTTAATGTCCGTATGTCATATAGTTCGGGTTTTATCGGTTTTTACTTGTATTAGGTACTTATATATCAGTATATGACTTTTAAAAACTTTACATTAGACGGGTTTGATCGTCTAAATTTTAATTGGCGAAAAACGTTAATTTTATGGTAATAGCCGAAAAGTCGTAAAAATCATGTTTATAGTTTTTATAACTTATAAATCTTATTCAACTACCATTTTTATAAAGTGTCCATTTATTTAACCCCTTATACATACTTATATAAATGAAATTTATAAGTTAGTGGGTTTTAATTCACATTTTATACTATATTAGTTTGAGTGCTTATATAATACTATTAAACATTAATTTCTAAAAATCTGATTTTTAGTTTCATCTACACCATTTTTATCATATCTTAAGTTTTATAAGGAGATATAAGCTCATTTTTGGATGGCATAAACTTCATATTATGTGATACAAATAAGTTAGTTATAGCTACTGCTCAATCCATGTCTAAGTATCCTTAACTGTCCCTACAAAACAGACTATTCAGATTGGTACACTAATCTTGTTTTGATCATATCTCACTCATTTTGATGATTCCATTGCATGGCCAACTCTCACATGTGTATGACATCTAACACTTACTGTAAATGGATTCCACCATGCAATTTTATCAGTTTATAACTTGGTTACTTACTGTTTTTATACAGCCAACATTTTAAGCAAGATTTTAGCATTGTTATTTATGGTTTTTCATCTTTTTAATCATATTTATCAACACTTGATCCCCACACAACATTTTTATCATCATATATTCATCATATACATATACAATAAGAAAGAAAATACATTTGATCTTTACAAAAATAACAAGAGAAATAGAAAGGATGATCTTCTTTACCAACCAAGATTATATCTTGTTTTTGGATGACAATAACTTGATGAACACCAAAAATATCTCCAAGATCATCAACCAACAAGATTGTTTGTTGAGAAATTATCCCTAGGACACAAGCAAATCACCTTCTTTGTTGTTAATATGGCCACCAATCAATCAAGGCTTCAAGGTTTCTCCATAATATGAATAGATAACATAAGATTTGTGGCTAGAATTGATCAAATGGGGTGTTTGATGGTGAATAGGGGTGTCGAAAAAGTTGACCCGACCCGAACCCGACCCGAACCCGAAATAGCCTATTCGGGTCGGGTCACTCGGGTTCAAAACATATTCGGGTCAATTCGGGTTGACCCGAATTGACCCGAGTTCTAATTAGCCTCGGGTTCGGGTTTATATTTTTTAGCCTTGACCCGACTTGACCCGACCCGACTTGACCCAAACCCGACCAACCCGACTTGACCCGAGTTTTTTTACCACATTTTACCTTGTAAATATACTTAAATAAGTCAATTTTTAACTTTTTTACTTATACTCGGGTTGACCCGAACCCGAGTTGACCCGACCCGAATTAACCCGACCCGAATTGACCCGAACCCGACTGACCCGAGTTCTAATTAGGATCGGGTTCGGGTTTGATTTTTTTGAGTTCTGACCCGACTTGACCCGACCCGACTTGACCCGAACCCGGTTGACCCGACCCGATTCCCACCCCTAATGGTGAATGTGGGAGGGCAATGGGGAGTGGGAGAGAGTATATGTGAGTTGTTTTGCATGTGAAATGGAAGCAAATGGTTAAGTTTGGTGGTTTTGATGTTTAGTGGAAACTTGTAGCTTACATGTTAAGCTTATGCTTACATGTGTAAGCTACTTGTTACAAGGGTGCCACATCAAGTGACGTGGTGTCCCTCTTGGCCGTCCCTTTTGTTAGTGGGGTGGGATAAACTTGTTTTGTCCCATCCCGCTAATTTACGAGTATTCCTCGATTCTAGTTTCCTTGATTTGCGTGCCCTCGGGTCGTTTTACGAAAAACATTTTTATAAATTATGAATCAACGGCACAAAACGAATCTAATAAAAATTGTCTCATCAAAAATGGAGTTCAAAAATGTAAATACGTAATCCTAAGGTTTCCGGTTTAGTCGTAAAGGACACTAAATTATGCACGTAAGCCCAAATTTAAATCCGTAAATTGTGAGTTCATCAACCAACACAAAAATAAGTTTCAAAATATTATACGAGAAAATAATTCACTACCTGAAAATGTTAGATTATCACACACTTAGTGTAGGATTCACTCCTTTACGCTTAAGTTGAGTCATGGTAAGATTAACCGTGAGAATCAATGTGATCCAGCGTGTCACTATAATCAACCAGGATTCTTACAGAAATTTTGGGTGAAATTTCTGCGGTCATAAAATCGGCAACATAGTGCGACTATGGTCTTCATACCCTTCTTTAGATATAGGGAAAATCGGATTGTAAATGATAAAACAATAATGAATTCATTTATGAATTCCTGGGAAACTCCATCCATCATATCCATAATACTACAGGAGCAATCATGAGACAAATCAACATCATGAATTTAGCATGAGCAAATTGTGTGCGAAAAGCAGTCATGGAAATGTCCTGCTCTTTCACTCGCCACTGTTTGTCAGTATGATGGTAGTTTGTTTTTGGAAAAGTTCTTAGCACTCTGTAGTCGATCGTATACGTCGTCAATACGTGGAGTGAATTAACGGTCATGAATGGTGATTTGTTTCATCGACAATGGTCGATACATAATCTCATGTTACCGTTCTTCTCCTCAATAAGCAGAACTGGTATACAACATTGTGATGCACCTGATGAATGAACTTTGTTCAGATATCTCTGTGGCTTATCCTTCAACTCGCTTAGCTCATGAAAGCCATGCGATAAAGGGCCTTGGAAACTGGTTCCGCTCCATAACCTGCTTGATGTTATAATCCATCTTGCAGATGGGAAGTATATTTGGAGGTTCCTTTTTGGAAATTCATCTGGAAAAATTTAAGTAATCGGCTGAATCTGGATAAATAAATTTCAGGAGTCGTGTTGTAAATGATAGCTAGAAAATCTCCACAACCATAGAATAACGATCATATGTTTGTAAAACATAAATGACTTGTACAGATTTTCCTGATGGAAAACCATGCTGAATGTATTCAGGAGCCTGAACATCGCTGTACATAATCTGATATGAATGAAGTCTTATCGTAGCATGGGTTTCTGTTCATAGTCCATAGATGAAGTCATACTTAACTTCCGTCTGCCAGAAGGAAGTACGTTAGCATATTGGATCTCACCGTCATACTGAATGAATGAGTTCGTACACATGGATTGTACGAATTACGTCCTTATGGTCATGGATATATGAAATATGGAATCAAGACATGAAAGTGCCATGCAAATACATGGAGTAAAATGTCATAATTATTACAGAATGTGCTTCGCCTGCCTCTCGCAGAACGAACACTGCGTGTTCAAAGATGAACAATACTCCGGTGATGATGCTGAAATTCTTATGGCCTGATTTATTCATGACACATCAGAATGTTTATACCCCTTAGAGGCATTCTAAATTACTTAGGGAGGTTTCAGATGAGAAACGTGAGTCATGTGTCCTGACTCGTGTCTTTAGGAGATATGTGTATGACATGTGTCTTGACTAGTGTCTTGACATGTATCTTCAACATATTCGTGAGGCATGTGTCTTGGCGAATGTCTTGACATAAATCTCGAGATGTGGAATAATGGAATTTAAAATCTTAGGTCATCATGCCAGAATTTGGCGGATTGGTTGGACTGCTAACCCTTGGTATTTCTGATGTCCATAACCAGAGTTTCTATCGTTATTGTCAGAGTATTTGTTGTCACGGTAGTTGTCACTACCTCCTTGATTGTCAGTTAAACGACGATCATTATTATGACTGTGATTCATGTAACTTTTTAGCTGAGTGGCCGGCTGGTACCGCTTCATACTCATATGCTGGAAAAGACACTGAATAATCATGCGACATAAAATCAGAAAAGGTAATAATATAGAATGAATGGTACATTTGGTGGTTTAAGTGTAATTCTAGTCAGTTTGCTCCGATCTATCGCCTTCGTCTTAGGTTCGTAGAATCTCCAAGCTGAGAGCGGTATCATCTTTTAAACACATTGTTGAGAAAACAAAATTTCTGAGAGAATTGAAAATGGATTAGTATCACACCTGGAGTGGGTAACTGGAATACGTCTGGAGTATGGTACATGGAGTACACATGGAATTCACATGAGATGATCGATACGGTATCAACCATCTGACATGATCAAGGAACACGTCCTAGCTATATATAGCGTAGACACAATTCTATTTGCATGAAAGGCACAAAACATGATTAAATGGAATCGAATGATTGGCAGCATGAAAACATGAAAAATGAAAACCAACCATGACTATCATGAAAGGATGACTAAATAAAATTTATCAATGTCTAACATGAAGCAAAATCAACATGAGAGAAACACGGAACAAAATTACTTCAATGGGTATAAATCATTAACATGAAAACAAAGTTCACCATGATAGTATGACAACCTAATTGACACAAATCATAATAATAAATGAGGGAACTTGAAAAATAATGACTGAATGAAATAATTTTAAAAGTTAATAATGTGGACGACTAAGAGTCATTTTATAATACAAACAATACAACATAAGTGATAAGTCTAAAATAATATGAGGTGAGCATAAAATGCATGGACAATGTATAAAGCAATGAAACACTTTATAATGCATGAAACAATGTAAAATGCATGATGCAGCTTATGAAAACTTTTATATGAGCGAGAGTGAACGCCTATGGTCAGTTCACCCAAAACAAAAGACATGGCGCGGGGACGCCAATGGGTCGGTCCCAAAGTTAAAAGTTTCGATAAACGCACATGCGACTAAATAGGACCAGTCCTGTACCAACCATTACTTATTCATAATTCCTACGACAATGATATGAATGCATGAAATGAATACATGAAAAGAATGAATGAAAACCAACTGTCTAAACTAAACAAAAAACGTGTGACTCAGTATGAACTACTGTGATTCAGTTCATACTAGTCAAAATTCATAAGAAAACATTATGCATAATACAATGACATGTAACTAAGTATGAATGACAGTTGTTCAATCCAGATTAGTAAAACAATTTTGAAGAAAACATCACAGTTGAAAACAACAAGGTTCTGAAAATATCGATACGTGGAAAATCAGACGTCGGCTTGCGAAGAGCCTGGTGACTACCCATTAGTCACAGGTCAAATTTTAGAGCCTACAGGTCAAAACCTTGGGCTCTGATAACTGCTAGTGGAGTTTTCACTTCTTATGGAATTCAATCAGAGGTTCCAAGAAGAGTGAATGTAATTATTCCTATGGTGCAATCAAAAGACAAGGGGAAGGGAATCATGGTTGAGCCTAAGAAACCAATGAAGAAAAAAGTGAAAATTGCTTATGATGCACAATTTGCAGCACGACTAGTTGTAGAGGATGAAGATAAAGAGATTTTAGCTAGAGAGAAAGTTGCACAACAGGAAACAACTTATTAGGATAAGGTTCAAGCACGAAGTCAGTTTGATGAAGACCTTGCTAAAATGATGCAAGAAGAAGAGCGAGAGAGATAGTGCTTGAAGAAGAAAGAGCTAGGTTATTGTTTGAGTTCATAGAGAAAAAAAGAAGATTCACGCAGAATTAAGAGCAAAAGAAAGGAGGAATAAGCGACCCAACAAAACAAAAAAGAGGATGTACATGACTACTTATTTGAAAAATCAAGCAGGGTGGAGAGCAAATCAGCTTAAAGGTCCAATACTTTGTGCCAATAAATTCTGAAGAAGAGGCATAAAGAACAAAAAGAGCAGGTTCAACTTTATAACAAGAACCGTCTTTATAGAGGAAAATGATTGAAGAAGCCTAAAAAACTATTGAAGAAGGTGAAACAAAAGAAAAGTAGCAAGAGATAGAAATACAAATAGTAGAAGAGCAGTAGGAAATAGCAGAGCCAACAACAAAAGAAGAAACAAAAGAACCTAAAGAATTGTCAAAAGGAGAGTTGCAAAATATGATGATTATTGTTCCAGAAGAAGATTTAACGAATGTAGAGGCATTGAAGGTTATATATCACATCATTGATTGGGAAATTTACACTTAAGATGAAAGAAAATATTAGAAGATCATCAGAATGGGTGGAAATGAAGAAGTATATCAGTTCTTTGAAGATATGCTTAAGGTTTTTGACAGAGCAGACTTTGAAAAGTTATGGTGCTTAGTGAAAGATAGGTTCAACTCAAAGGATCCCGATGATGACAAAGAAATGCTGTTATGGGTAGAGTTGAAAAGGATATTTGAACATGTTGATGAAGATGAGATATGGGACCTTCAAGAAGGTCCTCGAAGTTTGACTTGAAAGATTTATGATTTATATGGAGTGCATCATGTTATCACAAGATCCGGAGAGGATATCTTTATGTTAGTTAAGAAAGAATATCATTTGTCCATAGGAACACTCACTTTGATGATAAGTGAAAAGCTTCAAGTAGATCAAAATGTGATGGAAACTGAGCTAGTTAGAAGGATCATGATGCAAGCTGAAAGGATCATGAGAGAAATCAAATTAAGAAAGTGAAATGTTTGGAAGCATCCTCTCAATATAGCAGGTTCAGTTCAAGAAACTTGTGGATTTGAAGGTAATCACAAGTTTAGCGGAAGATTGTTGAGAATTATTTGGTTTACACTTAGTACTGTCAAGTATAAGTGTTTTACTACTCAGGTTGAACTAACAGTACTAACTAGGTTAGTACTACTAGTACTAATATTACTACTACTAAAGATAGTTACTACTGATAATGGAAGATTACAACTGCTGCTTAATCAAAACGAGTAAAGAGGTAAAGACAAATTTAGTGATATGTATATAAGATGTTTAGAGTATATCTTATATGTTTAGGAAGATATACATTCAAGAATACATTGTAGTTATCTTGTACATGACTCCTTGGTGTATAAAAGGATGTCATAGGTCATTGTTAGAGATACATTTTTCGTCCATAGACGATTAGCTTCAAGGTTGTAAACCTTAGGACTATGTTAGAGTACTCGTAAGCTTTGGTGATAAATTTGTTCTTATTATTGTTTCATTCTAAGTACCAAATAGTAGATTCTGCATGTTATGATATTAACATAGTTTCTACTAAGATTAGCTTGGATTTATCCAAAGTAACCTAACTCTGACAAGCTAGAAAATCGATATTAAGTTAGGGTAACATTACCAAAGATTAAAGCAACATTGCTTTCAAAATTCAAACACTTTCATCTTTACTTACACTTTGTTGGTACTTTCTTTCATCTTTATTAGATTCAATAATTTTGTGTGACTTTGTCGGTTATGATTGGATAGTTTTCTATTAACTTTATTGGATAATATTTGTGGTATGAGGATTAGAATCAAATTAAATTGAGTTAAAAACTTAAAAAATATCGAATCGGATTTGCAGTTTTCTTCTCAATATAAAATTTTCTTAGTAGATCTATATACATATACAGTCCCCGAAAATGATTTATTTTTCTTTTAACTTTTTCACTATAAACCTTGTTGTTAATATATGTTTACATTGTACTTTGCGAGAGTGTTTTTTCATATGTCGTTAATCCGTGTTATGTTTAGAATATACTCATTAAGTTTTTTTCTTGCATTTTCAATCCTTAAACTTGTTTAACTATATAAAATGAATTGTGTTTGTTTAAAAAATGTAAAAGCAATAAATAAGAACTGAGATTTAAATGTACTCCTCACATGTTATAGTTATGAATATTTTTCAAATTCCTTATTATAAGAATGTTATAACACAAAAGTTGACGTTAGTGAGAATAACCTGTACCACAAATAACCCTCTAAAAGTACTAAAATTAGACTAACTAAACTTTTTTAAACAAAACTAAACATAACTGAGTGGAAGCAAAATTATGACTTACATATAGAGGTGAACAAGCCGAACCCAAACTCCAACGTTCTTTAACTTAATTAAGTTGAACTTAAGCCTTGCCAAAAGACTAGACTTGTATACTTAGATGTTTGCAGTGTTACTCAAACTGATTTCACTCTCTTTGTCCTAGTAACTTTGATTGGGTATAGGGTGATCAATATTAGCACCAACGACTCATAACTACGTCACTTTTTCACTCCATCACTAACATATTTAATAAATATACCACACTTAAATAAAATACACTCACAAAAACAAAAAAAACTTACACACACAACAACCAACTTCTACAATTTGATCGTTGCTAAACTGACTTATACTGTTTTTAAATCGAACGCGTCAAAGGCCCTATTTTATCATGAATACATCTTTAGTGGTATGGACATAGCCAAGATTTTCAATGGGTGTTGCACACAAAAATTGTTGAGCTAACTAAAGTTACACTATAAGATACTAAAGTAGCAACATTTTTATTTGGAGTTGCACATACAAAAAACGACGAGTTTGAAATTTTGTTACACTTCGTGACATAAAATCAGGGTAGCCCGTATCACACCGAAACCATTATGGTCCATCCCTACTTGGTGGTGATGAGGTGTCTCAAAACCGTTATTAAATAATCTTAAAAAAATAAAAGCAACATCAAGTAACCACATTGGTAGCTTTATATCTTTAATTTTTGAAAAAAACATGGCTATTACATGTTGAAGAAAATAAAAAATATAATACATTCTAAATACACTATCATTTACCAAAACATACCAAAAATTTCTCTTTCAACCATATGGACATTTTGGTGAGCAAAAAAATTATAGTGCGCAAAAGATGACGCATAGACACTAAATCATAAATACATTAATTGCAGTCTTCAAGCACCCATATTTTTCTTTACTATGAACTCTAACCACATAAATTGTATTTTTTTTTTAATTTTCTTATATATCCACGGTTCATCCTGTTTTCAAAATATCTTCCTCTTCCTAATGCATTCTTCATTGTTCCTTATTTCCTTAAACAAAAATCATAGTTGCAATTCTAGATAATTTTGGGAACAAAATGAGAGCCAATTGATGCACCAAACCATAACCCACGAACCAAAAACTCTTGCACCAACTGTGAAAATGACAAATTTATTTTTTGTTTTAAGTTATTGGTGGATTTTGTAGGGTATTTTTTGAGATATTTTCAGTTAAGGAATTATTTATGAATTGGTATTATAACGAGTTTTAGGTATTTTCGGTAATATTATTTTTAAAATCTAACTTACCATACATATAAATAGTTACTATAAGTGATAAATGCAAGTGTGACCTTCATTGACCATCATTGACCATATTTGACCGTCGTTAATCGCCTTTACATAATCGGCAGGGTTGTTGGCCTTGTAGCAATTAAGCGTTGATTAATCGGCCTTGTAGACCTTTTTTGCAACATATATTCGTAGCAATTAGTAGTTTTACGTTATCCTCGAAGAGAGATTCACAATGAGCTAGAATATGCCAAAAATAGTGTTAATATGAATGAGATATCGTGTCTCAAAGTGAGGCACGTGAAACACAAAGTTTGAGAAAATGGAATTATCCCGCATCGCCCAAAACATGAAATGGATACATGTTTATAAGGAACCCATGCTTTCTATCTTCCAAACGATTTTGGTGTTTTTACTCCCACGCCTACGCGCGTTGGGGGTGTAGAAAGTGAGATTTCTAGGCCAAAAACGGGTTCAGAGCTTCTGAACTTGTGCATGAGCGCGTGACCTGCGGACACGTATGCAGCTCCAAAAACTAGTCTGGGTGTGGGCAGATTCGGGTCTCATTTTTTGCAGATTTCTGTTTCCATTTTTAGTTATGTAATTTATTTCAAGAATATAATTCAGACTGTTTGGCTAAGTTAAACAGAATATATTTTTGGAATATATTCAGACTATTTTTTATATATATTCAAACTTTGCAAACACGTTTAAATGAATATATACAGAATATTTTATGTTAATAAAAGATATACAAATCGGGTTTAACTTTAAATAGATTTGTATGTTTAACACATTTATTTAGTCTTGGTGGACAAGACACCTTCTGGTTATAAATAAAGTCATAGTCTCATTGGTTTATCATCAGAAAAAAGCAGCCTTTTTAAGATCCATTACCAAACGGATTTACAACAGTCCTTCAATCATAAACACTTGATCCTTTTCGTGATCTTTCAGGCAAGTGTGTCAAGTCCTGCTGTACAACAGCTTTGGACGTTGTACCCTGGGAAACAGACGACTATTTTTTTAAGGTAAGCGTGTTAAATACATGTCTCGTCTTAGTTTTTACTGCTTTCTTTATTACTGTTATTTGTTTTCTGTTTCTTAATTTCGGTCAGTTTATACTTGTAATTCGATTTTATATAATAAAAGTGTGCACCGAATCCTACAATCTTAAAATAGACTCCGTGTTACAGAATTAAAATACTTTTATTAAAAACTGGATTATAACAAGTTTTTGTTTATAAACCCTTTTTTGTCGAAACCAAGGTTGATTTTCTTTGGAAATCAGTTTTACGCATGCATATTATAATTAATAGATCTTTAACGTTGTTTAAGCAGTTGTTCAAATAAGTTTATATTGAAACCAAGAGTGAGTTTCTATTAAACTGGTATATTTAGTTATTGCATTTGACTCACTGAAAACAAGATTGAGTTTCTTTGAAGCAAACCCAGTACAAGCTATAGAAATCATGATTGAATTTCCTAGATATTGATTTTATAACAGTTTATTTAACTATTTTTGTTTAGTCTTGTTTGATCTTTTAGGATGACTAACGGTACTCCTATAACCCCTGCGACTACTACTGTAAATGTAACTGGTGTGCCGGTTACCATCACGGTTTCTAATCATGCTAAAAACCATAAAAATTCAATGGGCGGAATTTTACGAGGTGGCAGCAGAAGATGTTCTTCTTTCTCACTATGAACCTTGCGAAGTTCTTAAAGAAGACTGTACCTCAGGTAGAACCTCCTAAAGAAGGTGGACCCGCTAACTAACAAGCTGTGCAACCTATTGAAGCATGGAAACATTCAGACTTCTTGTGCACAAATATGTTCTGAATGGTTCGGTGGACTCTTTGTACAACGTGTATTGCAAGACTACGACTGCCAGAGAATTATGGGAGTTGTTGGAATGCAAGTACAAAATCGAGAATGCTGGTTCAAAGAAGTTCGCGGTAGCTCGTTTTTTATTACAAGATGGTTGATTTAAAGAACGTGATAACTCAGGTTCAAGATCAGCAGGTTTTACTACACGACATCCATGATGAGGGTATGACTTTGAGTGAAACTTTTCAAGTTTCTACGATCATTGAAAAGTTACCTCAAAGCTGGGTAGAATTTAAAAACAACTTGAAGCATAAGTGAAAGGATATGAGTGTTGAAGAATAGGTTGTACGTTTTCGTATAGAAGAGGATAACAAGTTGGCTTAGAAAAACACTTATACACCCGGTTACGTCAAAACGAATTTTATTAGCATGGTTCGTCTTCTTCAATGTCTAAAGGCAAAAGCATAGGCAAAGGGAAGAATGACAAGAAGATCAAAGGGAAGTCTAAGTAACTTGCTCCTAAAGCTGGAATTGTGAAGCAAAAGTTCCAAGGAAATTGCTTCAACTGTGACAAGCCAGGTCATCGTGCTGCTAACTGCTAGATGCCGAAGCGGGTGACTCCACACGAGGCTAATATGGTGAATGATAATGTGGACATGATTTCTATGGTGTCTGATGTCGTTGTCATGATGTCTGAAGTTAACCTGGTAGGTTCTAATAACAATGATTGATGGGTTGATACTAGGCAACTTGTCATGTCTGTGCTGACAAGAGTATGTTTCACTCTCTCCGAGCGGTTGATAATGGAGAGAATGTGTACATAGGTAACTCTACGACTGCTAATATCAAGGGCAAAAGGAGATGTTATTTTAAAGATGACATCCGAGAAAGAGCTCAAGTTGACTAATGTCTTGTATGTTCTGGAGATTCGCAAGAATCTTGTGTCCAGTTGGCTTCTGAATAAGTTTGGTTTTTATCTTGTTTTTTAGTCTGATAAAGTTGTTCTTTGTAAAAATCAAATGTATGTTGGTAGGGGTATGCCTTGAATGGTATGTTTAAGCTCAATGTAATATTTGTTTAGAATGATATCAACAAAATAAACTCTTACGCTTATTTGATTGAGTCTTCTAATGTGTGGCATGGTCGTCTTGGACATGTTAATTTGATTCAATGCGTCGTTTGATTAAATTTAATATCATACCAAACTTTCATATTGAGTCAAATTATAAGTGTGAAAATTGTTTCGAAGACAAACTTACAAGATCATTGGTTGAACAAAAAACCAAACCACTTGATATGATACACACAAACATATGTGATTTGAAATCACTACTCAGAAAAGGTGGAAATAAGTACTTCATCACGTTTATCGATGATTGCACACCGTATTGCTATGTTTACATGTTGAGAAGTAAAGATGAAGCTATAGACAAGTTTGTTCTATACAAAACCGAAGTTGAGAATCAACTTGGTAGAAAAATCAAGGTTGTACAAAGTAATAAAGGAGGTGAATATGTGTCTCCTTTTGCTGATCTATGTGCAAAATATGGAATCAGACAAGAGTTCACAGCTCCTTATTCACCTCAGCAAAACGGTATTGCCGAAAGGAAGAACTGTACCTTGAAAGAAATGGTTAATGCCATGTTGTTGAGTTCTAGTTTGAGCCAGGACATGTGAGGGGAAGCCATTATAACGTCTACTTTTCTTTTAAACAAGATACCTCGTAAGGATAAAGAGGAAACCCCATATAAATTGTGGATGGGAAGAAAGACATCATTGAAGCCTCTTGTGTTCATTTTACGTATCACTCGAGCTTCGATCGTTGCCTTTGAAGATTCCGATATCCGATGATATCCTTTTACGTTCTAACGATTATCTTTTAGCATAATTCATAAACGGCTTTTAGATTATTCGTTTACCCTTTCCATGCTCGAGATTAAGCATTCTACTTTTCGTCTCTAGTATGGGGGTGTTTCACCCTTAGACTTGAAACATTGAGGACAATGTTTAGTTTTAGTATGGGGGTAATTAGATGCTTTACCTTGCTTACATCATCCAGCAATCCATTATTCATCTTTTTGTTATCGTTTTATGCACAATAAGGCTAAAAATGGCCAAATTTTAAAACATGTCTTGTTTTTCATAAGTGTTTAAGACACGAATGTAGGTTTTTCGATTGTGAGAATAAGAGTATTTTTTGACTCGACGGTGCGTGTAGAGCACTTAGCTTCGATTCCTTAACTATATTAGGCTAAGTCTCATTAAATTGAGGACAAGAAATGATAGATTAATTATAAGTTACTATACTAAACGTAGAGTACTCGTATTCTTTCAAAAACTCATGTGTTTTAATTATTTTCTTATTCTCCCCATTCTTATATACAAATAAATTCATTAAGTAAGGTCGTACGGTTTATAAAATATGTTAGCTTCTAGTCTAAGATCGTTTAAGAGTTACTTGTAATTAAATAAAGTACATAGCCAAGTAATAAGTGTGAAAACACTTATCCTTTTACCACTTATTTCCAATAATAACAAGACCAAAACGTGTATTTTATGTCGTAAAAGTCGGAATTATGCGTGGTTTGTGTTTTTATTGTGTTTCAGGATAAAATTATGAAAAAGGAAGAAAACATGGGCTATCACGGGCTTTTATCGAAGAAAAAGACAAAAGACGAAGTCAAAAGATCAAGAGTGTGAAAAGAACGGAAGTCCAAGGCCTATTCTGAAGATTTATCGAAGAAAAAGTCATAAGACGGAAGTTTAATGAAGTTGAAGAACTCAAGTCTAATAGAAGAAGAAAATTATAAGACAAGTTCAATTTATTTCGACAAATCCCGAGACGACGTCGAGAAAGACAAAGAATTTAAATCGAGTCGAGACGAAAAGAAAGAAGGAAGCAACACATGCACTCCCCACCTCCTATATATACCCTCCTAATGACACATTAGGAGGGTGTTAGTTGTTAGTTAATTAGTTCATTTTCAATTTTAGTAGTTTTAGTTTTTAGAGAGAGAAAGTGTTTAACTTTCTCTCACTAGGAAAACTTCATCTTTTTATTCCTTTCTTGTTTGAATCAAATCTTTACTTTTGAGAGTTTAATCTTGTTTTTATCTTAATCTTCTTCTACCTTTCTTGTTTGTGATTTTGATCTTGATTAGTGATAATCTTTGATTTTGTTTCATCTTAATGCTTATGTGATTAAAAAGTTTATCTTTTTATTCATCTCTAAGTTTTTATACGGATTAGGCTTTGAGCTTATTATGCTTATTAGCTTATTTTGTATTTAGCTTATTTGCTTTAAAAGTTTTTCTTAAAAGTTTCATCTTTTTATGGTTTGATTTAAAAAGTTGTTTATTTTAAGTTTTGAAAGTTCTAATTTTATGCTTATTAGTTAGGCTTATTATTAATTTGGTTAAGACTTGGTTTGAGCTTATCAAAAGTAGCTTAAAAACTTGGCTTATTTCGAAATACATACCACCGGAAAGGGGTTTCCCCATTCCAACAAGCATTCTGATCACACATCGGATTAGGGCTTTCATATTCCGACCAGCTTCATTTATTCTGATACAAGGTATCAGAAAGGGGTTTTGTTATTCCGACGGATATTCCGATTGGGATTCCGAAGGGGGTAATTATTTTGATATTCCGGTTGGCTTTGTTTTCCATTATTCCGATAGTGTGTCTTGTATTCCGACGGATTATTCCGACGGTGTGTTTTTCATCATTCCGGTAGCTTTGATTTTCATTATTCCGACAGAAGTGACACTGATATTCCGATTGAGTGGATTCTGATTACATACCGACTGCATGATTCCGACGTGATTCCGATTGGGCATTCCGATAGGCTAAATGTTTGTTTTTATTAAGTTTTAAGTTTCAGAAATTGCACGCTTCCCGAAATCTCTGTTTTTCTAATTTTAGAGAGAAAAAGTGACATTTTTCAAGATTTGCTTTTAGTTTATTTTAATTATGTTTCGCGCTTACCCTTCTAGTAGAATAGAAAATCAACTTTCCCTTTTAGTGACCATTACCGACTATTCCACCATTAACCGTGATCAATTCGATTAGATATGGAGAACGATATCGAGTACACAAATGCTAAACAAAAGTCATGTATTAAATGGCGCCGCTGCCGGCTCTTTTCGTAAAGATTAACGGTTTTTAGTGTGAAAAATTGGATTTTGGGATCCGTTCTTTTAGGAAGGTTATTTTCAAGCATAAAAATTTTCAAAAATCCTAAAAAATATAAAATTTTCAAAAATCCAAAAACAATAAAAAAGATAAAAAATCAAAAATATTTTATTTCCTTTTAGTGTATGCGTACTCGATCTACGTCTTATCCTGAGCCTGAGACTCTTAGAGACATAGATATGGCCGGTGTGCATAACAATAATAACAACCCACCCCACCCCAATTTGAATAACAATAACAACAACAACAATGTTCCCCCACCCGACCTACGCACAATGGAGGAGCTTTGTCAACCCACCATGAACGGACGCGGAGGACCGATTGCGCCGATGCAAATCACAGCTCCTGAGTTTTCGTTGAAGCATCACATGATCCAGCAAGTTCAAAATGCTTGCCCTTTTCGCGGATTACCGGATGATGATGCCAACAAACATCTCGACAAATTCATCACTGTCACTCAAAGCATGAAACTGCCCGGTGTTTCCATGGATTTTCTTCGCCTTCACCTCTTTCCACACACTTTATCCCACCATGCCAAAAAATGGTTTGATCGTCTTCCCAAAAACTCAATTCAAACATGGAATGGCATGACTCAAAAAATTTTGTCGCGCTACTTTCCACCATCCATGGTCACTAGTCTTCGTAACCAAATCAGTGGATTCACTCAAGAACCTGATGAGTCGCTTTTCGATGCTTGGGAACGATATAATGTCTTGATCGACCGTTGTCCAAACCATAACATGCTCCCCGTTACTTTGATTGATACTTTCTATAATGGTTTAACTTTTCGTGATCGTGATACGATTAATGCTGCCGCCGGTGGTATATTCATGAAGAGAAGACCTGAGGAGTGTAGAGAGCTGATAGAGAACATGACCACTCACCACAAAAATTGGGATTCATCTGCATCTTCAAGGAATAACCAGAGGGCCAATGTTTCTTCTACATCATCCAACTTAGAGATAACCGAACTTACTCGCCAAGTAGCTGAGATGAACAAACACTTCTTAACCATGGCTACAAACCAATTTCAACAAGCTAAAGCTGTAGCAACTTCTTGTGAGATTTGCGGGGGTTCTCATTCATACAGCGATTGTCCTTCTACTCTTGACAATCCAGAAAATGTGTATGCCGCTAACGGTAACTTTTCTACGGGAGGCTATCAAGCACGTCCTCAAGGAGACCGTAACTTGCTAAGTTATCGTTCCAACAACTTTCTATCTCCACCCGGTTTTTCTCCTCAAAACCAAAACCAAAACAATTTCAACCGCAACAATCAAAGCCAACCTCGAGCTACCAATCAATATCAATCCTAAAGAAACACATATCCACCTCAAGGAAATAATCCAGCTTACCAAGCCCCACCTCTCAATCAACCCACGGTATTGAACCAAGACCTCGAAGCTTACATGGGGACCAATAGAGAGATGGTGACGAATCTTCAAAGCCAATTCATTAACTTGAAGGGTGACATGGCGAAACAAGGGAACGATATTCGAGCCGAGTTAAGGAATGACATGTCGAAACAAGGGAATGATCTTTGGGCCGATATGAGAAACTCTATGAGCAATCAAACGAATAACTTAAGGGATATGATGGCTAGTTTCTTCCAAAGTAATCAAGCCTCTGGTTCGGGTTCTATTCCGAGTAACACCGTTGCTAATCCAAGAGGGGAGATGAAAGCAATCACCACTCGAAGTGGAAAAGGTTTAAAGGAACCCGAGCTTCCTACACCTACACCGGTGATTGTGACAAAGGAAAACGAGTCCCCTTCTCCAATTCCTCCACCTTCTATTTCTCCAATTCCTCCACCTTCTACTTCCACCTCTCCACCACCCAAGGATGTGAGTGAGAATTCCATTCCTAAGCCTTCGTCTCAACCCAATATACCTTATCCCTCAAGGTTGAGGAAAGAGAAGTTGAAGAACAAGGACGATATTCAGGTTTCTAACTTTCTTAAAATATTTAAACAACTGAATTTTAATATCTCCTTTGCCGAGGCTCTCGCTCACATGCCGAAGTATGCAAAAATGCTTAAAGATCTTCTCAGTGATAAGGAGAAACTCCTTGATATCGCTCAGACCCAACTTAATGAGAATTGCTCTGCAGTGCTCTTAAGGAAATTACCCACCAAACTTGGTGATCCGGGTCGCTTTCTTATTCCTTGCAACTTCCCCGGGGTAGAGAATTGTATGGTCCTAGCCGATCTAGGTGCTAGTATAAACTTAGTGCCATTAAGTGTTTGGAAACAATTATCTCTAACCGAGCTAGTCCCCACACGAATGACATTGGAATTAGCTAACCATACGGTTGCTTATCCGGTGGGGATAGCTGAAGATGTCTTCATCGGTGTCGACAAATTCACCTTTCCGGCGGATTTTGTTGTCGTTGACTACGAGATGGACCCCCGTGTTCCATTAATCGTTGGACGTCCATTCTTGAGGACCGGTCGCACTCTCATTGATGTAGCCGCGGGCGAATTAATCATGAGAGTTGGTGACGATAAAATCGTCTTCAACATGGGTAAACTTTCTAAGCAGCCTTCTGAAAACGAGAGTGTTAATTTCATTGACGTTCTTGATGACGCTTGTGAAGAGCATTTCAAAGACGCTTGTAAAAGTGGTTCTTCTTCTCTACCCATTGTTGAGACCGTTGCCTCTATTGCTCCCTCACTAACTCCATTTGGAGAAAGTGATCTCCTTTTGAAACAATTTGAAGCAACTTTGGGAGATGTGGACTTACACTATGACGATTCTCCCTCCAATTGGGATGAAGACATTCGTACCATTGAGAAACTTCTCAATGAGGACTATATTTCTCCACCATCTCCTAAGGAAATCTCTATCGATGATCCGAATTTGACTACGCCTTCCATCAAAAATCCTCCGGATTTAGAGATTAATGATCTACCGTCTCATCTCGAATACGTTTTCCTTGAAGACAATAAGAAGTTACCCGTCATTACCGCAAAGGATTTGAAAGAAGACGAGAAATCTCGACTTATCACCGTGCTGAAGAATCATAAGAAGGCAATTGCTTGGAAAATTTCCGATATCCGCGGAATTGATCCGAACTTTTGTAGTCATAAAATTCTCATGGAGGATGACTTTAAACCCACAATCCAAAGCCAAAGAAGGGTTAATCCTAGAATTCTTGACGTCATCAAGAAAGTGGAGGATGACTTTACCCTATTTCGGATTCGCCATGGCTTAGTCCCGTCCATTGTGTGCCTAAGAAAGGCGGAATAACCGTTGTTCCCAATGAAAACAACGAGTTGATTCCTACTCAACTTGTCGCGGGTTGGTGAGTTTGCATAGACTATCGCAAGCTCAATGATGCCACCCGCAAGGATCATTTTCCTCTTCCTTTTATGGACCAAGTGCTTGAACGTCTAGCGGGTAATGATTATTATTGCTTCTTAGACGGTTTCTCCGGGTATTTTCAAATTCCCATCGATCCTAAAGACCAAGAGAAAACCACATTCACTTGTCCTTAAGAAACATTTGCTTACAAACGAATGCCTTTCGGCTTATGTAATGCTCCTGGGACTTTCCGAAGGTGTATGATGGCTATCTTCCATGACATGGTTGAAGAAACTATGGAAGTCTTCATGGATGATTTCTCGGTTTATGGTGAATCTTTCTCTACTTGCCTTGCCAATTTGGAATGCATGCTTAAGCGGTGTGAAGACACTCGCCTTGTTCTTAATTGGGAAAAATGCCATTTCATGGTAAAAGAAGGCATTGTTCTTGGACATAAAATCTCCAAAGCCGGTCTTGAAGTCGACCGTGCTAAAGTCGATGTTATTGCTAAATTACTTCCACCTTCAACCGTGAAGGGTGTGAGAAGTTTCCTTGGTCATGTGGGCTTCTATCGTCGATTTATTCAAGATTTTTCTAAAAACGCTCGCCCGATGACCCACCTCTTGGAAAAAGATACTCCCTTTATCTTTTCTAAAGAGTGTCTTGAATCCTTCAATCTTCTTAACGACAAGCTAACTAAGGCACCGGTCTTAGTTACCCCTAATTGGGAGCTACCTTTTGAATTGATGTGCGATGCTAACGACTTTGCCATTGGATCGGTTTTGGGAAAAAGAGTGAACAAACACTTCTAACCAATCCATTATGCTAGCAAGACAATGACGGGGGCTCAATTGCATTATACCACTACCGAAAAAGAGCTTTTAGCTGTAGTGTATGCTTTTGAGAAGTTCTGCCCCTATCTTGTCCTTTCCACCACCATTGTCTATACCGACCATTCCATGTTGAAGTACTTGTTAACAAAGCAAGATTCTAAGCCAAGACTTCTTCGTTGGGTTTTGCTCCTTCAAGAATTTAAAATTGAAATTCATGACAAGAAGGGAGCCGAAAACCTAGCCGCCGGATCATCTAAGTACACTTGAGGATCCTTATCAAGGGGATCATCTGAATCAAGAGATCAACGACTCTTTTCCCCTTGAGGCCTTAATGTCTATCAACTCCAATCTTGATGACACCCTGTGGTTTGCGGACATTGCAAACTACTTAGCGGGTGGTATTCTCATCGAAGGGTTAACATCCCAACAAAAGAAGAAGTTATTTAAAGATGTTAAGACTTACTTTTAGGATGACCCTTATCTCTTCAAACAATGTGCTGATCTGATTATTCATCGGTGTGTTGATGGACCCGCAGCTTTAGACATTCTCGAAGCTTGCCATAAAGGACCCACCGGTGGCCACTTTGGTCCCAACTACACCGCAAAGAAAGTGTTTGACTCGGGATTCTATTGGCCCACCATTTATCGTGACGCTCATGAAATGGTTAAAAATTGTGATGCTTGCCAACGCCAAGGCAAGATCACACATAAAAATGAGATGCCTCAAAATTTCATCCAAGAATGTGAAATCTTTGACGTATGAGGCATCGACTTTATGGGGCCATTTCTATAATCTAAAGGGAACAAGTAAATCCTCGTAGCCGTTGACTACGTATCCAAATGGATTGAAGCAAAGGCTCTCCCTACGAATGATACGAGGGTGGTTGTGAACTTTTTGAAGCAGCTTTTTGCTCGATTCAATGTTCCTCGTGCTATCATCAGTGACCGCGGGACTCATTTTTGCAATGATCAATTTGCTCGAGTCATGGCTAAGTGCGGTGTCAATCACCGTCTTTCCACCTCTTATCATCCCCAAACAAATGGTCAAGCTGAGATTTCTATCCGTGGATTGAAGAGAATAGTAGAGCGAACTGTGGGAGAGCATCGTGCCTCGTGGGCCGATAAGTTAGATGATGCTTTGTGGGATTTTCGTACCACATATAAGACTCCGATTGGTTTCACTCCATATCGTCTTGTGTACGGGAAGGCATGCCACCTCCCTATTGAGCTGGAACATAAGGCGTATTGGGCCTTGAAGTGGGGCAATTTTGACATCAACAAAGCCGGTGATCTTCAGAAGATTCAACTCAACGAGCTAAATGAACTGAGGAATGAAGCTTATGAGAATTCTTTGATCTACAAGGAGAAAACCAAGATCATCCATGATGCTAGGATTAAGAACCGAGAGTTTCATGTTGGTGATCAAGTTTTACTCTTTAACTCTCGGTTGAAGATCTTCTTGGGCAAGCTGAAGAGCCGTTGGTCTGGTCCATTCACCGTCGCCAAAGTTTTCCCCTATGGCACCATTGAGCTTTCTCAACCAAATGGGCCTAATTTTAAAGTGAATGGCCAGCGTGTGAAGCTGTACTTTGGTGAGGACATCTCTCATGAGATGATTCCATCCCTCACCACGTTTCCCTTGAATTAGTATTCGGTCGAGTCAGGCTCGTGACTCGGTTAACAAAAGCAAGCGCTTCTCGGGAGGCAACCCGTTGATCTATCCTTTACCGTTTTCATAATAAGTGTAGGGGGAGCCCCGTATGTGTTTGTGTCTTGTTTCTTTTAATGTGCAGGGATTAAAGCTTCAAAGAGCACTTTTGATGACATTTGACGAACCGTGATCCCGTGTACCCATCTTCTCGGTTCTATCCTAAACTCTTTTGATTCACTATTTTATATTCTTCAATATTAAAATAGGAATCACTATAGTTGTCCTTTTCTTAGCAAGATTTAAACAACGTGCACAATGTCCTAAGTGTAGGGGAGTTTACTCCCACATGCTTAAACATTGAGGACAATGTTTATATAAAGTGTAAGGGGACTTCTATCGAAGTAAGTGGTCTTTTCCATGAATTTGTCCTCATTTTAACCGGAAAATTTGATTTTTCGACATTTTTCAAAAATTTTAATCTATTTTGGCCTAGTAGTATAATAGTATTTCCTCTGTTATCGTTATTTACTTTCTTTGCTAGAATAAATTGTTAATAAAGTGGTTTTAAATTTTTCAAAGTCGTGAATATTTTGACTCAACCCGAGTTTACTTATCTAAGTTTACTCTAGCTAGTATCCTTAACGTGTTTAAGTCAAGTTTTGCTAGGCTTTTATATAGGGAACTTTAAAACTCGAAAGTCTTAACTCTCACGGGTTAAGAACAAGAACTTTTCGCAAGTTCCTATAATTGATCCTAGAAAGTCGTTTATCAAGGGAACTTTAAAATGCGAGTTATAAACTTGAAAAAGTCTAAGAATTTGCAAGATCCTATAGATGACTTGAAAATCGAAAACTTTGATTTAATTGGCTAAGCATCCACGAGTCTCATTCCTTGAGATTTTAAATTGTGGAGAACGAGAGATGATAGAGTCAATTATAAGTTCAGTATTCTTTCGTGAATTTATGTGAGTTGATTATAAGCTTTTTCTACCATCGCTTGCTAATAAATATATTTGCAATATATAAGGTTGTACGATTTGAAAAGTTACTTAGCTTCTGGCCCAAGATCGTTTAAACGTTGCTAGGTATTAATTAGAGTTCATAGCCAAGGCATAAGTTATTGAAGCGGGATGCGAAGATTGGCGAGTCCGAAAAGGCCCTAACAAGGCATGAGGGCTACATTTTGTTGCTAAAGATCCCAAGTGATGTAAAGAATCATTTATCAAAAATCAATATGAAGGATCGAGACACACGACGAAAAGCAAATACTCCCCTAAAGATCATGGAGAAGTCTATCCAAAAAGGCCCTAACAAGGTATGAGGATAAATAGATCCAAGTCCTAAAAGGAGGCGGATCGTTGTATATCAAAGTCCAAAATAAAGATTCGAGAAAAAAATGAAGAAGTCGTGGTCCAAGTATGAAGAATCTCTCAAAACTTCAAGTAAAGAAATTCCTATTATGAAGAGAAGACCATTATTTCAAGAACGTCTCTCAAGATTCGAAGTATGAAGTCGCTGCCAAATATCGGTCTGAGAAAGGTCACAAATCGTGAAGCGAGTTATGCCAAGATATGAACTTTATGAGGTCCCGAGAAGCAGTTTTAAAATATTTTGTCCTTTAGCTAACTATTGATTAAATCGTCCCACTTTATTTTCAGCCTAAATAATTATCGAAATAAGTCAAACAATGCATCCTCGTGATCATTCAAGACAATCATAAAATATAAGAGATATACCTAGGAATAAGGGAGTCTAAGTAAATAATTGGGCCACAGGAGTTCGTGATAGTTTGCTAACTTATAATAACAATGATCTCGTTTTTAAGCTTGGTATGGGGAACGTGAAACTTGAGGATGATAAACATTCATGACAACCAAAACCCCAATGTAAATCTTTGATTTCTTTACTTGTTTTGTTCTTTTAGTTTCCTTAGTGTTTAGTATTTAATAAAGGCCAAGGTGGGTTATTTATGATGAGAAATGTAAACCGTGCTTTGAAATTAATGCATTGCATGAGGGCATTACAATGGTCAAGTGTAGGGGATTTAGTAAGTGTGAAAACACTTATCCTTTTACCACTTATTTCCAATAATAACAAGACCAAAATGTGTATTTTATGTCGTAAAAGTCGTAATTATGCGTGGTTTGTGCTTTTATTGTGTTTCAGGATAAAATTATGAAAAAGGAAGAAAACATGGGCTATCACGGGCTTTTATCGAAGAAAAAGACAAAAGACGAAGTCAAAAGATCAAGAGTGTGAAAAGAACAGAAGTCCAAGGCCTATTCTGAAGATTTATCGAAGAAAAATTCTTAAGACGGAAGTTTAATAAAGTCGAAGAACTCAAGTCTAATAGAAGAAGAAAATTATAAGACAAGTTCAATTTATTTCGACAAATCCCGAGACGACGTCGCGAAAGACAAAGAATTTAAATCGAGTCGAGACGAAAAGAAAGAAGGAAGCAACACATGCACTCCCCACCTCCTATATATATCCTCCTAATGACACATTAGGAGGGTGTTAGTTGTTAGTTAATTAGTTCATTTTCAATTTTAGTAGTTTTAGTTTTTAGAGAGAGAAAGTGTTTAACTTTCTCTCACTAGGAAAACTTCATCTTTTTATTCCTTTCTTGTTTGAATCAAATCTTTACTTTTGAGAGTTTAATCTTGTTTTTATCTTAATCTTCTTCTACCTTTCTTGTTTGTGATTTTGATCTTGATTAGTGATAATCTTTTATTTTGTTTCATCTTAATGCTTATGTGATTAAAAAGTTTATCTTTTTATTCATCTCTAAGTTTTTATATGGATTAAGCTTTGAGCTTATTATGCTTATTGGCTTATCTTGTATTTAGCTTATTTGTTTTAAAAGTTTTTCTTAAAAGTTTCATCTTTTTATGGTTTGATTTAAAAAGTTGTTTATTTTAAGTTTTGAAAGTTCTAGTTTTATGCTTATTAGTTCGACTTATTATTAATTTGATTAAGACTTGGTTTGAGCTTATCAAAAGTAGCTTAAAAACTTGGCTTATTTCGAAATACATACCATCGGAAAGGGGTTTCCCCATTCTGACAAGCATTCCTATCACACATCGGATTAGGGCTTTCATATTCCGACCAGCTTCATTTATTCCGATACAAGGTATCGGAAAGGGGTTTTGTTATCCCAACGGATATTCCGATTGGGATTCCGACGGGGTAATTATTTTGATATTCTGATTGGCCTTGTTTTCCAGTATTCCGATAGTGTGTCTTGTATTCCGACGGTGTGTTTTTCATCATTCCGATAGCTTCGATTTTCATTATTCCGACAGAAGTGACACTGATATTCCGATTGAGTAGATTCCGATTACATTCCGACTGCATGATTCCTACGTGATTCCGATTGGGCATTCCGATGGGCTAAATGTTTGTTTTCATTAAGTTTTAAGTTTCAAAAATTGCACGCTTCCCGAAATCTCTGTTTTTACCAAGTGTTTTTCTAATTTTATAGAGAAAAAGTGACATTTTTCTAGATTTGCTTTTAGCTTAATTTAATTACGTTTCGCGCTTACCCTTCTAGTAGAATAGAAAATCAACTTCCCCTTTTAGTGACCATTACCGACTATTCCACCATTAACCGTGATCAATTCGATTAGATACCGAGAACAATATCGGGTACACAAATGCTAAACAAAAGTCATGTATTACCAAGGCATAACTTATTGAAACGGGACGCGAAGATTGGTGAATCCAAAAAGGCCCTAACAAGGCATGAGGATTACCTTTTGTTGCTAAAGATCCAAAGATGATGTGAAGAATCATTAATCCAAATCTAAATGAAGGATCAAGACACACGACAAAAAGCAATACTCCCAAAAAGGTTGCGGAAAAGTCTATCAAAAAAGGCCCTAACAAGGCATGAGGATAAATAAATCCAAGTCCTATAAGGAGGCGGATCGTTGTTAATTAAAAATCCTAAATAAAGAAGAGGATAAATGAAGAAGTCGTGTTCAAAAGTTGAAGCATCTCGTATCAAGTTGAAGATGTATACCAAAAATGAAGAGAAGACCATAATTTCAAGATCGTCTCTCAAGATTAGAAGTTCGAAACACATGCCAAATATCGTTCTGAGAATGGTCTCAAATCGTGAAACGAGTTATGCCAAGATATGAACTTTAAATGATTCATTCGTTTTAAAAGATCGTGTCCTTTAGCTGCTTATTAATTAAATCGTCCTATTTTATTTTTGGCCTAAATAAATATTGAAATAAGTAAAAAATGTATCCACGTGATCATTAAGACAAAAATAAAATATAAGAGATACCAATTAGGAATAAGGGAGTCTAAGTATGTTATTAACACATATGAGTAGTGTTAGCATTACTAACTTATAATGACAATGAACTTGTTTCTTGCTTAGCATGGAATTGGGTGAAAATCGAGGACGACGAACTTATCTCTATGAGCATTCACGTGTTCTTATTCTTTGACCCTAAAAGTCACATTCTCGTGATGAAAACAATACATTATGCCTAAAACACATGTCGTAGTCTATTTAAATTTTACATTTCAATAAATGTCATTAAAAATGATTTTTGGAAGTGCTATGATACTTAATTCTAGCATTGCGTGAGGGCACGATAATGTTTTAGTATGAGGGAGTGATGAGACTGCATTTATACATAGTCTCATCGTCTAAATCGGGCTTAAAATGATTAAAAATATCATTAAATATCCCAAAATATGCTTGTGTTTGTCATTGTGTATTTTAGGTACGGGTTCGTGAATTCAACAAAAGAGAACAAGAATCAAGCAAAAACGAACATGGAAAACGAATCCGCACAAAGAATCGTACCCGAACATTGATTTTCCAAAAAATACCCTTGAAGAATTGAAGAATTACAAGTTTGGTCCCTCAAGTTTGGAAGAATTGCACTTTATATCCCTCAACTATCCAAAATGACAATAGGGTCCCTAAAGTTTCATGACTTGTCAAGATTAGTCCTCCTATTGTGAATAAATTACAATATAAGTCCTCATCATGAGTTTGTTAAACAAAAGGACTATAGATGTAATTGCATAAAGATGGATGGTGCAAAGTGCTAAGGGTTTATGATGAAAAACTGTCAAAGTAAGGATGTAACGGGGAGGACCATTATTGCCACTTTACAAAACCTATCTAACTATCTCAATACCCGGTTTATACCCTACCCATGCCCAAACAACCAACCCAAACTAGCCCTAAACCGAAATCCAGTCCACCACCACTCCTCACCACGTCACCCACTAATTAGTATAATTTATTCTTTTAAATTATATTAGTTATATCCTAAAACCTGGGAAACACTTCCTGTTAGCATCTAATCTCCCAAAAAAACCCCTTTTCAAACTATCAACCCTAAATCCCCTAATCCCCTAATTACTACAAATCAAACATAAAACTTCTCCAGATCTTCAATTCACCCTTGGTTAAACCATCCCCAACCATCTGACACACTCCACATGGGTTGTGGTCCCCTACCCGTCCTTCCCCTGCTCACACATGAATAAGCAAACAAAACCCTTGCAGAAAATTGACGAACCACAAATGCTACTTTGGCTCCAATGGTTATTTAAACGACTGTGATCATTTCTCTCTAGTTGGCATCGTCACAAGACTCCAAACTCCCATTCTGGTAGATCACATGATCACATTTTGACCAAAAGTTTGAAGATTCTTCAAGGGATCTTTAGGGAATTTACAGTTAGGGTTTTCACATTGTTAGCTTAGCCTAAATCTTCCTTTACTCACTATAAATTGAGCCTGCAACATGTGCATGAGCCTTTGTTCCAGTTCTTCTCATTGCAAAAAAAAATTCCAATGAATTAAAATAGTTAAAGTATGTTGGGAATAAAATATAGCCAGTCTACTTGAGCGCTGACAAGAGTAAATCAAGCGTTTATAGGAAGAAAACAAACGCTGACAGATCAAGCGTTGACAAGAAGAAGTCAAGCGTTGATACATTGAAGACATGCACTGATGGAAAGATTTAGTCTACGCGTATATTGTTTCTAGTTTGTTTCTAGTAAGGATAAGTTCAAAATTGTATTTTCTATAATTATCTTTACCTAGAATAGTTGATACGTAGACTCTTGTACAAGGCTTCTTATGTCTATAAAAGAAGACCTTTAGGTTATTGTTCAATATAAGTTTTCATACATTAAACAATTTCATTGTAAGCAAGTTTGTTATCATTAATCAAGTGAAAGTTTGTTTACATCTTTGTGTGTTCTTGTTTAAGTGTTAATTCCGCATAACACTTAGATTACTTTATACATATACAAAGGTTTCTCTACGTGTATAACTTGATCTAATCTCGTATACATAAAGCTAAATCGATCTAAGTTTGGGATCAACAAGTGGTATCAGAGCTTGTTGAGAAACTTTTGATCTTAAAGAACACAAGAACCCTAAAATCACAAAAATCCTAATTTTTACAAAACCCTAAAAACATCATGTCAAATCCAGAAGTAACCTCCTCTTCCTCACCTTTACCAAACATCAAGATTCCCATGCTTGATGCAACCAACTTTGAGTTGTGGAAATTCAACTTTGAGCAATATTTGGGGATCTATGACTACACTCTCTGGGAGATAATTGAATATGGAAACACATACAATAAAGCTGAAAAGGTTGCTGCTGCCATTGCTACAAGAACTGTTGTTGCTGGATGTCCAGAAGCAGATAAGAAAGAAAAACCTGGTGATGGTAGAGCTGTGTCTGCTGAAGACATAGCAAAGAGAAGGGTTGATATGAAAACCCTAAACATTCTGAAACTCTCTTTGGGACAAGAGAACCAGCATAAATACAGAGGTTATGATTCTGCAAAAGACCTTTGGGCAGCTCTTGGAGTTTCATATGGTGGCAATGATGATACTAGGGAAGAGAAGAAGAAGCAACTCATGCATGAGTATGCTGTTTTCAAGGCTCAACCTAATGAGAAGCTTAGCAGTGTGAGAAGCAGACTGCTTGACATTACAAGCAAGTTGTCCTTCATGGGGACACAACTTGGTGATGTTGACATTAATGCCATTTTTCTTAAAAGTCTTGGTGATGCGTGGAAGATTGAGGCAAGATCTATACTTGCCAATAACACTCACAAAAGTTCCACTTTTGATGATATCTACAACAAACTAAGGCTGTTGGAGAATGAAACTCTTTTGGAGCATGGAAGTAAGTCTACAAATAGTAACATGGCCTTCTTCTCAGGTAGTGAAGGTCAATTTGATCAGAAGGACTCTTACATGCACCCAGTTACTGGATCATCATGTGTCAACGCTGGATCATGTACTGTCAACGCCTCATATTCAGACGCTGACACATACAAAAGTGATTCTCCAAGAGTTAAGCCTGCTGGTTTGGATCTGGATACTGTGTGTCCATACATTGATTCTTTGCCCAATGGTTCAGTGATTACATATGAGGACCTTGAGCAAATAAGTGATGAGCACTTGGAGGAGATGGATATTAAGTGGAACATGGCTCTTGCTAGTATAAGAGCAAACAGGTGGAATAGAAGGTTTAAGAATAAGATGACCTTTAATGCAAAGGACACTGCTGGATTTGACAAATCCAAGGTTGAATGCTACAATTGTCATCGTATGGGGCACTTCATGAGGGAATGCAGATCTCTTAGAAGATCTGATGCTGGTAAACCCTCAAGCCAAATTGTTAAGGCTCAGGATCCTAAGGCCATGGTTGCAGTGCAAGAAATTGATGGTATGGGATGGGATTGGAGCTATTTGGCTAAATATGGGGAAGAGGATAAAGCTTTGGTTGCTGAGATAGAAGAAGAAGAGCATGTTCAGTATGCTCACATGGCACACTCCTCCTCTTCATCAGATAATGAGGTATACGATGATGCTTTTTGTAGTAAGGGTTGTAGGTTAAATACTGAGAAACTTAACAAAGAGGTGTTAAGGTTGTTAGATGATGTGAGTACTGAAAGATGCAAACTGTCTAACTATCAAATTGCTCTCACTCAAACTGAGAAGATAGTTTCTGAGTACAAGAAAATAGAATTTGACTTAAAAGATAAAATAAATATCTTAAAACATGAGTTAAATGCTAGTAATGATGTTAGGAACATCATGGAAAGGGTTAAGAGTGAGTTACAGGCTAAGTTAGATGAGGCCATTAAGAATAAAGATAATGTTGGCCTTAAAATTCAGAGATTTGATAAGGCCACACAAACCCAAGGAGAATGTGTTAATAAACAAAGGGATCATAAGGACATGACTGGGATTGGGATGAAAGACTATACTGTGGTTCCACCACCAGGTGGGGACTTCTATGGTGTCCAAAGAAAGGACCTATCTTGGACTGGTCTACCAGAACTCCAAGAGGAGGAATTTATTCCTCCACCAAGAGTCATTACCCTAGTTGAAGAGTATCAACAGAAGTTGACTGACTTGAATGAATGGAAGAAAGCCAACCCTACCTTGTTTGTTAAGGGTGGCTTGTTGTGTGAAAGTCCTAATGAGTCAACCCCTATTAAGGTAACAAACCCAATCACTGGTAAGACTATTGACCTTGGCTCAAACACTGTTAGAAAACCTAGCATCAAGTATGCAGAAATGTATAGGAATACTAGGTCACCTAAAAGCCAAGTTAGTAATGATGGAACAGGCTTCTTCTCTTCTAGACCTAGAGTTGTGTCTAGAAAAGCCTGTTACACTTGTGGTAGCTTTTCACATTTAGCATATAAGTGTGTCAACGCTTCCAAGGTTAACGCTGTTAAAAAGTCAAACGTTGTCAGACCCAAAACTTGTGTGGAGCAAATTTACAAGTTTTTAGACCAGCCCCTTTCTTCACTAGAGGGTCTAACACTCGTGGACAAAGACCATTTCAAAAGACAAATACTTGGTCTAACAGGCAATGGGTTTCTGTAGCAAACCCTAGGTTCAACGCTGACAAGGGTAATTTCAGCGTTGACAAGACCAAATCCAACGCTGACAGAAACGTGACCAGACCTAATTTGGAACCACAGGGTAAGGGGTCTAAATCTTCTTCAAGCTTGACATGGAGACCTAAGCAAGATCAAAACCCTAATGATAATGGGATTTCTATGACCTGCAATAGATTATATTTCAAAGGTCATTACAAAACCTATTGGGGTTAACTAGGTATTTCATCCAAAGAAGGATGAACAAGGGGTTGTTATAAGAACTAAGTCTGTTCTTGTTGAACAACCAGATGAATCCAAGTCTGCTAAGGCTTGGGTTCCCAAAGAAAACTAATTTGTTTTCTTTATGTGCAGGGCCTTCAAAAACAGGTCAATGATTATGGATATTGGGACAGTGGATGCTCCAGGCACATGACAGGGAAGGAAGATTATCTAACTAACTTCACTCCCATTAAGGATGGTGATAAGATTTACTTTGGAGGCGGATATGGAACTATCACAGGCAAAGGAACACTTCTAACCAAGAACTTGCATTTTGAGAATGTATTTCTGGTAAAGGAACTTGATTACAATCTTTTTAGTGTATCACAAGTTTGTGATAACAAAAATAAAGTTCTGTTTGCTGATACTGAATGCTCGGTGTTAAGCAAGGATTATATGATCCCTGATGAGAAATATATTGACTATAGAACACTTAGACATAAAGACATCTATAATGTGAATCTTAATGGGATTAGGATGAATAATAATATGTCATGTTTTTATGCTAAAGCTTTAGTAGATGAGAGTAATCTATGGCACAGGAGACTAGGGCACATAAACTTTAAGAATATAAACAGGCTTGTGAGACTTGGCTTGGTTGATGGCTTGCCTGAAAAGGCTTTCCAGAATGACCACTCTTGTGTTGCATGTCTTAAAGGCAAGCAGCACAAGGTCTCATTCAAGTCTAAACAGGTGCACTCTAGTACTAGACCACTTCACTTACTGCATATGGACCTATTTGGTCCAACTAATATAGAGAGTTTGAATGGTAAATCATACTGCTTTGTCATCACAGATGACTTTTCTAGGTTTACTTGGACTTTCTTTTTAGCTATGAAAAGTGACACTTCTGACACTTTAATTGATTTTATTACTCAGATAGAGAAAAAAACTGGTAATGAAGTTAAAAAGCTTAGAAGTGACAATGGTGGTGAGTTTAGAAATAAGCTTTTAGATGATTTTTGTGCCAAGAAAGGGATTACTAGGCAGTTTAGTGTTGCCAGAACCCCATAACAAAATAGGGTTGCTGAGAGAAAGAATAGAACCCTAATTGAAGCAGCCAGAACTATGTTGGCTGATGCTCACTTTCCCATAGCCTTTTGGGCTGAGGCTGTGAATACAGCATGCTATGTTCAAAATAGAGCATTGGTCAACAAGATATAGAACAAAACACCTTATGAATTACTTTGGGGAAGGAAACCTAATATTGGTTTTCTTAAACCTTTTGGCTGTCATGTAGTTGTCCTTGATACTAGTGATGCCTTAGGTAAATTTAGTGCAAAAGGTGATGAAGGATATTTCATGGGCTATTCAGTGCAGAGCAAGGGATATAGGGTTTACCTTAAGAAGGAAAAACGTATTCTTGAGAGAGTACATGTTAGGTTTTTAGAGAGTAAACCTAGTGATCCTGAAAGTGGTCCAAATTGGTTGTTTGACTTGGAACCTCTATCTAGGACTTTACATTATATGCCTGTCACTAATCCAGACATTGTGAAGGTAACTTCAAATGTTGTGGAAGAACAAGTTGTTGATGTTTCAGGTACACAGGTTAATGAAGAGGTTGAATCACAAGCAGACAAGTCATCTCCCATACAAGAGTATGCTACAATTCCCATATGGACAGATGCTTTTGTTGTTGCTGCTGCTGCTGGAAAGGATAATGGTGGTCCTCAAGTACCACCAGTTAACAACATGCATGGTCCTTCAGGCGCTGACAAAGGCAAATCCAGCGCTGACAGGACAAATTCAGACGTTGATGGCTCAAACGTTGACAACAACATTTCAAGCGTTGATAACCCAAACGCTGACAACCAAGGTTCAGGTGTTGACAACACTTTTGAGCATCTTTTCTCTTCTAATTTTGAACAAGGTGAACCTTCCAATTTATATGAAGGTTCATCCTAATATTGATGAAAGAGAGTCTGAAGAAGAAGATATTGGCAATTTGGATAATGAGATTGAAGACAACAGACTTTTTGAAGGAGGAGTTCTCACTTCTACTATGAAGAATCATCCCCCTTCTCAGATTATTGGGGATGTTATGACTCCTGTTCAGACTAGAAGATCTCATCAGAATCTTGGTGGATTCATTGCCAATATACACAAGAAGGTTGATACCCCTCTTGTTCAATCATGCTTGTTTGCCGGTTAATAGTCACAACAGGAACCCAAGAAGATATTTGATGCTCTCAAAGAACCAAGTTGGGTGGAAGCAATGCAGGATGAGCTTCACCAATTTGCAATTCAGGATGTTTGGGAGCTGGTTGATTGTCCTAGATATGTCAGACCTATAGGGACAAGATGGGTTCTAAGAAACAAGAGAGATGAAAGAGGCATTGTGGTCGGAAACAAGGCACGTTTGGTGGCTCAAGGATATACATAAGAGGAAGGGATAAAATATGAGGAGGTCTTTGCACCAGTTTCAAGGATTGAAGCTATAAGAATATTTCTAGCCTATGCTTCCTGCATGGGTTTCACTGTCTATCAAATGGATGTGAAGAGTGCCTTCCTCTATGGAACAATTGTTGAGGAGGTGTATGTGATGCAGCCTCCTGGTTTTGAGGATCCAGAGAATCCAGACAAGGTGTATAGAGTCAAGAAGGCTATGTATGGACTTCATCAAGCCCCAAGAGCATGGTATGGCACATTATCCACTTATTTGGTGGACAATGGATTCAAGAGGGGCACCATAGACCAGACATTATTTACCAAGAAGGCTGGTTTGCTTGTTCAGGTTTATGTTGATGATATCATTTTTGGATCTACAAATCCAAAGATGAGTGAGGACTTTTCCAATCTTATGACAGACAAATTCAAGATGAGTGCAATGGGGGAGATGAACTTCTTTCTAGGGTTACAAGTTCAGCAAAAATAAGATGGTATCTTCATCTCCCAGGATAAGTATGTGGCAGAGATCTTGAAGAAGTTTGGCTTTTCTCCACATGAAAAGAGGGCTACTCCTCCTATGGATAGAGAACACCCTTGGGGAAAGATTGGAGATGGAAAAGATGTGGATGTCAGGCACTATAGATCAATGATTGGTTCATTGATGTATCTCACAGCCTCCAGACCTGACATCATGTTTGCTGTGTGTGCATGTGCACGCCATCAAGTGACTCCCAAAGAATGTCACCTTTATGTTGTCAAGAGAATCTTTCGGTACCTAATATGTTATCCCAGTCTTGGCTTGTGGTACCCAAAAGAATCACCTTCAGAGCTTATTGCATATTCAGACAGTGACTATGGAGGTGATAAATTTGATAGAAAATCCACAACTGGTGGATGTCAGTTTCTTGGGAGCAGGTTGATATCTTGGCAATGCAAGAAACAAACAGTGGTGGCTAATTCTACAACTGAAGCAGAGTACGTTGCTGCAACTGCTTGTTGTGGACAAGTTTTATGGATTCAGAACTAGCTGTTGGATTATGGGTATAATTTCATGCATACCAAGATATTTGTTGAAAATAACAGCACTTTATGCATTATTAAGAATCCTGTACATCATTCTAAAACTAAACACATAGAAACTAGACACCATTTTATAAGAGATTGTTTTGAAAAGGGTTTAATACAACCAGATAGGGTTGACACAGATGAAAATGTGTCTAATTTACTAACTAAACCTTTTGATGCTGGAAGATTTCAATACTTGGTAACAAGTATTGGAATGATCAATATCACATAATATGTGTTTTCGGGTCTTTTTGTAAAAGTATGTACAGGATAATGCATTGTTATTGGTCTTTTTGAGGATTTAGATTTTCCACTATATTTTTCTAACACTGACAAAGGTTACTTTAACGCTGATAAGTGTTATTGTGACGTTGTCAGCAATATATTTGTCTAACGCTGACAAATGTTTCCTTAACGCTGACAAGTGTTATCGGGGCGTTGTCAGCAACAATGTTAGTTTTGTGGTTTTCAATCTAAATGTGCAGGTGGTGTTAGCATTATACCATTGGATACAGAGTTTCTTATGGATCCTTGGAGAATCATTTGAACATATTTTTTTTATGGATGATGGTTGGAATTTTCTATTCCTATCTTGACATAAATTTTTATGTTCATACATATTTTTGGCAACATATGTATCACAGTTTAAGGGGAGGTTTTAGGAACCTTTAGGACTTTTGGGTATCCTTATGATACTCTTATCACAATTCTAGATTTTGTCCACAGGTGAGTATGAGTTAGTTTTACTAAATCATGAGGCACTGTAGCATGCAAAGTTGATATACTATGCATGCTGCCAAGACATTTTTGGCCTAGAATTGGTTGTGGTCTGTTGGGAGACTTGGGAATGATTTTATCATGGGTTTTACCTGGGAGTAACAAGGAATTTTATGAGGTAACTTAGTTGTTAAGAGTTTTAGTTAGAAAGAGACACTAGAGGACTGTTATGTCTATCTTGCATAAGCAAGTGTGCATAACTGGACAGTGCTTGCCGCCCTATAATAATTATCAACTTATAGGTTATCTTCTCTAGGATAAATTACTTTGTTAAGGTTATTTTTCATTTTTATAAATTTTTATTTTTGGACGCTAACAAGTATTTTTCCAAGCGTTGTTGTGACCAATTTAGACGCTGACATGGATTTGGCAAACGTTGACAATAATATAGCCGTTGGGCGTTGATGGGTTATTTTTTACCGTTGACACACAATGGGACCTACCCAGTTGTTACTTTTTGACAAATTTTTGGGCCGTAATTTTGGGAGCTGATAACTTTCAATTAATGCATGAGATAAACTTATTTCTTTTCAATATTTTCATGATTGTATTTTGAAAATAGTTGCCTAATTTTTGACCAATCACATGCATATTTCTCTCCTATATATTTGGCTCCTATTTTTAAACAGGGTACCTATCATTCTTGTCTAACAATATTTTTCTCCTATACTTCATCTTTATCAATCATTCAAACAGCTTTCAACAATGGCACCAAAATTTAAACCAAGTGATTTGGAATTGGGATTCAGGAGTCAACACAACATGATAGCATATTTGGACGTTGATTGATGAGATGGCATTTATACATGATCTCATCGTTCTTTTCGGGCTTTTAATGCATAAAAATGTCATAATATACCATATATATGCTTGTGTTTGTTTACTTATGTATTTTAGGTATGGATATCATGAAAAAGACAAAAGATCACAAGATACAAGGAAAAACGGACACGAGAAACGAAGCCGTACAAAGAACCGGGCCCTAAATCATGGAATATTCAACAAATATCCTTGAAGACTTAAAGATGTGCAAGTTTGATCCTCAATGAATGAAGAAATGACACTTAAAACCCTTGTATAATGATAATTATAAGTTTGGTCCCTTAAGTTTGTCAAAATTACACAAAAGGTCCTTCAACTTTGAAGAAATGGCAAGATTAGTCCCTCAACAATTCCAAATTGTCAAATATGGTCCCTCATCAAGCCAAAGATACATTGAAGACCATTGAAGATCAAAAATGTCCAAGATCAGCCCTTCAAATATGCAAAAGTGGCAAAAACAACCCTTGTAAACCTTGTTCCAAAGTTTTATGCCAAAAATGACAAAGGCTGAAAGTTATTTACAAAGGGATGGAAGTTTTTAGGCTGAATAACGTGTTATACATGTTTTACAAAAATACAAGGACTAAAAGTGTGCACTGAAACATTCAAAAACAAGAAATGCGCCAAACAACTTCCATTCCCCCAATTTCGGATCAAAGTTACTACTATTCACCCTCTTCACCCCCAGAAATTACTCACTTAAAACAAAGGGTAAATTTCAATTACCCTGGCACATGTGTGATTCACACATGCAGAAACACATCCCACACACAAAACCCTCACTCCCACTCACCAAGAGGCCCCACCATTCAACACGTCAACCAATGAAAATGCAACTTACTCTCCAAGTAATCTGATGTGTCCAAATCAACAGCCAAGGTTCCTTGCTTCACCCCAAAGCTATTATAAATGGTTTGGATGCATTTGGACAGCTCATTCCATCAAATGATCTAGAAGAACTCAAGGGCATTTTAGAGAATTCACTTCTAGGGTTTGTGAATAGTGTAGCCTGGCATTTGCCTATAAAAGGAGACCTCAACATGTGAGAGTCCCTTTGTTCCAGTTTTAGGCTATCAATCTTTGTAATTCCTTTTTAAGTTTAATAAAATTTGAATTTCTGAAAATTTTGAATTCTCTTTTTGATTTGATTAAAAGTTGGTGTTAGAATAGCCTAAATCTGAGTTCCATTTGATTGTTAAGACCTTCCTTAATCTTGTGGTTAAGGCACGTCTTGGTTCATAAGGTTTTCAAGGTTCAAAGGCCTTGAAATCCTAGTTTCTGATTTTGGCTTATATTTGTGTACTAACCCTTAGCCATAAGCCTTGAGCTCCTTCAAGCTTGTTGACACCAAGCCTAGGAAGAGTTCTAAGCCCTTGGTTGAGTTTGTTTGTTGTTTGTGTTGAAGACATATCATAATCAAAGCCTTGTTCTGCTTTGAACATCAGCAGGCTTTGATCATCTTCATTGAAGTACCTTGGTCTTGTTCTAGTTGTTGAACAAGGTCCAAGGAGCATAGCTGGCCCTCCTAGGATGTTGTGGAGGGCAGGTATAACCTCTTGATTAAGATTCCCCTAAATATTTCATGTTTATGCCTGTTTTGGATTTGGTACTTGGATTTTGAGTTCTTGTGTTTGTGCTGGTAATTTTTGAGTTTGATTGTGTTAGTTGCTACCTAGTAAGTGTTTTTGATCATTAAAATTAGTAGGTTATTAGTTAAAATCACAAGTTTCTTTGTTAAGTAGTGGATTAAAGGGTGTTTGGGTCTACTGCTTGAATTGGATTTGTGGTTTGTTAAGTGGTTCTTTATTGATGCTAAGTGTTGGTATCTGTTATTTAGGTGCTATTGTTCATCTGTTTGCAGGTTTTGAGGGTTTGAACACATAGATTCAAAAAATAGGGTATAAAATCTTGAATACTTGGTAAAATTGGCTAGGATTTTGAGGACACCTAGATCTAAGCTTAGGCTAGGGCTAACAAGTGCTAAACCTTAGTTAATCACACCATGGAAGAAGGATTTGAGGCCTGAAATTGGATCAATTGTCAAATAGATCAGCAAACTTGTTTCTGCATATGTTCATTGTTCATCAATAACTTTTCATGCTTTGATCTTGTTGTTTACTTTGATTCAGTGTTTGATTCTTGTTGCTTTGTGTTTATTCTTAGTTTATATAGCTTGTGTATGCATCCTGTTAAGTTTGGTTGGCTTATTCTTGCTAAATCTGCTTATTAAGTGCTTAACTGCTTATTTCCATATCTGGGCTATATCTGGTGACTGTTTGATTGATTGTGGCTTATTGTGTGAACCAAATTGTGATTTTCTTGTTGCTATTGACTCCTTGTGATTCACTGATCACAAGGGTGCCTTTGTTTCCAATTGAATCCAACCAGAACTCTCTAATAAGCTTGGTCAAATAGTCAAAGCAGTGGGAACTCCTTTCCCCTGCTAGTTACCACTGCTAGTGTAAAATTGGGTTCAGCTTATTAATAATCTATAATAGCTTATTTTAACCAGCAACAACTTTGATTTTGTAATAGGTGCTCATTATTTGACCCATTTGTTCATACTGGAGCATTTGGTAGGTTAACTTTAGGGTTTGACTAGAAAACCAACTTCATTGACTTTTTCATAAGTTCATTTGTGCTTATTCTGGCTTATTGGTTGTGCTTATTGGATTTTTATTGATTGATTTGGCTTATTGAGTCCATTTGTGATCTTTTGCAAGTTGAATCAAGTCCTGAGGTGCCTTATTTCTCAAACCCGACTATTTTGTCGTTTTGTGAAATAATACTTTACTTATTTCTGGCTTATTGAGTGAGCTTTTTCAAAATTTCTTTTTACAGATCTCATAAGCATCACAAAAGAAGGTTGTGTGTCAAATTAGAGCTTATGGCATTAGCTTATTGCTTAATGGGCTAAAAAGCTCAATAAGAATAAGCTGTGTGCTTAATAAGCTGTGATAAGCTCATATTCAGCTTTTGGGCCTTTAGAGTTTTGTTCTTAGAATTGAATTTTGAGTCAGATAGGGCTTTTTCAAGTCAATTGGGCCAAGTTTGACTTTTTGGGCCCAAAAGCCCAATTGTGTTGACTGTTTTTGGTTTTGGCCCATTTGAGGGCCCAATAGGGGTATTCTGGTAATTTCACTTTGATTTTCTGATTATTTAGGTTAAATTAAACTAGTTTGCAAGTTTTTAGAATTTTTTATAATTTTTGAATTTTTAATATTATTTTAATATTATTTTATTATTATTTTTCAAATTTCACATTTTCCGATTTTTTACATTTTTCTTAGCTTTAATACATTAAAATAGGAATTTAACAACTTTTAGAATAATTTTATCTCTTTTAGATTAATTTTTATAATTAAGTTTTAATAGTTTTTAAATCATTTTAAATAGTTTTTATTAGTTCATAAATTTCTAAAAACAGTTTTTAATCTTTTTAGGTCATTTTTGAAGTTTACCAATTGAAAAATCTTAAATTGGGCTTTTTGATAATTTATTTGATTTTTAGGGCTTTAATTAGCATTTAAAAATTAAATATTTAATTATTTAAAAGGTTTGAAAAAGTTTTGATCATTGGTAAACTCTTTGTTTATTTATTTTGATTTTTGGTGAATTTTTAGTAATTTTTAGAATTAATTTTTATTTTTGTGGTTTTTAAGGTTTACGTTTTAACTTTCTAGTAGTATTAATTTTTATTTTTACGTCTTCGTCATCTTCTTTTCTCATCCCCTTCTAAACCAAATATTAATCTCAAATCTTGTACATCTTAGTCACACACTACCTCCTTGGGAAACGAACTTTAAGGGTCATTAGTGCTTGATTTTCCTAAATCATCACTCGATACTTTCCCTATTTACGCTCTTTTCCTAAAGAGTAGTAAAACACTACAATCATTTTGGCGCCGCTGCCGGGGAGGTGTGTCGTGATTAATTTGCATTGTTGTTTTTAATATTAACCATAAATAGTATTTGTATTAGTAGAACTCTACTAATACGTATTATCGGTTTTCTTGGTTTTTCTTGTAAAAATATTATTACTATATTGTATTAAGTATCACAACAAATAAACAATATCTCCAAAAGTGTGAAAACACAACCTTAATTGAGATTTCATCACTCAATTATTGTATTCGAATCTCAAACAAAAAGAAAAAAGGCAAAAATAGATAAATACTTTCGTGAAGCTCGATTTTGAAAAATACAAACTATAAGGTGGGTATAAGGCGGGTATTATAAAATATACCCTAAGGAAAAAGGCTCTTAAGTGCTTCGCGCCGCCTCGTTTCCCCGTTTTCTTGTGAGTATTTTAAGATTGAAGGCTAATCGAGGGTTTTGCCGCCCAAAGTATTATTACGTATAATATATTTGCTTGGTTTCTTTGTGATTAAACCCTCTTGAACAATTTGGTTTTCACCAAAGTTCTAAAGTCATTCGAAGGCGTTCACTCCACGTGATCGTTTTCATTCCTTTGAGGCTTCTTTAATCAAGAGTTTGATTCGAGGAGAGATTTTGTAGATTGTTGTCTACGAAGATACACCAAAATCAAAAAAAAAAAATATCATCAAAAACACAAAAAAATTGAAAACTCACAAAACACCCAAAAAGAATCTTCTTTGCTCACCTCCCATTCTTCGTGAAGTTTATGATCACTCGTAATCAAGCAAAACGAGCTCGTAAACGTCTTCAAAAGCAAGCCAATCAAGAGACGTTGATTGTTGAACAACCTCCAATTGTTGAACCTATTGTAGAACAAGAAGTCGTCATGGCTAATCGTACTATGATGGAGTTGCTACAAGCACCCACCAAGGGTTTTGGAGAGGCTATTGTGATTCCCGCCATTCTTGCGGAGAATTTCGAGATTAAGACGGGTTTAATATCGATGTTGCAAGCAAATAAGTTTAGAGGTCACGAGAAAGACAACCCGCATTATCACATTAGGAATTTTAACCGTCTCACCGCTACTAGCAAGTTTAAGGATGTTCCACATGACGCCATTAAGATGATGTTGTTTCCATACTCTTTAGATGGACCCGCTAAAATTTGGCTTGAGAAAGAACCACCAAATTCGATTTTGACATGGCATGGGAACGCTTTAAAGAAATGTTACATAAATGTCCACACCATGATTTTACGGAATTGCATCAAATTGATACTTTTTATAATGTGCTTAATGATCATGAACGAGATTATTTGAATGCCGCCGCGGGTGGTAATTTTTTGTGCAAGACGACAAATGAGGCTTTACAAATCATCGAGAATAGATCTAAGGTTTATAGCCCTCGTAACACACCGAGTGTTGCCAATTTGGGTTCGTCATCATCGTCACAATCGTCTCGTAGCATTAATGCCTTACATGATGAAGCTAATGAGGAAAATCGGTTTTTTGATAGATTTGCTAATCTTATGTCCCATTGGAAAGCTCAAGAAGCTTCAAATTCCGCTTCGGTTAAAGCGGTTGCTAAGAGTTGTTTGTCGTGTGGTGGAGCTCATGATCTTTCCGAGTGCATTACCGCGGATGGTAACACTTCGAGTGCTTATGTAGCAACGGGAACTTACAACCAAAACGGTCAAGGTTCCCGCCCAAATCAAGCTCCACCAAATCAAAATATTAATAATTATCGAAACAACAACCAAGGTAATTACCAAGGCAATTCACGCAATTACAACAAAGGAAATTATCAAAATGGGAATGGACAAATTTCTAATCAAAACCAAAACCGTGATTTTCAAAACACTACACAAGGTTTTCAAAATGCTCACACTAAAAATTTGCAAGGAGAATTTTTGGATTATGTTAAAGCAAATGATGCTAAATTTGATAACATGCAACGTGAGATGATTAGCTTAAGATCCGAGTTGAAAAACGAGCTAAAAAATGAACTTGCTAGTGAACTTAAAACTCATGCAAACAAAATGGAAGGAAATGTCCAACGTCTTCAACAAAATCAACAAAAGATGGAATTAGGACAACATGAGATTAAGCAAGAGTTATTAAAAGCGGATGCTAGGCAATCAAAATTTGAGGACCGAATGGCTAAGATGTTTGAAGCAATCATGTGTAAACCCTCTTCCTCGGGTGGTCTTCCTAGTGATACCACTGCAAACCCGAAGGGAGAAATGAAGGTTATTACTACACGAAGTGGTAAAACTTTCAAGGAACCAATCTCTCGTCCAAGTACTTCTACGGAGAAGGAAATCGAGAAAGAACCCGAGGTGATGGTCGAAAAGGAGCACATTACAATCCCACGAAGTACCGCTCATATCACACCTACGGTTGAACCAATACCAATAGTGGAACCCAAGTTTCCAAGGCCGTTGCCTAATGATCAACCCACACCGCCTTTACCCTACCCTTCGAGACGAAACAAAGAGAAATTGCAAGAACGTAACAAACAACAAATCGAGCTTTTTATAAAAATGTTTCAACAAGTGCATTTTGATGTGAGTTTAGCCGACGCGTTGTTGTATATGCCTCGTTTCGCTTCCACTTTTAAAAGTATGATGAGCGATAAGGAAAAGCTTTCAAAGCTTGCTAATTGTTCTTCGGTTTATCTTAACCGCATACCGGAAAAAGTTGGTGATCCCGGAAAGTTTCTCATTCCTTGTGACATACAAGATATGAAAGAATGCCTCGCCTTGGCCGATCTTGGTGCGAGCATTAATTTGATGCCATTTTCCATTTGGAAATCGCTTTCGCTTCCGGCTCTTATTCCTTCGAACATGTCTATCGAGATGGCCGATCATTCTATGATTATGGCATGTGGAGTAGCCGAAGATTTTTTCGTGAAAGTGGGGAAGTTCTACTATCCCGTTGATTTTATAGTAGTTGACATCCCCGCGGATCCTCAAGTTCCTCTAATTTTAGGTCGTTCATTTTTAGACACTTCGAGATCGCTTATCGATGTTCATGCAAGAACTATCACTTTGAGATTCAACGAAGAGGAACTTGTTATAAACGCTACTCAAAACTCGAAACCTTCTTATGTTTATGTAATCGCTACCATCAATCACATTGACATCGTTGATGTGGTTTGCGATGAGTTTTCACAAGAAGTGTTAGGTTTTTCCGATAGCTCGTCAAGTGGCAATCCCACTATTTTGGATCCAATTCTTGCTAATTCCACACCAAATCTCACTCCATCCCAAGGAGGCGATCTCACTTAAAATGAAATCGACAATGAAGATGAGGTGTTGGTTAGTGATGATACTTCTATTCCACCATTTCTTTCGCCGATGGAAGTTATGAGTGTTGAACCAAAATCTTCAATCGAGGAACCACCTATCCTTGAATTGAAAGATCTTCCTTCTCACCTTGAATATGCATTCTTGGAAGGTTATGACAAGTTGTCGGTTATTACTGCAAAAGGTCTTGCTAATGATGAAAAAACCGAGCTCTTGAAAGTTCTTAAGGCTCATAAAGGGGTAATTGCGTGGAAAATATCCGACATTAAGGGTATTTACCCAAAATTTTGTACTCACAAGATTTTAATGGAGGAGGACTACAAACCCGCAATTCAAAGGCAAAGAAGGGTGAATCCCAAAATTCACGATGTCATTAAAAAGGAGGTCCTTAAACTCCTTGACGCGGGAATGATTTATCCTATATCCGATAGCCCATGGGTGAGCCCAATCCATTGTGTCCCTAAAAAGGGAGGAATGACCGTTGTGCCTAATGAAAACAACGAGTTAATTCCCACTCGTGTTGTGACCGGTTGGAGGGTGTGTATTGACTACCGAAAGTTAAATGACGCCACTCGTAAAGACCATTTTCCTTTGCCCTTCATGGATCAAATGTTGGAGCGACTTGCGGGAAATGAATTCTATTGCTTTTTAGATGGTTTTTCCGGTTACTTTCAAATCCCTATCGACCCTCGTGATCAAGAGAAAACTAATTTTACATGTCCTTATGAAACGTTCGCTTATCGTAGGATGCCTTTCGGACTTTGTAATGCACCGGGTACGTTTCAACGGTGTATGATGGCGATTTTTCACGATATGATCGAGAAGTCGATGGAAGTGTTTATGGATGACTTCTCGGTGTTTAGCAATTCGTTCACGTCATGTTTATCTAATCTCGAGCAAATGTTAAAACGTTGTGAAGAAACCAATCTTGTGCTTAATTGGGAAAAATGTCATTTTATGTGTAAACAAGGAATCGTCTTAGGACATAAAGTGTCGAAGGTGGGGATTGAGGTTGATAAAGCTAAGGTAGACGTCATCGCCAAGTTACCTCATCCCAAAACCGTTAAGGGAGTTAGGAGTTTCCTAGGCCACGCGGGATTTTATCGTCGTTTCATCAAGGACTTTTCGAAGATCTCTCGACCTATGACACACCTTCTCGAGAAGGATGCTCCTTTCAACTTCAATGAGGATTGTGTTAGAGCTTTCGAAACTCTCAAAAGGAAACTTACCAAAGCTCCCATTCTTGTTGCTCCTAATTGGGAATTACCCTTTGAAATCATGTGCGATGCAAGTGATTATGCTATAGGGGCCCTCTTAGGGCAACGTTATGACAAGCATTTATGTCCTATCCACTATGCTAGTAAGACGATGACCGAGGCTCAATTAAAGTACACCACAACAGAAAAAGAATTCCTTGCCGTGGTCTATGCTTTTGAGAAATTCCGACCTTCTCTCGTCTTGACTAAAAGCATTATGTATACCGACCATTCGGCTATCAAGTATCTCTTAGCTAAGCAAGATGCTAAGCCGAGATTGCTTCGTTGGATGCTCCTCCTCCAAGAATTTGATGTCACCGTGCTTGACAAAAAAGGAGCCGAGAATCTAGCGGCCGATCATCTCTCTCGTCTAGAAGATCCTCACAAAGATGTTTTCGAGAACAAGGAAATCACCGAAACATTTCCTCTTGAGACTCTCGGTGTAGTGAATTCTAAAGAGACCACCCCATGGTTTGCCGACATTGCAAATTACCATGCGGGCAATTTCATAATCAAGGGTATGACGACACAACAAAAACGAAAATTCTTTCGTGACGTCAAGTTCTATTTTTGGGACGACCCTTATCTCTTTCGGGTTTGTGCGGATCAACTCGTTCGACGTTGTGTGTTTGGTGCCGAAGCTTCTAATATCCTTAGAGCTTGTCACGAGGGACCCACGGGTGGTCACCACGGTGCTAATCTCACGGCTAAGAAAGTGTTCGATGCTGGCTTCTTTTGGCCTTCTATCTATCATGATGCACACGCACTTGTGAAGTCGTGTGATTCGTGCCCACGTCAAGGAAAATCGTCTCAACGTGATGAAATGCCACAAAACATAATTCAAGTGTGTGAGATTTTCGACATATGGGGAATAGACTTTATGGGGCCGTTCCCATCGTCTCATGGCAACAAATATATCCTCGTCGCGGTGGACTACCTTTCTAAGTGGGTGGAAGCTAAGACTTTGCCTACTAATGATGCTCGTGTGGTAGTGAAGTTTTTGAAGCAATTATTCTCTCGGTTCGGAACCCCTCGTGCTATTATAAGCGATCGTGGAACCCATTTTTGTAATGACCAATTCGAAAAGGTTCTAAAGAAATATGGAGTTACTCATCGTCTTTCTACGGCTTATCACCCACAAACGAGTGGGCAAGTCGAGGTTTCGAACCGAGCTTTGAAGAGGATTTTAGAGAGGTCAATTGGAGAAAAACGTGCTTCATGGTCCGACAAACTTGATGACGCTTTATGGGCCTTTAGGACCGCTTATAAGACACCTATCGGTTGCACTCCTTATAAGTTAGTTATGGGAAGAATTGTCATTTGCCCATTGAGTTGGAGCACAAGGCATATTGGGCCCTTAAGCATGCAAACTTTGACTTGAAGACCGCGGGAGATCATCGGAAAATACAATTGAATGAATTGGACGAATTAAGAGATAATGCTTATGAAAATTCATTAATTTTTAAAGAAAAGACTAAAAAGTTTCATGATTCAAAGATTAAAAACCGGGTTTTTAACGTTGGTGATCAAGTGTTGCTTTTTAACTCTCGTCTTAAGATATTTTCCGGGAAATTGAAATCTCGTTGGTCGGGTCCGTTCACCATTACACAAGTGTTTCCGTATGGGACCATTGAGCTAGCTCAAGATGATGGTCCTAATTTCAAGGTGAATGGACATAGGCTTAAGCACTACTTTGGTGGGGAAATTCCTTCAATGGTTGCCCTCGACCAAGTCACCTTCCCCAATAATAATTAGCATTGAGGGGATCGAGTCGAGCTCATGACTCGGTAATCAAAAACGAGGTGCCTCGTGGGGGAGATCCCATGCTTATCCTTTATGCTTACTATTCACTAATAAGGGGACTTGTACCCTTTCAACTCGTTGTCTCGTGGTTGTTTGTGATTGTGTTATCTAGATCATCATCATCATCTACGATTGAAGACTCTCGTGTTCGTTTACGTGAGCCTCCATCGTTTGCTTGAAGAAGTTTTTAACGAATCCATGACATATCCTTTATTGTTCTAACAATTATCTTTTAAGCATACTTAATAAACGACTTTAGATATATTGTTGATCACCCTTTCCATGCTAGATCCTAAGCATTTGACTCTTCGTCTCTAGTATGGGGGTGCTCCACCTTTAGACTCGAAACATTGAGGACAATGTTTGCTTTTAGTATGGGGGGTGAATAGGTACTTGCTTTGCTACGCCCTCACGCTTTCCAATTTTCAATGTTTTGTTTTGCTAATAAGGCTAAAAATGGTCAAATTTTAAATTTTTTCTTAGTTTTCATAAGTGTTTTTAAGACACGAATGTATATTTTCCGTTGGGTAGAATAAGAGTTAATTCTTGACTTGATGGGAATTTGGAGCCATTTACATTCCTTAACCCGCTTAATTCAAGTTTTGCTAGACTTTTATATAGGGAGCTTTAAAACGCGAAAGTCTTAATTCATACGGGTTAAGAACAAGAACTTTTCGCAAGTTCCTATAATTGATCCTAGAAAGTCACTTATTAAGGGAACTATAAAACGCATTCTCGAAACTTGAAAAAGTACAAGAAAGTGCAAGATCCTATAGGTGGCTTGATAACCCAAAACTTTGATTTGATATAGTCTTAATGAAAGCTAATCCAAATTTGGCTTAATTTTGACTTGCATGGCTAAGTATTCACGAGTCTCTTTAATTAGAGGTCTTTATATAGTGAAGAACGAGAGATGATAGAGTTAGACAAGTGATCATGCTAAACGTAGAACATGAAAATGTTCTTTCAAAAACTCATATGTTTTTAATTGTGGCTTTTTCTTCCCATAAAATCAATGCATTAGGAATAAATCATAATTGCAATAAGTAAGGTCGTACGATTTGAAAGGTTACTTAGCCTCTAGCGCAAGATCGTTTAAAAGTTGCTTGGGGTTGAATAGAGTTCATAGCCAAGGCATAACTTATTGAAGCGGGACGCGAAGATTGGCGATCATCCAAAAAGGCCCTAACAAGGCATGAGGAGCTCTATTTTTGCTAAAGATCCAAGATGATGTGAAGTATCATTATTCCTAAATCAATATGAAGGATCGAGACACACGACGAAAAGCAATTACTCCCCTAAAGATCATGGAGAAAGTCTATCTAAAAAGACCCTAACAAGGTATGAGGATAAATATATCCAAGTCCGAAAAGGAGGCGGATCGTTGTATATCAAAATCCAAAGTAAAGATTGAAGAAAAATGATGAAGTCGTGGTCCAATATGAAGAATCTCTCAAAAACGTCAAGTGAAGAAATTCCTAATATATGAAGAGAAGACCATAATTTCGAGAACGTCTTCCAAAGATTTGAAGTATGAAGTACATGCCAAATATCGGTCCGAGAAAGGTCTCAAATCGTGAAACGAGTTATGCCAAGATATGAACTTAAGGAGATACACGAGAAGCCGTTTTAAAAGATTTTGTCCTTCGGCTAACTATTGATCAAATCGTGCTACTTTGCTTTCGGACTAATAACTACTCAAATAAGTCAATATGAATCACTTGTGATCCATGACAAATAGATAAAAAATGCTAGTAACCCATTTCCTTTTATAATAACTAGGATTGCGGGGAGAAAAAGTATTACACACTTTGGACGTATGAGTAGTGTTAGCATTGTGACTTGTACCAACAATGATCTCGTTTTTGCACTTAGCATGGAATGTATGACAATCAAGGATGACGAAGTTTACTTGTTTCTATTCTTTGACCCTAAAAGTCACTTTTTGTGATGAAAATCATACATTATGTCTTTACACATCTTCGTAGTATGTTGCAAGTCTTTTACTCTTCAATAAAGGTTAATAAAATTGAACTTTGGTGATGCTCAGATACTTTATTCTAGCATTGCGTGAGGGCACGGCAATGGCTTAGTATGGGGGAGTGATGAGATGGCATTTATACATGATATCATCGTTCTTTTCGGGCTTTTAATGCATAAAAATGTCATAATATACCATATATATGCTTGTGTTTGTTTACTTGTGTATTTTAGGTATGGATATCGTGAAAAAGACAAAAGATCACAAGATACAAGGAAAAACGGACACGAGAAACGAAGCCGTACAAAGAACCGGGCCCTAAATCATGGAATATTCAACAAATATCCTTGAAGACTTAAAGATGTGCAAGTTTGATCCTCAATGAATGAAGAAATGACACTTAAAACCCTTGTATAATGATAATTATAAGTTTGGTCCCTTAAGTTTGTCAAAATTACACAAAAGGTCCTTCAACTTTGAAGAAATGGCAAGATTAGTCCCTCAACAATTCCAAATTGTCAAATATGGTCCCTCATCAAGCCAAAGATACATTGAATACCTTTGAAGATCAAAAATGTCCAAGATCAGCCCTTCAAATATGCAAAAGTGGCAAAAACAACCCTTGTAAACCTTGTTCCAAAGTTTTGTGCCAAAAATGACAAAGGCTGAAAGTTATTTACAAAGGGATGGAAGTTTTTAGGCTGAAAAACGTGTTATACATGTTTTACAAAAATACAAGGACTAAAAGTGTGCACTGAAACATTCAAAAACAAGAAATGCGCCAAACAACTTCCATTCCCCCAATTTCGGATCAAAGTTACTACTATTCACCCTCTTCACCCCCAGAAATTACTCACTTAAAACAAAGGGTAAATTTCAATTACCCTGGCACATGTGTGATTCACACATGCAGAAACACATCCCACACACAAAACCCTCACTCCCACTCACCATGAGGCCCCACCATTCAACACGTCAACCAATGAAAATGCAACTTACTCTCCAAGTAATCTGACGTGTCCAAATCAACAGCCAAGGTTCCTTGCTTCACCCCAAAGCTATTATAAACGGTTTGGATGCATTTTGGACAGCTCATTCCATCAAATGATCTAGAAGAACTCAAGGGCATTTTAGAGAATTCACTTCTAGGGTTTGTGAATAGTGTAGCCTGGCATTTGCCTATAAAAGGAGACCTCAACATGTGAGAGTCCCTTTGTTCCAGTTTTAGGCTATCAATCTTTGTAATTCCTTTTTAAGTTTAATAAAATTTGAATTTCTGAAAATTTTGAATTCTCTTTTTGATTTGATTAAAAGTTGGTGTTAGAATAGCCTAAATCTGAGTTCCATTTGATTGTTAAGACCTTCCTTAATCTTGTGGTTAAGGCACGTCTTGGTTCATAAGGTTTTCAAGGTTCAAAGGCCTTGAAATCCTAGTTTCTGATTTTGGCTTATATTTGTGTACTAACCCTTAGCCATAAGCCTTGAGCTCCTTCAAGCGTGTTGACACCAAGCCTGGGAAGAGTTCTAAGCCCTTGGTTGAGTTTGTTTGCTGTTTGTGTTGAAGACATATCATAATCAAAGCCTTGTTCTGCTTTGAACATCAGCAGGCTTTGATCATCTTCATTGAAGTACCTTGGTCTTGTTCTAGTTGTTGAACAAGGTCCAAGGAGCATAGCTGGCCCTCCTAGGATGTTGTGGAGGGCAGGTATAACCTCTTGATTAAGATTCCCCTAAATATTTCATGTTTATGCCTGTTTTGGATTTGGTACTTGGATTTTGAGTTCTTGTGTTTGTGCTGGTAATTTTTGAGTTTGATTGTGTTAGTTGCTACCTAGTAAGTGTTTTTGATCATTAAAATCAGTAGGTTATTAGTTAAAATCACAAGTTTCTTTGTTAAGTAGTGGATTAAAGGGTGTTTGGGTCTACTGCTTGAATTAGATTTGTGGTTTGTTAAGTGGTTCTTTATTGATGCTAAGTGTTGGTATCTGTTATTTAGGTGCTATTGTTCATCTGTTTGCAGGTTTTGAGGGTTTGAACACATAGATTCATAAAATAGGGTATAAAATCTTGAATACTTGGTAAAATTGGCTAGGATTTTGAGGACACCTAGATCTAAGCTTAGGCTAGGGCTAACAAATGCTAAACCTTAGTTAATCACACCAGGGAAGAAGGATTTGAGGCCTGAAATTGGATCAAGTGTCAAATAGATCAGCAAACTTGTTTCTGCATATGTTCATTGTTCATCAGTAACTTTTCATGCTTTGATCTTGTTGTTTACTTTGATTCAGTGTTTGATTCTAGTTGCTTTGTGTTTATTCTTAGTTTATATAGCTTGTGTATGCATCCTGTTAAGTTTGGTTGGCTTATTCTTGCTAAATCTGCTTATTAAGTGCTTAACTACTTATTTCCATATCTGGGCTATATCTGGTGACTGTTTGATTGATTGTGGCTTATTATGTGAACCAAATTGTGATTTTCTTGTTGCTATTGACTCCTTGTGATTCACTGATCAAAAGGGTGCCTTTGTTTCCAATTGAATCCAACCAGAACTCTCTAATAAGCTTGGTCAAATAGTCAAAGCAGTGGGAACTCCTTTCCCCTGCTAGTTACCACTACTAGTGTAAAATTGGGTTCAACTTATTAATAAGCTATAATAGCTTATTTTAACCAGCAACAACTTTGATTTTGTAATAGGTGCTCATTATTTGACCCATTTGTTCATACTGGAGCATTTGGTGGGTTGACTTTAGGGTTTGACTAGAAAACCAACTTCATTGACTTTTTCGTAAGTTCATTTGTGCTTATTCTGGCTTATTGGTTGTGCTTATTGGATTTTTGTTGATTGATTTGGCTTATTGAGTCCATTTGTGATCTTTTGCAAGTTGAATCAAGTCCTGAGGTGCCTTATTTCTCAAACCCGACTATTTTGTCGTTTTGTGAAATAATACTTTGCTTATATCTGGCTTATTGAGTGAGCTTTTTCAAAATTTCTTTTTACAGATCTCATAAGCATCCCAAAAGAAGGTTGTGTGTCAAATTAGAGCTTATGGCATTAGCTTATTGCTTAATGGGCTGAAAAGCCCAATAAGAATAAGCTGTGATAAGCTCATATTCAGCTTTTGGGCCTTTAGAGTTTTGTTCTTAGAATTGAATTTTGAGTCATATAGGGCTTTTCCAAGTCAATTGGGCTAAGTTTGACTTTTTGGGCCCAAAAGCCCAATTGTGTTGACTGTTTTTGGTTTTGGCCCATTTGAGGGCCCAATAGGGGTATTCTGGTAATTTCACTTTGATTTTCTGATTATTTAGGTTAAATTAAACTAGTTTGCAAGTTTTTAGAATTTTTTATAATTTTTGAATTTTTAATATTATTTTAATATTATTTTATTATTATTTTTCAAATTTCACATTTTCCAATTTTTACATTTTTCTTAGCTTTAATACATTAAAATAGGAATTTAGCAACTTTTAGAATAATTTTATCTCTTTTAGATTAATTTTTATAATTATTTTAAGTTTTAATAGTTTTTAAATTATTTTAAATAGTTTTTATTAGTTCATAAATTTCTAAAAATAGTTTTTAATCTTTTTAGGTCATTTTTGAGGTTTACCAATTGAAAAATCTTAATTTGGGCTTTCTGATAATTTATTTGATTTTTAGGGCTTTAATTAGCATTTAAAAATTGAATATTTAATTATTTAAAAGGTTTGAAAAAGTTTTGATCATTGGTAAACTCTTTATTTTGATTTTTGGTGAATTTTTAGTAATTTTTAGAATTAATTTTTATTTTTGTGGTTTTTAAGGTTTACGTTTTAACTTTCTAGTAGTATTAATTTTTATTTTTACGTCTTCGTCATCTTCTTTTCTCATCCCCTTCTAAACCAAATATTAATCTCAAATCTTGTACATCTTAGTCACACACATATACCTCCTTGGGAAACGAACTTTAAGGGTCATTAGTGCTTGATTTTCCTAAATTATCACTCGATACTTTCCCTATTTACGCTCTTTTTCTAAAGAGTAGTAAAACACTACAATCATTGATGATACTCTGTTTCCCCAATATACACAAATGGTGGCGTATTTGAATGCATCCCCAATTAGGTATGCTCTTTCTCATGCTCCCTCATTCTTGTCACAAATATTAAGCAGTTTAGGAACAATGTTAGTTCCTCAACAGTTAATAGAGTGACTACATTATCATCTATTGTTCATGGGCGCACATGGGTGGTTACTGAAGCTTTGGTTCGCCAAGATTTGCATCTCTATGATGTATATGGTATAACCACCCTCCCCATTCATGAAATAAAACAAGGACTAAGGGCTTTGGGTTATCATTTCCCTGATGAGGGAACTTTAAACAAATATCATAAATAGGAGTTTCCCCCAGCCTGGAAGTACCTAATACATGTCTTCTTGCAATGTTTGAGTCCCAAGTGTACTGCACACAATGAGATCAATAGATCTATTGCTAGTGCTATTGTGTGCATTGCTACTAGGCAAAAGTTTAATTATTCCAAAATGATTTTTGAGGGCATGTGTAAAAATAAAGGGAATAAAATGACTTTAGCTTATCCCAGATTTTTACAAATGGTTTTTGATGAGCAAAGTTACTGCACCGGGGATCATGATGATTTTTATGAGATCCCTGTGCAAAAGAAAGCTATTTTTACAAAGATGAACTCACCCCCTCACCGTGACTTACCCCTCACCCCAGCTATGATTGCTGTCATTGAAGTAGCACAACCCCAACCAGACCCACAACCCCAACTTGATCCAATACCTGAACCTTTACCTTCACCACAACAAATGCAAATTGACCAAGAACCCTTCGACGTTGACACATTAAATGTTGGCGTTGACATGCCTATTCCAAAAGTTGACACCAATCCTTCACAGACCCAAACACCCCTTAACCAACCTACATCCACCCAATCCCATCATCTTCTCCCCCAACATAATATAGGTTGCAAAAACGCCAAAGGACTACTGGAGTGTTCTCCTCTAGTGGTCCTAGCCATGTAGCAGAGAGAACCACCACCACAAGTGTGGTTGGTGCTATGGATGAGGCTGGGACTATTGGTTCTGGCTTAGAAGCTGGCCAAGACAGTCCTAACATCTTTAAGACCTCATCCATGCCCCATGAATCTAACTTGGGAGGTCAAATACCCATTTTAGAGGAGGGCAGCTTGGAACCAATGACATTAATGGAATTGACGGCTGTCTGCATTAGCTTGCAAAAGCAAAATACAAACTTGGTACAAATTGTCAATACACAAGGCCTTGAACTCAAGCAATTGAGGGAGAGGATTGTTATTTTAGAGAATGCTAGCACAAGGCGTGGGATGGAGGAATCTTCCAAAAGGGAGGATGAGCAGATTAATGTGAGTGATAAGGGCTCACATGATGGTGAATCTTTGGGTCTTGCTGAGGCCCTAAATAGTTTGAAGAAACAACCAGGTTTTGATACGTCTCTAGTCACTCCTACAAACTTAAACTTGTCTTTTACAGCTATGTTGGAGGAAATTACAAGAGGCGCTGAGACAGGTAACTTGGGCGTTGACAAACAAGATTTGAACGCTGACATGAGTAAACTGGGCACTGACAAAACAAATTTGAGCGTTGACAGACCTGCAGATGAGGTTGATGTATTCTAGTCATCATCCATCATCAAAGAAGTTTCTTCACAGGTATTACCATCTACCTTACCCATAATTGATCCATTAGATAAGGGTAAGGGAATCATGGTAGAAGTAGATGTTCCAAAGGATGCAGCACCGGTTGAGTTTGATAGAAGGTTGGCTACACAAATTATGGAACAAGAAAGAAAGAAGGTTGGTGAATCACCTTTTGTTGTCACTTCAGAAGAACAAGAAGTAAGTGATGAAGCCAGTTCAGACTCAAGTGTAATGATTATAGCATAACCAGAAAGACTTGAGTATGGTGATGAGTTGGCAAAAGAGAAGTTGAATGAGTTGAAATTGCAAGTAGATTTTGACATGCCAGAAGTTGTTCAGATGTACCATGCTTGGGAAGATAGGTGTATGGAGAATCCAGATTTGACTATTTCGGACCAGATATGGGGTTTGGAGATTCTTCTAAGAGTACAAAAGGATTGCAAGGTAATTCTGAAACACAGGTCTAGCAATATTCTCTCAATGTTGAAAAGGGATAGAAGGGAGTTGTGCTACATGCTACTCAGATGTCATGGAACAGGATGGACTTTTAAGAAATTGATTGGATTGACATTTGAAGAGTTTGAGTTCAAAGCTTATCCTATTTGGGCAAGAGTGCAGGAAGAAAACACTCTAAGACTTCTTTCTGATGAAAGGAAAGAAGAACTTGCAGAAGAGATGGAGCTTAAGAAGGCAATGATTGTTCCCAGACCTGTGAAGAAGGGAGTCCCTTTTGAGTTTCCCAAAGATATGGATAGGTTGAATCCAAGTGAAGATGTTATAAGAAGGAGCCTCAAGCTCTCACCATTGGAAGCTTCAGATATGGTACAAGTGTTACCTCTTGATTCCAGAAACCCTATTATAAGCTATGAAGAAGATGAATGTGTGTTTTGGAAGATTGGCAGGTATGGAAAAGAGGTTCACACTTTTACCACTCTTATATCTTTGTTTGTAAGTTTTGATAGAGAAGACTTGGTAGACCTTTGGAGGTTGTTAGAAGCCAAGTATGAGACTGAAGCTCCTACTTCAGTCAATGCAATAAAATTGTGCTCAACATTCAAGAGAATGTGTGGACCAAGAGATGAAGATCCTACTATTTGGAAGGATCTTGAAGATGATCTCAGTGGTCTTCAATGGCGTTTGTATTCAGCTGCTGGTGTATATTACTTGAGTTCTACAAAGTTTGATGAGTATCTTCTTGTAGATGCTCAGTATTCCCTGTAACACCCCCAAATTTATACAACTCGGTACAGCGGAAGACTAGTTGGTGTTACGGGATAGCGCATTACTCACATCATAGACAACGCTTAAAAGTCGCGTTGTTTTAATAATAAAGCATTTCCATTCATAAATATCAAAGTTACATAGGTCCCAAGTCATATTATTTCATACAAAGTTTTACAAAGCATTTGAATGGAAATTATTGTTTAAGTGCGGGCCATGAATTCTTGTCGTCTTCCCGAGAATTACCTTCAAGTACCTGAGATAAAACATGTTAAAAGAAAAGGTCAGCGAAAACGCCGAGTGAATTCATAGAGATTAATAAAATCCATCAATATATCATTGGTATAAAATTATTACCAAAAATCATTTTGTACAAATCATTGTAATAGGCCATAAAATAGCCAAAGTCATTTTTATACAAATCCTTATCGAAAATCATAATATAGGCATTTGCCTTAAAAATCATTATACGAGCCAATGTCGTAAAAACATCATACAATACGTCTTATGACGTTGTATAAAGTTAAATAAAAACCGTTATATGAATATGGTTATATAAAACCAAAACACGAACATAATATCAATAGTATGACCCCGTATTGCTAGTCAGGCAATACATCGTAATTCGGTGCGTATAGTAGTATTTCGTTAACTGGATTATTACAAGCCGCATGACATTGTTACCTTACTAAACCAAACAACGGGTAGCTAGCCCGAAACTTAATTTGCCCATCTAAATTAGCGTGTCGTCACAAAGGTCACGCTATGGAAATCTTCTCATACATAAATTAGCTTACCAATCAATGTGGCACGACGGGGATCAACCGTCAAGGCGCGAACTGGGGTGATCGTCCCTAAATAGTACTATTATATGCATAAGCGTCTACCAAATCCCGGTAGTTCACAATTCATGCTAATGGTACTTTTAGTGACATAACCTAACTTTAATAATCCATTTTATTTCATCTATCGGGTCATTTAATCTTTCATCGGGTCATACAATCATTCGGGTCCAAATTAATAAACAGACAATCGGGACAACTAGTGTCCTAATTCATAAAAACTAACATGTTATCTCCCTCGCGGGTTTATAAAACATTTCATAAAAACATTTAAAAGAGTGCGAGGCTATGAAGTCACGTTGATGTGGGAAGGCGGTTATAGGCGATTCGGATGTACGGTACGTGCTTCAATCACGGAAACCTAGACAAACAATACTTGTCTTAGACTCATGTCCAATGACTTTATAAAAATAACAATTATGTATACATATGATGATTTTATATATATGATGATCAAGTGGGTTTATATATTCTCATTTACTCATTTTAGTGTTATGTGTCGATAACTTTTATACTAGTTTACTAGTTTTACCTATTTACGTATTTTAGGTCCAATAAGCCTATTATAAGTTCATTAACTTGTATTAATCCATTTTATACTCGTATTATCAGTATTTATACTTTACATGTTGGGCCCAAATGGGTTAAGCCCAATAAATAAGTTTATAAGTGTTTTAGCCCATTTTGTTGTATTATTAGTTCAATAACGTTAATTTAGCCCGTTAATGTCCGTATGTTTTATAGTTCGGGTTTTATCGGTTTTTACTTGTTATATATGTTCATATATCAGTATATGAGTTTATAAAAGTTTACATTAGACGGGTCCAACCGTCTAAGTTTTATTTAACAAAAACGTTAATTTTACGGTAATAGCCGAAAAAGTCGTAAAAATCATGTTTATAGTTTTATAACTTACAAAACTTATCAAACTACCATTTTTATAAAGTGTCCATTTATTTAACCTTATACATATTTATATAAATGTCTTATATAAGTTAGTGGGTTTTAATTCACATTTTATACTATTTTTATTTGAGTGCTTATATAATACTAATATACTTTAATTTCCAAAAATCTGATTTTTACTTTTACTTTCACCATTTTTACCATATCTTGAGTTCTACAAGGAGATAGAAGCTCATTTTTGGACACCATAAACTAAATGATATGTGATACAATTAACTTAGCTTTAGCTACTGCTCAATCCAACTCTAAATATCCCTAACAGTCCGTCCAAAACTGACTATTCAGATTGGTACTCTAAACTTGTTTTGATCATATCTCACTCATTATAATGATTCCATTGCATGGCCAACTCTCACATGTGTACAAGACATATTACTTACTTTATATCCATTAATCTATGCCATTTTATCAGTTCATCATATGGTTACTTACTGTTTTTGTACAGCCTACTAATTTAAGCAAGATTAACCACTTTTACATATAGTTTTTCATCTTTTTACCCATGATTATCAACACCAAATCCCCACACAATATTTTTATCATCATATATCATCATACATATATACATTTAAGAAGAAAATACATGATTACATAATCAAAATTAACAAAAGGATGGGGAGAACAATCTTTATACCACCATGATGATGTAGGTTATGATCAAGACATGGATTTTGATGGAGAAACTTGTGATAAATCAAGACCATCTTCAAGACCACCATTCTTCAAGAACTCCTTGTAGAAAATTAGCCCTAAGACTTCATAGAAACTCCTCCTTGGATGTTATAACTTGCACCAATCTTCATCTCTTTGAATGGAGATTAACATATGTCAATTATAACAAATGTTTGTGGTTAAATTTTGTATGAATGGGGTGTTTGATGGTGGTGGTGGTGGGACGGCACACATAGAGAGAGGGAGGAGAGTTGAGTTGTTTTGCATGGAGGAAATGAATAATGGTTTTGGTTTAGATGGTTTTGTGGTTAGAGTAGCTTCATATTGAAGCTAAGTTACAAGTGTAACTTGATAGTGTGTAAGGATGCCACATCAAAGGATGTGGTGTCCTCCTTTGGGTCGTCGCATGTGTGGGGTGAGACAAAACTTGTTTTTGTCTCATCCCACTAATATACGGGTATTCCTCGCTTCTAGTTTCCTCTATTTGCGTGCCCTCGGGCCGTTTTACGAAAAACGTTTTTATAAATTATGAATCAACGGCACAAAACGAATCTAATAAAAATTGTCTCATCAAAAACGGAGTTCGAAAACGTAAACGTAATCCTAAGGTTTCTGGTTTAGTCGTAAAGTACGTTAAAATAAAATAGTAAGTCCTAATCTCTTCTCGTAAATTTGTGAGTTTATGAACCAACACAAATTTAAAATCTCAAAATAATATTCACGGACAAATTTAATTTCTGAAATGTCGGACTGTCACCAAAACGGTGTATGTAAACGTGAGCACGTAACGTAGAATCCTCCGGTTTAGACGTAGTCGATGCTACTTCAAGACGTAAATCCAAACTTCTTCCCAAAAATAAGTGAGTTCATAATATAACATTAAAATAATATTTTTAATTAATATTTGAGAATAAAATATCAACCATAAATTGACGGATTGTCACAACATTTACCCCTAAACAGGATCTTTGTCCTCAAAGATCATCTTACTACTCGCTTCTTATAGAGTTAAAGCCATGTGGGTATTTCCTCCACATTCGGTCTTTTCTCACAAGTGTAATCCATTACAATACGCGAGTTTCATCAAACATAACTACGGGAATAAGATCAGGCTTAATGTTGACTTACTTTCTCTATCCATGATGTTCACGGGTTTTTGATGAATGCAACTTTTCGCCGATCTAAACTCTACTAAGAAACAATCAGATTCTCACTTGATAGATATTCCATCAAGTTCGATATACGAATCATAATTCACGCAGCTCTTGAAGTCCTAGGGTAGATCCATCTTATATGCCTTTCAAACCAATCTTTTACATCATCTCAATGGTCCCATACAACGGGGACTTATATCCCATGATCTTGTTGATCCCAAACTTAGATCGATTAAGCTTTGTGTATACGAGATTAGATCAAGTACTACACGTAGAGAAACCTTTGCTTATGAATAAAGTAACAAAGTGTTATGCGGAATTAACACTTGATCTAAAACACAAAGATGTTAAACAAACTTTCACTTGTATTAGAATGATCGTACTTGATTACAATGAAAGAGGTTTAACTTGCGAATATTTATGAAAACTGATATATGACTTTAACCTAAAATATCTTCTTTTATAGAACAAGAAGTCTTGTACAATAAGCTACGAATCAACTATTCTAGGTAAAGATAATAATAGAAAATACAATGTTGAGCTTATCTTTACCATACACAATAAAGAAACAAATAAACAAAAGATTCGTATGAAGATATATTCCATCAGTGCTAATCTTCAAGGCTGTCAGCGTTGACTTCTTCAATGTCAACGCTTGGCTGTCAGCGTCCAATGTCATCCTATCAGCGTTGACATTCTTCTTATCAGCGTCTAGTGAACTGACCCATATTTTATTCCCAACAATCCTCCCCTAAACTTGATATCCATTCCAATGATCAAGTTTCTGAATAAAAACTTAAGACTTAGGAGGAATCTTGCAAAAACTTCTTATGTTGGTGATAAACATATCTAATCAAGTCCTTGGCCACGTCACTAGTATAATCAATCTCCAAGGGTGTCTCTAGCATCTTCTCCAACACTTCTTTGGACAAGAAATAGTCAGCATCCACAAGTAAATACTCTGAAAACTTTGTAGAGCTCAAATGAAATACACCACAAGTAGAATAAAGCCTCCAATGAAGATTACTGAGATCATCTTCAAGATCCTTCCATATGGCAGGATCTGCTTCTCTTGGACCACACAAAGTCAAAAATGTGTTCCAAAGTCTTATTCCATTTGCTGAAGTAGGTGCTTCAGCTGTATACTTGGCCTCTATTAATCTCTATAGATGCACCAAGTCTTCTCTGTCTATGCTTGCAAAAATAGAAATAACTGAAGTGAAAGTATGTACCTCCTTTCCAAATCTGCCAATCTTCCAAAATCCACACTCATCTTCATCAAAACTGATGATTGGATTTCTGTCATCTAGAGGTACTACATTAACCAAATCTGAAGCTTCCAATAGAGAAAGCTTGAGATGCTTCCTTATTACACCTTCAGTTGGAAAATACACATCCATATCTTTAGGAAATTGGAAAGGATCTCCTTTCTTCACTGGTCTTTGAGCAATCCTCATTTCCTTTTGAATCTGCATTTCCTCAGCAAGCTCTTGTTTCCTTTCTTCTGAAAGAAACTGGTAGACATTATTTTCTTGCACACTCCTCCAAATAGGATGTGCTCTATACTCTAACTCCTCAAAAGATAAAGCCAGCAACTTCTTGGATGTCCAGTTAGGTTGATGACATCTAAGCAACTTGTAGTATAGCTGCCTTCTATCTCTTTTGAGCCAAGTCTTGACCTCCTGTGCATTATACTTCAAAATCACCTTTATATCATCTTGTACCCTGAGAAGAACTTCCAACCCCCAAATTTGATCTGATAAGCTCATTCCTGGGTTGTCCATAACCTTGTCTTCCCAAGCATGGTACATTCTGGTGATTTCAGGTAGGTCCCAATCAATCTGATTCTTCAAATCACTCAACCTTTCCTTTGCTAACTCATCCCCATATTCAAGTATTTCTGGATCTTCAATAATTTGAACACTTGAATCTGAGCTATCATCTTCTTTTCCATCACCACTTTCTTCTTCACTCTCAGAAGCAACAAATGGTGATCTACCACTCCTCTTCAAATCTCTTTCCAAAAGTTGTGCAGCCAACTGTTCATCAAATGCAATTTGTGTTGCATCTTTCTTTGGAACATCTTCTTCAATCAGAATCCCCTTACCCTTGTCTTGTGGATCAATAATAGGTAAAGTAGAAGAAGAAACCTGCTTGGACACATCTTTGATGATTGCTGATGACTGGAATACATCAACACCACCTGCAACTTTGTCAGCGTTCAAGTTACCTCTATCAGCGCCACGATTACCTTTGTCAGCGCTGGATGTGTCAGCGTTCAAACCTGTATCAGCGCCCATTGTTTCTTTGAAAGATCCTTCCAAGTTTAATGGTGTCACCTTGGATGTATCAATAACTGGGTGCTTCTTCAAGTTGGTGAGTGCTTCAGCAACCTGTAAAGATTCACTAAATTGTGAACTCTTCTCTGAACTCTTCTCACTAGCTGTATGAATCAGCTCATCCTCTTCATCCTCTTCATCCTCCCCTTTGGAAGATTCCTCCATTAGACTCCTGCTACTTGGATTTTCCAAAACAGTTACCCGCTCCCTCAATACTTGGAGTTCACGGCCCTGGTTGTTGACAATTTGTACAAGGCTGACATTTTGCTTTTGCAAGCTAATGACAGCAGCCGTCAATTCAGTCAAAGTCATAGGTTCCAATCTGCCCTCAGCTAGAATGGGGATTTGACCTCCCAAAATAGAATCATAGGGCATGGATGAGGTCTTAATGATGTTGGGACTGTCTTGACCAGCATCTAAGCCTGTATCAATAGCCCCAGCCTCACCCATGTCACCAGCCACACTTGTGGAGGTGGTTCTCTCTGCTACAAGGCTAGGATCACTAGAGGAGAACACTCTAGTAACCCTTTGGCGTTTATTCAACCTAGATTGTAATGGGGTTGAAGATGAAGTAGATTGTGTGGGTGTTGGTTGGTTAAGGGGTGTTTAGGATTGTTCAGGGATGGTATCAGCGTCGGGAGTGGCTGTGTCAGCGCCAACATTTTGAGTGTCAGCGTTGGGTTGGTCAATGTCCATGTGATCTGGTGAAGGTAAAGGTTCATGGATAGGCTCAAGTTGGGGTTCAGGGTCTGGTTGTGGTTGTGGTTGAGCAGCCTGAATTACTTCAAGCATGGGTTGGGTAAGAGGTATGGATCTGTTTGTGGAGCTCATTTTAGCAAAAATGGTTTTCTGTTGTTTAGGGATCTCATAAAAAGTGTCATGATCCCTAGAACAATATTCTTGTAAATCAAAGACCATTTGCAAAAATCTTGGATAAGCCAAAGTCATTTTACTTCCCTTATTTTTACACATTCCTTAAAAATCATTTTCGAAAAATTATACTTAAGCCCACGTGTTATACAAACCAAAGCACTTGCAATTGACCTGTTTATTTCATTAAAAGAAGTACATTTTGGACTTAAGCATTGGAGAAGAACATGTATCAAATATTTCCAGTCAGAGGGAAATTCCTGCTTATGATATTTATTTAAAGTGACATCAGCAGGAATAGGATAACCCAATTCCCTAAGACCTTGTTCTATTGTTGCAATGGCAAGGGTAGTCACACCATCAGCGTCATCAAGATGCAAAGCTTGGCGAACCAAGGCTTCAGTGACCACCCATGTTCTTCCATGAACAGTAGATGTTAATGTGGTCACTCCATTAGCTGTTGTGGAACTAACATTATTCCAAAACTGTCTAATGTGTGCGACAGGGACTAATGGTGTATGAGAAAGTGCATACCTTAGTGAGGATGCATTTAAAAATGCCACCATTTGTGAATACTGAGGGAACAAATCATGATCAGCAGTCAAGTAAGCTACCATATTATGTTGGCTCTTGAACTCCAATGTGAAATTCTTTGAGTTGAACTTGGGTGCCATTGTGAAAGCTGTTTAGGTTATGTGATATGAGAAAAATCTAGGAGAAAAATGTTAGACAAGAAAATATGAATACCCAGAATAAAAAGATTAGCCAAATTTATAGGAGAGATGCATGCTTTTGATTGGTCAAAAATGAGGCAGTTATATTCAAAGAGCAATGATGAAAATATTGAATCAAATATAACTTATCTCATGCATTAATTAAAAGTAACAACTCCCCAAAATTACGGCAAAAGATTAGTCAAAAATAACAACTGGGTAGGGCCCACTAGGTGTCAACGGTCAAAAATAGCCCATCAGCGCCCAACGGCTATATTTTCTTGTCAGCGTTTGCCTAAAGCCTTGTCAGCGTCACGATTGGACGTAACAGCGTTTGGAGAAAAACTTGTCAGCGTCTAAAAAATAAAAATATTAAAAAAAAAGAAAAAGACCTTAACAAAGTAATTTATCCTAAGGGAAATATCTTACAAGTTGATAATAATTACTGGGCGGCAAGCACTGTCCATTTATGCACACTTGCTTAAGCAAGATAGACACAAATGTCCTCTAGAGTCCCTTGCTAACCAAAATACTTACCAACAAAGTTATTTCATAAAATTCTTTGTAACTCCCAGGTAAACCCATAACAAAACTATTCCCAAGTCCCCCATCAGACCACAACCAATTCTAGGCCAAAAATGTCTTGGCAGCATGCATAGTTTGTCAACTTTGCATGCTACAGTGCCTCATGGTTTAGTAAAACTAACCCATACTCACCTGTGGACACAATCTAGAATTGTGATGAGAGTATTGTAAGAATACCCAAGAGTCCTAAAGGTTCCTTAAACCTCCCCTTAAACTATGATACATGAGTTCTAAAAATATATATGAACATTAAAAATTTATGTCAAGATAGGAATATAAATATTCCAACCATCATCCATAAACAAAACATGTCCAAATAGCTCTTCAAAGATCCATAAGCAACTCTGTATCCAATGGCATAAAGCTACCACCTACCTACACATTTAGATGAAAACCACAAAACTAACATTTGTTGCTGACAGCGTCCCGACAACACTTATCAGCGTTGAAGGAACTCTTGTCAGCGTTAGACAATAATATCTCCAACAACGGCAAAATAACACTTATCAGCGTTACAGTTACCTTTGTCAGTGTTAGTAAAATAAAGTGGAAAAATCTAAATCATCACAAAGACCAATAACAATGCATTATCCTGTACATACTTTTACAAAAAGGTTCCAAAACACATATTAAGTGAGATTAACCATTCCAATATTTGTTACCAAATATTGAAATCTTCCAGCATCAAAAGGTTTAGTTAATAAATCAGCCACATTATCTTCTGTGGCTACCCTATCTGGTTGTATTAAACCTTTCTCAAAGCAATCTCTTATAAAATGATGTCTAATTTCTATGTGTTTGGTTTTAGAATGATGTACAGGATTTTTAATAATGCATAAAGTACTGTTATTGTCTACAAAAATCTTGGTATGCATAAAATTATACCCATAATCCAACAGCTGGTTCTGAATCCATAAGACTTGTCCACAACAAGCAGCTGCAGCCACATATTCTGCTTCAATTGTAGAGTTTGCCACCACTGTTTGTTTCTTGCATTGCCAAGATATCAATCTGCTCCCAAGAAATTGGCATCCACCAGTTGTGGATTTCCTATCAAACTTGTCACCACCATAGTCACTGTCTGAATATGCAATAAGGTCCAATGGAGAATCTTTTGGGTACCACAAGCCAAGATCTGGATAACATCTTAGGTACCTAAAAATTCTCTTCACAGCAAAAAGGTGACACTCTTTGGGAGTCACTTGATGGCGTGCACAAGCACACACAGCAAACATGATGTCAGGTCTTGAGGCTGTAAGATACATCAATGATCCAATCATTGATCTATAGTGCCTAACATCCACATCCTTTCCAGCTCCAATTTTTCCCCAAGGGTGTTGCCTATCCATAGGAGTGGAAGCATCCTTTTCATGTGGAGAAAAACCATATTTCTTCAAGATTTCAGCTACATACTTGTCTTGGGAGATGAAGATACCATCTTCTTTCTGCTGAACTTGTAAACCTAGAAAGAAGTTCATCTCACCCATTGCACTCATCTTGAATTTATCTGTCATGAGCTTGGAAAAGTCCTCACTCATTTTTGGATCAGTAGACCCAAAAATGATGTCATCAACATAGACCTGCACAAGCAACACATGTTTTCCTTTCTTCTTTGTAAACAATGTCTGATCTATGGTGCCCCTCTTGAATCCATTGTCCACCAAATATGTAGACAAGGTACCATACCATGCTCTAGGGGCTTGATGAAGTCCATACATAGCTTTCTTCACTCTATAAACCTTGTCTGGATTTTCAGGATCTTCAAAACCAGGAGGTTGCATAACATATACTTCCTCAACAATTGTTCCATAGAGGAAAGCACTCTTCACATCCATTTGATAAACAGTGAAGTTCATGCAAGATGCATAAGCTAGGAAAATTCTGATAGCTTCAATTCTTGCAACTGGAGCAAAGACTTCTTCATAATCTATGCCTTCCTCTTGTGTATATCCCTGAGCTACCAAACGTGCCTTGTTTCTGACCACAATACCTCTTTCATCTTTCTTGTTCCTTAGAACCCATCTTGTCCCAACTGGTCTCACATATCTAGGACAATCAACCAGCTCCCAAACATCCTGTATAGCAAATTGGTGAAGCTCATCCTGCATTGCTTCCACCCAACTAGGTTCTTTGAGAGCATCAAAAATTTTCTTGGGTTCTTCCTGTGACAGAAAACAGGCAAACAAACATGCTTGTACAAGAGGGGTATCAACCTTCTTGTGTATATTGGCAATAAATCCACCAAGACTTTGATGGGATCTTCTTGTCTGAACTGGAGCCATAACATCACCAATGATCTGAGATGTGGGGTGATCCTTTGCTGTGGAAGTGAGAACTCCTCCTTCAAAAAGTCTGGTGTCCTCAACTTCACGCTCCATGTTGCCAATATCTTCTTCCTCAGATTCTCCTTGATCAACAGAAATCTCTTCATGGACATTAGAAGGTCCACCCTGTTCAAAATGGGAAGAGAAAAGCTGTGTAAAGGTGTCATCAAACTCTGAACCTTGCTTGTCAGCATTAGGGCTGACAGCGTTTGAACTGTTGTTGTCAGCGTCTGATCCATCAGCGTCTGAATTGCTCTTGTCAGCGCTTGATGTCCCTTTGTCAGCGCCTGAAGAACCATGCATGTTTGTATTTGGTGGTATTTGAAAACCACCATTATCCTTTCTAGCAGCAGCAGCAGCATAATACTCATCTGTCCATATAGGAAGTGTAACATATTCTTGTGTGGGAGATGATTCAACTGCTGGTGGTCCATCCTCCTTAGCAACCTGTATACCTGAAACATTACCAATTCTCTTTTCCAAAACACTTGAAGTTACCTTCACAATGTCTGGATCAGTAACAGGCATATAATTTAAAGCTCTAGATAAAGGTTCTAAGTCAAACAACCAATTTGGACCACTTTCAGGATCACTAGGTTTACTTTCTAAAAACCTAACATGTACCTTTTCAAGTATACGTTTTTCCTTTTTAATGTAAACCCTATATCCTTTGCTCTGCACTGAATAACCCATGAAGTAGCCTTCATCACCTTTTGAATCAAACTTACCTAGGGCATCACTAGTTTCTAAAACAACTACATGACAACCAAAAGGCTTGAGAAAGCCAATATTTGGCTTCCTTCCCCAAAGTAACTCATAAGGTGTCTTATTATGTATTTTGTTGACCAATGCCCTATTTTGAACATAACAAGCTGTGTTAACAGCTTCAGCCCAAAAGGCTATAGGAAAGTGGGCATCAGCCAACATGGTTCTGGCTGCTTCAATAAGGGTTCTATTCTTCCTTTCAGCAACCCCATTTTGCTGTGGGGTTCTAGCTATGCTAAACTGCCTAGTAATCCCTTTCTTGGCACAAAAATCATCTAACAACTGATTTCTAAACTCACCCCCATTGTCACTTCTAATAATTTTGACCTCATTACCATTCTTCTTTTCAATCTGGGTAATGAAATTAATCAGACTTTGGGCAGTTTCACTTTTCTTGGCTAAAACGAAAGTCCATGTAAACCTGGAAAAATCATCAGTGATAACAAAACAATATGATTTACCCTTCAAACTTTCTATATTAGTTGGACCAAAGAGGTCCATATGCAATAAGTGAAGTGGTTTAGAACTAGAGTGCACCTGTTTAGACCTGAATGAGACCTTGTGCTGCTTGCCCTTAAGACATGCAACACAAGTGTGGTCATTGTGGAAAGCCTTTTCAGGCAAACCATCAACTAAACCAAGCCTCACAAGTCTATTGATATTCTTAAAGTTTATGTGCCCTAATCTCCTGTGCCAAAGATTACTTTCATCTACTGAGGCTTTAGCATAAAGACATGACATCATTTTATTATTTACCTTAATTCCATTAAGATTCACATTATATATGTCTTTATGCCTTGGTGTTCTAAAATCTATGTATTTTTCCTCAGGGAGCTTATAATCTTTGCTTAACACCAAGCACTCAGTATCTGTGAAAAGAACCTTATTTTTGTTATCACACACTTGTGATACACTAAACAAATTATAATCCAGTTCTTTTACCAAGAAGACATTCTCAAACCGTAGATTGTTGGTGACAAGGGTTTCTTTTCCAGTGATGGTGCCGTAACCCCCTCCAAAGTATACCTTATCACCATCTTGAATAGGAGTGAAGTTTGTCAGATAGTCTTCCTTTCCTGTCATGTGCCTTGAGCATCCACTATCCCAGTATCCATAATCATTGATCTTCTTCTGAATGCCCTGCACATAAAGAAAACACATTAGTTTTCTTTGGGAACCCAAGCCTTGGAAGACTTGGATTTATTTGGTTGTTCAACAAGAACAGACTTGGTTCTCATAACAACCCCATTTTCATCCCTGTTTGAATGAAATTCCTAGTTAACCCCAATTGGTGTTGACATTGCTTTTGAAATATAATGAAACCTGTTGCATGTCATAGAAACACCAGTAGAATTAGAGTTTTGGTCTTGTTTTGGTCTCCATGTTAAGCTAGTAGAAGCTTTAGACCTATTTCCCTGTGGTTGCAAATACCTAGGTTTGGCAGTGTGTCTGTCAGCGCTGAAATTGCTCTTGTCAGCGCCCCGATTGCCTTTATCAGCGTTGAACCTAGGGTTTGCTACAGGAACCCATTGCCTATTTGACCAAGTGTTTGACTTTTGAAAAGGTCTTAGGCCTTGTGTGTTAGACCCTCTAGAAAAGAATGGGGCTGGTCTAACAACTTGTGAACTTTTGTTCACAAAGGTATTGGGTCTGACAGTGTTTGACCTATGTTGACTTTTGTCAGCGCTGAAATGGTTCCTATCAGCGTTGACATTGGAAGCGTTGACACATTTGTATGCCAAATGTGAAAAGCTACCACATGTGTAACAAGCTTTTCTAGACATAGTCTTAGGTCTAGAAGCAAAGAAGCCTGTTCCATGGTTACTAACTTGGCTTTTTGGTGACCTAGTATTCCTATACATCTCTGCATACTTAACACTAGGTTTTCTAACAGTATGTGGGCCAAGGTCAACAGCTTTGCCAGTGGTTGGGTGTGTGATTTTAATAGGTTTAGGATCATTGGACTCCACAATATTATGGCTCGTGATTGGTGTGGGCTCATTTGGACTTTCACACAACAACCCTCCCTTAACAAACAAGGTGTGGTTAGCTTTCTTCCACTCATCTAGGTCAGTCAGTTTTTGCTTGTATTCCTCAACTGGGGAAGTCACTCTAGGTGGAGGAATGAATTCCTCCTCTTGGCATTCTGGCAAGCCAGTCTAAGATAAGTCCTTTGATTGGACACCATAGAAATCCCCAGCTGGTGGTGGAACACCAGTATAATCTTTCATCCCAATCCCACTCATATGCTTAGAGTCTCTTTGTTTACTAACACACTCTCCTAGGGATTGTGTGCCCTTATCAAATCTCTGGATTTTAAGACTCACATTATCTTTATTTTTGTTAGCCTCCTCTAACTGAGCTATCAAATCAAGATTAACCCTGTTTACTATATCTTGACAATCTTTACTTTGATGTAACTCATGTTTTAAGATATTTATTTGATCCTTTAAATCAAACTCCATTTTCTTATACTCAGCTACTGTCTTTTCTGTTTGGGTAAGAGCAATTTGATAATTAGATACTTTGCATCTTTCAGTACTTGCCTCATCTAATAATCTTACTATCTCTTGATTTAGTTTCTCAGTATTTAAACGACAACCCTTAGAACAGAAAGCATCATCATATACCTCATTATCTGATGAAGAGGAGGAGTGTGCCATGAGAGCATATTCAACATGCTCTTCTTTAACTTCAGCAACCAAAGCTCTGTCCTCTTCCTCATCCTTGGCCATCCAGCTCCAGTCCCATTCTCCAACGCCATCAATTTGTTGAACAGCAACCATGGCCTTGGGATCTTGGCTCTTAACCATTTGGCTTGAGGGCTTGCCAGCATCAGATCTTCTTGGAGATCTACATTCCCTCATAAAGTGCCCCATCCTATGACAGTTGTAGCACTCAACCTTGGATTTGTCAAATCCAGCAACATCCTTAGCATTAAAGGTCATCTTCTTCTTGAACCTTTTATTAAACCTGTTTGCTCTTAAACTTACAAGAGCCATAGTCCACTTGATGTCCATCTCTTCCAATTGTTCATCACTTATCTGCTCAAGATCTTCATATGTAATCCTTGAATCACTGGGCAAAGAAGCAATGAATGCACACACAATATCTAGATCTAAACCAGCAGGTTTAATTCTATCAGCGCCAAAGTTGTGTGTGTCAGCGCTTGAGTATAAAGCGTTGACAGGATATGATCCAGCGCTGACAGACTAAGATCCAGCGTTGACACATTGAGATCCAGTGGCTGGATGTCCATAGAAGTTCATGGAATCAAATTGGCCTTCACTTTGTGAGAAGAAAGCCATGTTGCTACTGGAAGATTTATTATCACTATCCAAAAGCCATTCATTCTCCAACAGTCTTAGTTTGTTGAAGATGTCATCAAACCTGGAGGTCTTGTGGGTGTTATTGACAAGAATGGATCTTGTCTCAATCTTCCATACATCACAAAGGCTTTTGAGAAAAGTAGCATTCAATTCAGGGTCATCAATCTGTGTTCCCATGAAGGAAAGTTGACTTGTGATGTCAAGAAGTCTACTTCTCACACTGCTGAGATTCTCATTGGGTTGAGCTTTAAAGACAGCATACTCATGCAAGAGTTGCTTCTTCTTTTCTTCTTTTGTGTCAGCATTGCCACCATGTGCTACTTCAAGAGCTTCCCAAAGCTCTTTTGCAGACTCAAAGCGTTTGTACTTGTGCTGATTTTCATGACCTAGGGCGTGTTTCATGATGTTCAAGATTTTCATGTCCACCCTTTTCTTGGCTATATCTTCAACAGATACAGCTCTTCCATCTTCAGGCTTTTCCTTCTTATCAGCTTCAGGACAATTAGGAAGAGCTACCCTTGCAGCAATAGCAGCAGCAATCTTTTGAGCTTTGTTGAATGTGTTCCCATATTCAACAATTTCCCAAAGAGTGTAGTCATGGATGGCTATATATTGCTCAAAATTAGACTTCCAAAGTTCAAAGTTCCTGGCATCAAACATGGGAATTTTGATACTAGGGTTTGTGGAGTTGTTTTGTAGCAAAGCAGAAGGCTGATTTGTGCCAGACATGGTGTTTTTAGGGTTTTGAGAGATTTAGGGTTTTTAGGGTTTGGTGTTTTAGGGTTCTTGCGTTACTTAAAGATCAAAAGTTTCTCAACAAGCTCTTATACCAATTGTGGATCCCTATTGATCGTTAGACTCAATGGTTATGAACAATTATATCTAGGTTGATCATCATTCATATGATAACATAGCGGAAAAGAACAATGATCATAACAAGGTGTTTAGGCACAATAACATGAATTAAAACAATAGGGATGTTCATTATATTAATAACAAACATCCACTAGACGTGTATACATTGAATCCCACGTCTAGTCGACACACACTTTAGGTTTACATTGTGAATGAATGATATGAATAAAACCTAAGACTCTTGTTCCTTTTATAGTGGAAGGAACAGAATCTACAAGAGATAATATCAAATAAACATCTAAATCTTCTATTTCTATAGATATATATTGAATATATTATTTAGAATATATCTAATATATTCCGTAAATAGAAATTCCATCAGCGCCGTAGACTTCTGTCAGCGTCCAAACATGGCGTGTCAGCGTCTAGCATGTTTTCTTCGTTTTGGAGTTTCTGCCACATCAACTCATATTAATTTTGACCCAACAATCTTCCCCTAGTTGATGTCGGCAAAACTCTTTGTATATCTCTTGTAAGTTGTACATGATCTTCAAATTGCTTCCCCTCAAGTGTAGCATGCGTATCTTCCCCTTTTTGTCACATCAACAAGGAAGTAAACAATGTATGCAATCTTTGAAGATTCTCCAAATGTAGGCTCTGTGTAATGATCCTGAAGAAAAATAAATAAAGTAGTCTTGATGCAGAAGTAGAATACCACAAACCTATGTTCCATGTCTTGTACTATCTATGTGATGAAGAACTCATACTCATGGTACAAAGTATAAGTAGACCTTGATCCGTTTGTCAAAAATCCTCATCCTATGTGAGACACTGAGCACGATAATGTAACTCCTTCAAGTGATAGCAATTGGCTTGCTAGATATGACAAGTCTTCATCACCAACCATGTAAGCACGAACAAGTTACCTTTAAACCAATGCTATCCAACCATGATTTAAAGATATGATGAAACATAAACTCGCAAAAATCTTCTTCAATCATCACTCTTACCATAAGAATTCTTCCCCTTAAGCTAACACTTCTTCATGAAGAAACTTAATCTTCATATCATATGTAAAAGTGACAAGACGGATAACTCTTTTACAAGGCTACCCCGATTACATAATCAAATCCAATAAATTACCTCACGAATTGTTGCTAACTCGCATTAAAATCATTAATCCCTTTCAAAATATCCGAGCCATAAATATCATCATGATATTCTAAATTAGAACGGAGATTCCATGTACCTTTGTGTGTATTTTCCTCCTTTTTGTGTGCTCAAAACGTACCAATTTTCTCAAACAGCAGCAATCAGTGTGTTGTCCAATATCCTCTTCTGTCCAATAACTTTGACAGATGTATTGTCCAATATCTGACAATACTTATCAGCGTTGAAGTACATATATCGGACGACACTGTCAACTCCATCAGCGTTGACTTATTCTGTCAGCGTCAAAATTCCAAACGTCAGCGTCTTCGTAAGTCTTGTCAGCGTTTACATCTGCTGACATCTTCAATTTGCTACAGCAACGTTTATATCTTTTTCCCACAAACGAAAATGGAAATAAGATATATGCTCATAAATATCATCCTTCTTGAGCCCACATATTACGTCTCCTAAATAGAATATTGCTGCAAAATTTACGTGGGTCTTCAATCAACTCATAATCATGGCATGTTTCATCCAATCACATTATGAGAACCGTGTGAACATCTTTTGGCCGTGTGAATGCATTAACGTCACTTGAGATCATGTGATGTGAACAAAATCTTGAATTATGAATAACCAATCAAGATTTAACCACCGTGTGAACACAAACTGAATCTTACGTCACTTGCTATATTTGATCGTGTGAACATAGAAACTTCCTCCAATAAGAATTTAAGGCTCACGGGAATACAATGAACCATCATGTAGAGGATTCAAAATATAACGAATGTTAGGGTTTTGTTCCATAATCACGCTCCAAAAAGATAGCTGCAATCCCCACGTGTGTTTTCTGTTTTCTTGGACCAAATAAAAATTACCCTGCTGAATAAACGTGAAGTACACATTCTGGAATCTGACCTCACGTCTGCTATGATCCGTTTATATCAAGTAATCTTCATTATCATAGATCTAGGGTTTGTTCAAAAACCCTAATAATCATGTTGTACAAACTGCTGTGTAAGAAACCATAATGTGCTGCTAGGGTTCATTATCGATTCATGACGAATCGATTCCCCAAAGCTAACAGCATGTTAATTTAATCCAGCACTAATGCACAATTAATCTAGGGTTTTTAATCCAAACCCTAAAAACGAGAACCATTACAGCAGCCAACTTCGACCACGAATGATTCAATGGAGAATCTTTTGGGTACCACAAGCCAAGATCTGGATAACATCTTAGGTACCTAAAAATTCTCTTCACAGCAAAAAGGTGACACTCTTTGGGAGTCACTTGATGGCGTGCACAAGCACACACAGCAAACATGATGTCAGGTCTTGAGGCTGTAAGATACATCAATGATCCAATCATTGATCTATAGTGCCTAACATCCACATCCTTTCCAGCTCCAATTTTTCCCCAAGGGTGTTGCCTATCCATAGGAGTGAAAGCATCCTTTTCATGTGGAGAAAAACCATATTTCTTCAAGATTTCAGCTACATACTTGTCTTGGGAGATGAAGATACCATCTTCTTTCTGCTGAACTTGTAAACCTAGAAAGAAGTTCATCTCACCCATTGCACTCATCTTGAATTTATCTGTCATGAGCTTGGAAAAGTCCTCACTCATTTTTGGATCAGTAGACCCAAAAATGATGTCATCAACATAGACCTGCACAAGCAACACATGTTTTCCTTTCTTCTTTGTAAACAATGTCTGATCTATGGTGCCCCTCTTGAATCCATTGTCCACCAAATATGTAGACAAGGTACCATACCATGCTCTAGGGGCTTGATGAAGTCCATACATAGCTTTCTTCACTCTATAAACCTTGTCTGGATTTTCAGGATCTTCAAAACCAGGAGGTTGCATAACATATACTTCCTCAATAATTGTTCCATAGAGAAAAGCACTCTTCACATCCATTTGATAAACAGTGAAGTTCATGCAAGATGCATAAGTTAGGAAAATTCTGATAGCTTCAATTCTTGCAACTGGAGCAAAGACTTCTTCATAATCTATGCCTTCCTCTTGTGTATATCCCTGAGCTACCAAACGTGCCTTGTTTCTGACCACAATACCTCTTTCATCTTTCTTGTTCCTTAGAACCCATCTTGTCCCAATTGGTCTCACATATCTAGGACAATCAACCAGCTCCCAAACATCCTGTATAGCAAATTGGTGAAGCTCATCCTGCATTGCTTCCACCCAACTAGGTTCTTTGAGAGCATCAAAAATTTTCTTGGGTTCTTCCTGTGACAGAAAACAGGCAAACAAACATGCTTGTACAAGAGGGGTATCAACCTTCTTGTGTATATTGGCAATAAATCCACCAAGACTTTGATGGGATCTTCTTGTCTGAACTGGAGCCATAACATCACCAATGATCTGAGATGTGGGGTGATCCTTTGCTATGGAAGTGAGAACTCCTCCTTCAAAAAGTCTGGTGTCCTCAACTTCACGCTCCATGTTGCCAATATCTTCTTCCTCAGATTCTCCTTGATCAACAGAAATCTCTTCATGGACATTAGAAGGTCCACCCTGTTCAAAATGGGAAGAGAAAAGCTGTGCAAAGGTGTCATCAAACTCTGAACCTTGCTTGTCAGCATTAGGGCTGACAGCGTTTGAACTGTTGTTGTCAGCGTCTGATCCATCAGCGTCTGAATTGCTCTTGTCAGCGCTTGATGTCCCTTTGTCAGCGCCTGAAGAACCATGCATGTTTGTATTTGGTGGTATTTGAAAACCACCATTATCCTTTCTAGCAGCAGCAGCAGCAGCATAATACTCATCTGTCCATATAGGAAGTGTAACATATTCTTGTGTGGGAGATGATTCAACTGCTGGTGGTCCATCCTCCTTAGCAACCTGTATACCTGAAACATTACCAATTCTCTTTTCCAAAACACTTGAAGTTACCTTCACAATGTCTGGATCAGTAACAGGCATATAATTTAAAGCTCTAGATAAAGGTTCTAAGTCAAACAACCAATTTGGACCACTTTCAGGATCACTAGGTTTACTTTCTAAAAACCTAACATGTACCTTTTCAAGTATACGTTTTTCCTTTTTAATGTAAACCCTATATCCTTTGCTCTGCATTGAATAACCCATGAAGTAGCCTTCATCACCTTTTGAATCAAACTTACCTAGGGCATCACTAGTTTCTAAAACAACTACATGACAACCAAAAGGCTTGAGAAAGCCAATATTTGGCTTCCTTCCCCAAAGTAACTCATAAGGTGTCTTATTATGTATTTTGTTGACCAATGCCCTATTTTGAACATAACAAGCTGTGTTAACAGCTTCAGCCCAAAAGGCTATAGGAAAGTGGGCATCAGCCAACATGGTTCTGGCTGCTTCAATAAGGGTTCTATTCTTCCTTTCAGCAACCCCATTTTGCTGTGGGGTTCTAGCTATGCTAAACTGCCTAGTAATCCCTTTCTTGGCACAAAAATCATCTAACAACTGATTTCTAAACTCACCCCCATTGTCACTTCTAATAATTTTGACCTCATTACCATTCTTCTTTTCAATCTGGGTAATGAAATTAATCAGACTTTGGGCAGTTTCACTTTTCTTGGCTAAAAAGAAAGTCCATGTAAACCTGGAAAAATCATCAATGATAACAAAACAATATGATTTACCCTTCAAACTTTCTATATTAGTTGGACCAAAGAGGTCCATATGCAATAAGTGAAGTGGTTTAGAACTAGAGTGCACCTGTTTAGACCTGAATGAGACCTTGTGCTGCTTGCCCTTAAGACATGCAACACAAGTGTGGTCATTGTGGAAAGCCTTTTCAGGCAAACCATCAACTAAACCAAGCCTCACAAGTCTATTGATATTCTTAAAGTTTATGTGCCCTAATCTCCTGTGCCAAAGATTACTTTCATCTACTGAGGCTTTAGCATAAAGACATGACATCATTTTATTATTTACCTTAATTCCATTAAGATTCACATTATATATGTCTTTATGCCTTGGTGTTCTAAAATCTATGTATTTTTCCTCAGTGAGCTTATAATCTTTGCTTAACACCAAGCACTCAGTATCTGTGAAAAGAACCTTATTTTTGTTATCACACACTTGTGATACACTAAACAAATTATAATCCAGTTCTTTTACCAAGAAGACATTCTCAAACCGTAGATTGTTGGTGACAAGGGTTCCTTTTCCAGTGATGGTGCCGTAGCCCCCTCCAAAGTATACCTTATCACCATCTTGAATAGGAGTGAAGTTTGTCAGATAGTCTTCCTTTCCTGTCATGTGCGTTGAGCATCCACTATCCCAGTATCCATAATCATTGATCTTCTTCTGAATGCCCTGCACATAAAGAAAACACATTAGTTTTCTTTGGGAACCCAAGCCTTGGAAGACTTGGATTCATTTGGTTGTTCAACAAGAACAGACTTGGTTCTCATAACAACCCCATTTTCATCCCTGTTTGAATGAAATTCCCAGTTAACCCCAATTGGTGTTGACATTGCTTTTGAAATATAATGAAACCTGTTGCATGTCATAGAAACACCAGTAGAATTAGAGTTTTGGTCTTGTTTTGGTCTCCATGTTAAGCTAGTAGAAGCTTTAGACCTATTTCCCTGTGGTTGCAAATACCTAGGTTTGGCAGTGTGTCTGTCAGCGCTGAAATTGCTCTTGTCAGCGCCCCGATTGCCTTTATCAGCGTTGAACCTAGGGTTTGCTACAGGAACCCATTGCCTATTTGACCAAGTGTTTGACTTTTGAAAAGGTCTTAGGCCTTGTGTGTTAGACCCTCTAGAAAAGAATGGGGCTGGTCTAACAACTTGTGAACTTTTGTTCACAAAGGTATTGGGTCTGACAGTGTTTGACCTATGTTGACTTTTGTCAGCGCTGAAATGGTTCCTATCAGCATTGACATTGGAAGCGTTGACACATTTGTATGCCAAATGTGAAAAGCTACCACATGTGTAACAAGCTTTTCTAGACATAGTCTTAGGTCTAGAAGCAAAGAAGCCTGTTCCATGGTTACTAACTTGGCTTTTTGGTGACCTAGTATTCCTATACATCTCTGCATACTTAACACTAGGTTTTCTAACAGTATGTGGGCCAAGGTCAACAGCTTTGCCAGTGGTTGGGTGTGTGATTTTAATAGGTTTAGGATCATTGGAATCCACAATATTATGGCTCGTGATTGGTGTGGGCTCATTTGGACTTTCACACAACAACCCTCCCTTAACAAACAAGGTGTGGTTAGCTTTCTTCCACTCATCTAGGTCAGTCAGTTTTTGCTTGTATTCCTCAACTGGGGAAGTCACTCTAGGTGGAGGAATGAATTCCTCCTCTTGGCATTCTGGCAAGCCAGTCCAAGATAAGTCCTTTGATTGGACACCATAGAAATCCCCAGCTGGTGGTGGAACACCAGTATCATCTTTCATCCCAATCCCACTCATATCCTTAGAGTCTCTTTGTTTACTAACACACTCTCCTAGGGATTGTGTGGCCTTATCAAATCTCTGGATTTTAAGACTCACATTATCTTTATTTTTGTTAGCCTCCTCTAACTGAGCTATCAAATCAAGATTAACCCTGTTTACTATATCTTGACAATCTTTACTTTGATGTAACTCATGTTTTAAGATATTTATTTGATCCTTTAAATCAAACTCCATTTTCTTATACTCAGCTACTGTCTTTTCTGTTTGGGTAAGAGCAATTTGATAATTAGATACTTTGCATCTTTCAGTACTTGCCTCATCTAATAATCTTACTATCTCTTGATTTAGTTTCTCAGTATTTAAACGACAACCCTTAGAACAGAAAGCATCATCATATACCTCATTATCTGATGAAGAGGAGGAGTGTGCCATGAGAGCATATTCAACATGCTCTTCTTTAACTTCAGCAACCAAAGCTCTGTCCTCTTCCTCATCCTTGGCCATCCAGCTCCAGTCCCATTCTCCAACGCCATCAATTTGTTGAACAGCAACCATGGCCTTGGGATCTTGGCTCTTAACCATTTGGCTTGAGGGCTTGCCAGCATCAGATCTTCTTGGAGATCTACATTCCCTCATAAAGTGCCCCATCCTATGACAGTTGTAGCACTCAACCTTGGATTTGTCAAATCCAGCAACATCCTTAGCATTAAAGGTCATCTTCTTCTTGAACCTTTTATTAAACCTGTTTGCTCTTAAACTTACAAGAGCCATAGTCCACTTGATGTCCATCTCTTCCAATTGTTCATCACTTATCTGCTCAAGATCTTCATATGTAATCCTTGAATCACTGGGCAAAGAAGCAATGAATGCACACACAGTATCTAGATCTAAACCAGCAGGTTTAATTCTATCAGCGCCAAAGTTGTGTGTGTCAGCGCTTGAGTATAAAGTGTTGACAGGATATGATCCAGCGCTGACAGACTGAGATCCAGCGTTGACACATTGAGATCCAGTGGCTGGATGTCCATAGAAGTTCATGGAATCAAATTGGCCTTCACTTTGTGAGAAGAAAGCCATGTTGCTACTGGAAGATTTATTATCACTATCCAAAAGCCATTCATTCTCCAACAGTCTTAGTTTGTTGAAGATGTCATCAAACCTGGAGGTCTTGTGGGTGTTATTGACAAGAATGGATCTTGTCTCAATCTTCCATACATCACCAAGGCTTTTGAGAAAAGTAGCATTCAATTCAGGGTCATCAATCTGTGTTCCCATGAAGGAAAGTTGACTTGTGATGTCAAGAAGTCTACTTCTCACACTGCTGAGATTCTCATTGGGTTGAGCTTTAAAGACAGCATACTCATGCAAGAGTTGCTTCTTCTTTTCTTCTTTTGTGTCAGCATTGCCACCATGTGCTACTTCAAGAGCTTCCCAAAGCTCTTTTGCAGACTCAAAGCGTTTGTACTTGTGCTGATTTTCATGACCTAGGGCGTGTTTCATGATGTTCAAGATTTTCATGTCCACCCTTTTCTTGGCTATATCTTCAACAGATACAGCTCTTCCATCTTCAGGCTTTTCCTTCTTATCAGCTTCAGGACAATTAGGAAGAGCTACCCTTGCAGCAATAGCAGCAGCAATCTTTTGAGCTTTGTTGAATGTGTTCCCATATTCAACAATTTCCCAAAGAGTGTAGTCATGGATGGCTATATATTGCTCAAAATTAGACTTCCAAAGTTCAAAGTTCCTGGCATCAAACATGGGAATTTTGATACTAGGGTTTATGGAGTTGTTTTGTAGCAAAGCAGAAGGCTGATTTGTGCCAGACATGGTGTTTTTAGGGTTTTGAGAGATTTAGGGTTTTTAGGGTTTGGTGTTTTAGGGTTCTTGCGTTACTTAAAGATCAAAAGTTTCTCAACAAGCTCTGATACCAATTGTGGATCCCTATTGATCGTTAGACTCAATGGTTATGAACCATTATATCTAGGTTGATCATCGTTCATATGATAACATAGCGGAAAAGAACAATGATCATGAACAAGGTGTTTAGGCACAAAGAACACGAATTAAAACAAATGGATTGCTAATTATATTAATAATCAACAATCACTAGGTGTGTTTACATTGAATCCCACACCTAGTCGACACACACTTTAGGTTTACATTGTGAATGAATAATATGAATAAAACCTAAGACTCTTGTTCCTTTTATAGTGGAAGGAACAGAATCTACAAGAGATAATATCAAATAAACATCTAAATCTTCTATTTAGATAAACTATATATTGTGTATATCATAAATAATATACTCAATATATTCCCTAAATAGAATTCTCCATCAGCGTGTAAACATCTGTCAGCGTCTCAACACTTTCCGTCAGCGTCTCAACTAGCCGTGTCAGCGGCTTTGACAAACGTCTTGATGTTTTCTTCGTTTTGAGTTTCTGCCACATCAACTCATATAATTTTAGACCCAACAATCTTCCCCTAGTTGATGTCGGCAAAACTCTTTGTGTATCTCTTGTAAGTTGTACATGATCTTCAGATTGCTTCCCCTAAGTGTAGCACGTATTTTCTTCCCCTTTTTGTCACATCAACAAGGAAGTAAACAATGTAGGCAATCTTGAAAATTCTCCAAATGTAGACTCTGTGTAATGATCCTGAAGAAAAATAAATCAAGTATTCTTGATGTTGAAGTAAAATAACCCAATCTTATGTTCCATGTCTTGTTTATCCATGTGATAAAGAACTTATACTCATGCTATAAAGTATAAGTAGACCTCGATCCCTTGTCAATATTCTCATCCTTTGTGAGACACTGAGCACGATAATGTAACTCCTTCAAGTGTTTATGACAAATCTTCGTCACCAACCATGTAAAGCACGAACAAGTTACCTTAAAAATCAGTGGCTGGAAGTCCATGACTTTAAGATATGATAGAACACAAACTCGCGAAAATCTTCTTCAAGCATCAAACTTACCATAAGAATTCTTCCCCTTAAGTCAACACCTCTTCATGATGAATTTAATGGAATAACATCTTCATACCATATGTAAAAGTCTTGTGATGGATAACTCTTTTACAAGGCTATCCCGATTACATAGTTTAAAATATCCATCAAATCCCACGAATAATTGCTAACTCGCTTTAAGATCATTAATTCCTTTTAAAATATCTGAGCCATAAATATCATCATGATATTCTAAATTAAAACGGAGATTCCATGTACCTTCGACGCTCATCCTGCATTGCTTCCACCCAACTAGGTTCTTTGAGAGCATCAAAAATTTTCTTGGGTTCTTCCTGTGATAGAAAACAGGCAAACAAACATGCTTGTACAAGAGGGGTATCAACCTTCTTGTGTATATTGGCAATAAATCCACCAAGACTTTGATGGGATCTTCTTGTCTGAACTGGAGCCATAACATCACCAATGATCTGAGATGTGGGGTGATCCTTTGCTGTGGAAGTGAGAACTCCTCCTTCAAAAAGTCTGGTGTCCTCAACTTCACGCTCCATGTTGCCAATATCTTCTTCCTCAGATTCTCCTTGATCAACAGAAATCTCTTCATGGACATTAGAAGGTCCACCCTGTTTAAAATGGGAAGAGAAAAGCTGTGCAAAGGTGTCATCAAACTCTGAACCTTGCTTGTCAGCATTAGGGCTGACAGCGTTTGAACTGTTGTTGTCAGCGTCTGATCCATCAGCGTCTGAATTGCTCTTGTCAGCGCTTGATGTCCCTTTGTCAGCGCCTGAAGAACCATGCATGTTTGTATTTGGTGGTATTTGAAAACCACCATTATCCTTTCTAGCAGCAGCAGCAGCAGCATAATACTCATCTGTCCATATAGGAAGTGTAACATATTCTTGTGTGGGAGATGATTCAACTGCTGGTGGTCCATCCTCCTTAGCAACCTGTATACCTGAAACATTACCAATTCTCTTTTCCAAAACACTTGAAGTTACCTTCACAATGTCTGGATCAGTAACAGGCATATAATTTAAAGCTCTAGATAAAGGTTCTAAGTCAAACAACCAATTTGGACCACTTTCAGGATCACTAGGTTTACTTTCTAAAAACCTAACATGTACCTTTTCAAGTATACGTTTTTCCTTTTTAATGTAAACCCTATATCCTTTGCTCTGCACTGAATAACCCATGAAGTAGCCTTCATCACCTTTTGAATCAAACTTACCTAGGGCATCACTAGTTTCTAAAATAACTACATGACAACCAAAAGGCTTGAGAAAGCCAATATTTGGCTTCCTTCCCCAAAGTAACTCATAAGGTGTCTTATTATGTATTTTGTTGACCAATGCCCTATTTTGAACATAACAAGCTGTGTTAACAGCTTCAGCCCAAAAGGCTATAGGAAAGTGGGCATCAGCCAACATGGTTCTGGCTGCTTCAATAAGGGTTCTATTCTTCCTTTCAGCAACCCCATTTTGCTGTGGGGTTCTAGCTATGCTAAACTGCCTAGTAATCCCTTTCTTGGCACAAAAATCATCTAACAACTGATTTCTAAACTCACCCCCATTGTCACTTCTAATAATTTTGACCTCATTACCATTCTTCTTTTCAATCTGGGTAATGAAATTAATCAGACTTTGGGCAGTTTCACTTTTCTTGGCTAAAAAGAAAGTCCATGTAAACCTGGAAAAATCATCAGTGATAACAAAACAATATGATTTACCCTTCAAACTTTCTATATTAGTTGGACCAAAGAGGTCCATATGCAATAAGTGAAGTGGTTTAGAACTAGAGTGCACCTGTTTAGACCTGAATGAGACCTTGTGCTGCTTGCCCTTAAGACATGCAACACAAGTGTGGTCATTGTGGAAAGCCTTTTCAGGCAAACCATCAACTAAACCAAGCCTCACAAGTCTATTGATATTCTTAAAGTTTATGTGCCCTAATCTCCTGTGCCAAAGATTACTTTCATCTACTGAGGCTTTAGCATAAAGACATGACATCATTTTATTATTTACCTTATTGATCGTTAGACTCAATGGTTAGACTCAATGGTTATGAACCATTATATCTAGGTTGATCATCGTTCATATGATAACATAGCGGAAAAGAACAATGATCATGAACAAGGTGTTTAGGCACAAGACACATAAATTACTAAACGATTGTTCATTATATTAATAATAAACAACCACTAGACGTGTATACATTGAATCCCACGTCTAGTGCGACACACACTTTAGGTTTACATTGTGAATGAATGATATGAATAAAACCTAAGACTCTTGTTCCTTTTATAGTGGAAGGAACAGAATCTACAAGAGATAATATCAAATAAACATCTAAATCTTCTATTTAGATAGATATATATTAAATATATTATTTAGAATATATCCAATATATTCTGTAAATAGAATTTCCATCAGCGCCGTAGACTTCTGTCAGCGTCCAAACATGGCGTGTCAGCGTCTAGCATGTTTTCTTCGTTTTAGAGTTTCTGCCACATCAACTCATATTAATTTTGACCCAACAATCTTCCCCTAGTTGATGTCGGCAAAACTCTTGGTATATCTCTTGTAAGTTGTACATGATCTTCAGATTGCTTCCCCTCAAGTGTAGCATGTATTTTCTTCCCCTTTTGTCACATCAACAGGAAAGTAAAGAATGTTGCAATCTTTGAAGATTCTCCAAATGTAGGCTCTGTGTAATGATCCTGAAGAAAAATAACTTTAATATTTTTGATGTAGAAGTAAAATATCCCAACCTTGTGTTCCATGTCTTGTACTATCCACGTGACTAAGAACTTATATCAGACCAATTATAAGTAGACCTCGATCCCTTGTCAATATTCTCATCCTATGTGAGACACTGAGCACGATAATGTAACTCCTTCAAGTGTTATGACAAGTCTTCATCACTAACCATGTAAAGCACGAACAAGTTATCTTTAAAGTCTATGGCACTTTAAGATATGATAGAACACAAACTCGCGAAAAATCTTCTTCAATCATCAAACTTACCATAAGAATTCTTCCCCTTAAGCTAACACCTCTTCATGACAAGTCAATATCTTCATATGTAAAAGATGTTAACGAATAACTCTTTCACAAGGCTATCCCGATTACATACTCCAATAAAATTCTTCATGAATGGTTGCTAACTTACTTAAAAATCATTAATCCCTTTCAAAATATCCGAGCCATTAATATCACCATGATATTCTGAATTAAAATGGAGATTCCATGTACCTTTGTGTGTAAATAACTCCTTTTTGTGTGCTAAAAACGTCCAATTTTCTCAAACAGCAGCAAACAGTGTGTTGTCCAATATTCAATTCTGTCCAATATCTTCATCAGATGCATTGTCCGATATCGGATGACACTTATCAGCGTTGAAATAGCATATATCGGACAACACTGTCAACTTGACAGCGTTGACTTATTCCTTGTCAGCGTCAAACATCTTCCTGTCAGCGTCAACATTACTCTTGTCAGCGCCAACCATAAACCTTGTCAGCGTCTCGTCTCTTTCACTTGTCAACGTTGAATTAAATATCAACGTTGAATAAAATAAGTGAAGCAATAAACCACATCCAAATTATGCTTAAACCGTGATCTCTCCATGCCTTTTTGAATGGGTTTTGATCAAGTGACCTCAAGTACACCATAACGAATCGTGTGAATGCATTGTATACAGTTTCACGTCACTAGCTTACTTTGATCAACCAATCAAAACTTTCAGGTCGTGTGAACACAGAATGAACACTCGATCACCATATCTTGATTAGTAACCAATAAGAATTTAATACCCGTGTGAATGCAAACTAAACAACCAATCAGAAACTTAGGACCATGTGAACACACTTCATGTGTATATATCAACGTTGTAGCACAATCGTGTGTATGCAGGTTGCGCAACGATTCTTCTTTTTAACCAGCAAGAAAATATAAGCCACGGTCTGCTTGTCATTCATAACACCAATTCGATTTCAACCAGCAGCTTTAAACTTCTTGAAAACTGATCTAGGGTTTGTAATTTATGCATCGAAACCCTAATTAGGGTTTGTTAATAATCTTAGATCAATTCTTCCATCATAACAGCCACAAACCTTATAAAACTTCTGCTTTGTATGTCGATTTAGGGTTTGAAAGAAAAACCCAAATCATGATTTTATGTGAAAGCAAAAACTTTAATACCTTTAAACAGCAACCTTCGACCTTGAATAACTTTTTCATTAGGGCTCAGATCGAAGATCCCTTCGGTGAGATTCTAGACACAAGTGCCAAGAATCTACAGTTCAAAAATCACGAAGATCCAACGGTTAACGAAGGAGAGATCGTGTTTTGAACATGGCTGTCCACAGAAAACTGCATATACCCTGCTGCTGACTTTGACGCTTAATAACTTTTGCCTGGGGATAAAACTCGACAATCCCTCCGGTGGATGTTTAGATCTATGTATGTAGAACACACATAAAAAATTTCGTGATGATCCAATGGTTCAATCAAAAGTTATGACCTTCTGAATACTGCTGCGCACACAAAAACGTCCAGAAAAACTCCATACGAATTTTTCTTTTCACCATACACGAACACCTCGTCGGACCTAGATATCAAGAGCCTTAGGCTCTGATACAATTTGAGGATCCCTATTGATCGTTAGACTCAATGGTTATGAACCATTATATCTAGGTTGATCATCGTTCATATGATAACATAGCGGAAAAGAACAATGATCATGAACAAGGTGTTTAGGCACAAGACACATAAATTACTAAACGATTGTTCATTATATTAATAATAAACAACCACTAGACGTGTATACATTGAATCCCACGTCTAGTGCGACACACACTTTAGGTTTACATTGTGAATGAATGATATGAATAAAACCTAAGACTCTTGTTCCTTTTATAGTGGAAGGAACAGAATCTACAAGAGATAATATCAAATAAACATCTAAATCTTCTATTTAGATAGATATATATTAAATATATTATTTAGAATATATCCAATATATTCTGTAAATAGAATTTCCATCAGCGCCGTAGACTTCTGTCAGCGTCCAAACATGGCGTGTCAGCGTCTAGCATGTTTTCTTCGTTTTAGAGTTTCAGCCACATCAACTCATATAATTTTATCTTCATGACTTTTAGGGAAGGTTTAAGGAACCTTTAGGACTCTTGGGTATTCTTACAATACTCTCATCACAATTCTAGATTGTGTCCACAGGTGAGTATGGGTTAGTTTTACTAAACCATGAGGCACTGTAGCATGCAAAGTTGACAAACTATGCATGCTGCCAAGACATTTTTGGCCTAGAATTGGTTGTGGTCTGATGGGGGACTTGGGAATAGTTTTGTTATGGGTTTACCTGGGAGTTACAAAGAATTTTATGAAATAACTTTGTTGGTAAGTATTTTGGTTAGCAAGGGACTCTAGAGGACATTTGTGTCTATCTTGCTTAAGCAAGTGTGCATAAATGGACAGTGCTTGCCGCCCAGTAATTATTATCAACTTGTAAGATATTTCCCTTAGGATAAATTACTTTGTTAAGGTCTTTTTCTTTTTTTTAATATTTTTATTTTTTAGACGCTGACAAGTTTTTCTCCAAACGCTGTTACGTCCAATCGTGACGCTGACAAGGCTTTAGGCAAACGCTGACAAGAAAATATAGCCGTTGGGCGCTGATGGGCTATTTTTTACCGTTGACACCTAGTGGGCCCTACCCAGTTGTTATTTTTGACTAATCTTTGGCCGTAATTTTGGGGAGTTGTTACTTTTAATTAATGCATGAGATAAGTTATATTTGATTCAATATTTTCATCATTGCTCTTTGAATATAACTGCCTCATTTTTGACCAATCAAAAGCATGCATCTCTCCTATAAATTTGGCTAATCTTTTTATTCTGGGTATTCATATTTTCTTGTCTAACATTTTTCTCCTAGATTTTTCTCATATCACATAACCTAAACAGCTTTCACAATGGCACCCAAGTTCAACTCAAAGAATTTCACATTGGAGTTCAAGAGCCAACATAATATGGTAGCTTACTTGACTGCTGATCATGATTTGTTCCCTCAGTATTCACAAATGGTGGCATTTTTAAATGCATCCTCACTAAGGTATGCACTTTCTCATACACCATTAGTCCCTGTCGCACACATTAGACAGTTTTGGAATAATGTTAGTTCCACAACAGCTAATGGAGTGACCACATTAACATCTACTGTTCATGGAAGAACATGGGTGGTCACTGAAGCCTTGGTTCGCCAAGCTTTGCGTCTTGATGACGCTGATGGTGTGACTACCCTTGCCATTGCAACAATAGAACAAGGTCTTAGGGAATTGGGTTATCCTATTCCTGCTGATGTCACTTTAAATAAATATCATAAGCAGGAATTTCCCTCTGACTGGAAATATTTGATACATGTTCTTCTCCAATGCTTAAGTCCAAAATGTACTTCTTTTAATGAAATAAACAGGTCAATTGCAAGTGCTTTGGTTTGTATAACACGTGGGCTTAAGTATAATTTTTCAAAAATGATTTTTGAAGGAATGTGTAAAAATAAGGGAAGTAAAATGACTTTGGCTTATCCAAGATTTTTGCAAATGGTCTTTGATTTACAAGAATATTGTTCTAGGGATCATGACACTTTTTATGAGATCCCTAAACAACAGAAAACCATTTTTGCTAAAATGAGCTCCACAAACAGATCCATACCTCTTACCCAACCCATGCTTGAAGTAATTCAGGCTGCTCAACCACAACCACAACCAGACCCTGAACCCCAACTTGAGCCTATCCATGAACCTTTACCTTCACCAGATCACATGGACATTGACCAACCCAACGCTGACACTTAAAATGTTGGCGCTGACACAGCCACTCCCGACGCTGATACCATCCCTGAACAATCCCAAACACCCCTTAACCAACCAACACCCACACAATCTACTTCATCTTCCACCCCATTACAATCTAGGTTGAATAAACGCCAAAGGGTTACTGGAGTGTTCTCCTCTAGTGATCCTAGCCTTGTAGCAGAGAGAACCACCTCCACAAGTGTGGCTGGTGACATGGGTGAGGCTGGGGCTATTGACACAGGCTTAGATGCTGGTCAAGACAGTCCCAACATCATTAAGACCTCATCCATGCCCTATGATTCTATTTTGGGAGGTCAAATCCCCATTCTAGCTGAGGGCAGATTGGAACCTATGACTATGACTGAATTGACGGCTGCTGTCATTAGCTTGCAAAAGCAAAATGTCAGCCTTGTACAAATTGTCAACAAACAGGGCCGTGAACTCCAAGTATTGAGGGAGCGGGTAACTGTTTTGGAGAATCCAAGTAGCAGGAGTCTAATGGAGGAATCTTCCAAAGGGGAGGATGAAGAGGATGAAGAGGATGAGCTGATTTATACAGCTAGTGAGAAGAGTTCAGAGAAGAGTTCACAATTTAGTGAATCTTTACAGGTTGCTGAAGCACTTACCAACTTGAAGAAGCACCCAGTTATTGATACATCCAAGGTGACACCTTTAAACTTGGAAGGATCTTTCAAAGAAACATTGGGCGCTGATACAGGTTTGAACGCTGACACATCCAGCGCTGACAAAGGTAATCGTGGCGCTGATAGAGGTAACTTGAACGCTGACAAAGTTGCAGGTGGTGTTGATGTATTCCAGTCATCAGCAATCATCAAAGATGTGTCCAAGCAGGTTTCTTCTTCTACTTTACCTATTATTGATCCACAAGACAAGGGTAAGGGGATTCTGATTGAAGAAGATGTTCCAAAGAAAGATGCAGCACAAATTGCATTTGATGAACAGTTGGCTGCACAACTTTTGGAAAGAGATTTGAAGAGGAGTGGTAGATCACCATTTGTTGCTTCTGAGAGTGAAGAAGAAAGTGGTGATGGAAAAGAAGATGATAGCTCAGATTCAAGTGTTCAAATTATTGAAGATCCAGAAAGACTTGAATATGGGGATGAGTTAGCAAAGGAAAGGTTGAGTGATTTGAAGAATCAGATTGATTGGGACCTACCTGAAATCACCAGAATGTACCATGCTTGGGAAGACAAGGTTATGGACAACCCAGGAATGAGCTTATCAGATCAAATTTGGGGGTTGGAAGTTCTTCTCAGGGTACAAGATGATATAAAGGTGATTTTGAAGTATAATGCACAGGAGGTCAAGACTTGGCTCAAAAGAGATAGAAGGCAGCTATACTACAAGTTGCTTAGATGTCATCAACCTAACTGGACATCCAAGAAGTTGTTGGCTTTATCTTTTGAGGAGTTAGAGTATAGAGCACATCCTATTTGGAGGAGTGTGCAAGAAAATAATGTCTACCAGTTTCTTTCAGAAGAAAGGAAACAAGAGCTTGCTGAGGAAATGCAGATTCAAAAGGAAATGAGGATTGCTCAAAGACCAGTGAAGAAAGGATATCCTTTCCAATTTCCTAAAGATATGGATGTGTATTTTCCAACTGAAGGTGTAATAAGGAAGCATCTCAAGCTTTCTCCATTGGAAGCTTCAGATTTGGTTAATGTAGTACCTCTAGATGACAGAAATCCAATCATCAGTTTTGATGAAGATGAGTGTGGATTTTGGAAGATTGGCAGATTTGGAAAGGAGGTACATACTTTCACTTCAGTTATTTCTATTTTTTCAAGCATAGACAGAGAAGACTTGGTGCATCTATGGAGATTAATAGAGGCCAAGTATACAGCTGAAGCACCTACTTCAGCAAATGGAATAAGACTTTGGAACACATTTTTGACTTTGTGTGGTCCAAGAGAAGCAGATCCTGCCATATGGAAGGATCTTGAAGATGATCTCAGTAATCTTCATTGGAGGCTTTATTCTACTTGTGGTGTATTTCATTTGATCTCTACAAAGTTTTCAGAGTATTTACTTGTGGATGCTGACTATTTCTTGTCCAAAGAAGTGTTGGAGAAGATGCTAAAGACACCCTTGGAGATTGATTATACTAGTGACGTGGCCAAGGACTTGATTAGATATGTTTATCACCAACATAAGAAGTTTTTGCAAGATTCCTCCTAAGCCTTAAGTTTTTATTCAGAAACTTGATCATTGGAATGGATATCAAGTTTAGGGGAGGATTGTTGGGAATAAAATATGGGTCAGTTCACTAGACGCTGATAAGAAGAATGTCAACGCTGATAGGATGACATTGGACGCTGACAGCCAAGCGTTGACATTGAAGAAGTCAACGCTGACAGCCTTGAAGATTAGCACTGATGGAATATATCTTCATACGAATCTTTTGTTTATTTGTTTCTTTATTGTGTATGGTAAAGATAAGCTCAACATTGTATTTTCTATTATTATCTTTACCTAGAATAGTTGATTCGTAGCTTATTGTACAAGACTTCTTGTTCTATAAAAGAAGATCTTTTAGGTTAAAGTCATATATCAGTTTTCATAAATATTCGCAAGTTAAACCTCTTTCATTGTAATCAAGTACGATCATTCTAATACAAGTGAAAGTTTGTTTAACATCTTTGTGTTTTAGATCAAGTGTTAATTCCGCATAACACTTTGTTACTTTATTCATAAGCAAAGGTTTCTCTACGTGTAGTACTTGATCTAATCTCGTATACACAAAGCTTAATCGATCTAAGTTTGGGATCAACAAGCTCTTCCTAATTGTCCTGAAGCTGATAAGAAGGAAAAGCCTGAAGATGGAAGAGCTGTATCTGTTGAAGATATAGCCAAGAAAAGGGTGGACATGAAAATCTTGAACATCATGAAACACGCCCTAGGTCATGAAAATCAGCACAAGTACAAACGCTTTGAGTCTGCAAAAGAGCTTTGGGAAGCTCTTGAAGTAGCACATGGTGGCAATGCTGACACAAAAGAAGAAAAGAAGAAGCAACTCTTGCATGAGTATGCTGTCTTTAAAGCTCAACCCAATGAGAATCTTAGCAGTGTGAGAAGTAGACTTCTTGACATCACAAGTCAACTTTCCTTCATGGGAACACAGATTGATGACCCTGAATTGAATGCTACTTTTCTCAAAAGCCTTGGTGATGTATGGAAGATTGAGACAAGATCCATTCTTGTCAATAACACCCACAAGACCTCCAGGTTTGATGACATCTTCAACAAACTAAGACTGTTGGAGAATGAATGGCTTTTGGATAGTGATAATAAATCTTCCAGTAGCAACATGGCTTTCTTCTCACAAAGTGAAGGCCAATTTGATTCCATGAACTTCTATGGACATCCAGCCACTGGATCTCAATGTGTCAACGCTGGATCTCAGTCTGTCAGCGCTGGATCATATCCTGTCAACGCTTTATACTCAAGCGCTGACACACACAACTTTGGCGCTGATAGAATTAAACCTGCTGGTTTAGATCTAGATACTGTGTGTGCATTCATTGCTTCTTTGCCCAGTGATTCAAGGATTACATATGAAGATCTTGAGCAGATAAGTGATGAACAATTGGAAGAGATGGACATCAAGTGGACTATGGCTCTTGTAAGTTTAAGAGCAAACAGGTTTAATAAAAGGTTCAAGAAGAAGATGACCTTTAATGCTAAGGATGTTGCTGGATTTGACAAATCCAAGGTTGAGTGCTACAACTGTCATAGGATGGGGCACTTTATGAGGGAATGTAGATCTCCAAGAAGATCTGATGCTGGCAAGCCCTCAAGCCAAATGGTTAAGAGCCAAGATCCCAAGGCCATGGTTGCTGTTCAACAAATTGATGGCGTTGGAGAATGGGACTGGAGCTGGATGGCCAAGGATGAGGAAGAGGACAGAGCTTTGGTTGCTGAAGTTAAAGAAGAGCATGTTGAATATGCTCTCATGGCACACTCCTCCTCTTCATCAGATAATGAGGTATATGATGATGCTTTCTGTTCTAAGGGTTGTCGTTTAAATACTGAGAAACTAAATCAAGAGATAGTAAGATTATTAGATGAGGCAAGTACTGAAAGATGCAAAGTATCTAATTATCAAATTGCTCTTACCCAAACAGAAAAGACAGTAGCTGAGTATAAGAAAATGGAGTTTGATTTAAAGGATCAAATAAATATCTTAAAACATGAGTTACATCAAAGTAAAGATTGTCAAGATATAGTAAACAGGGTTAATCTTGATTTGATAGCTCAGTTAGAGGAGGCTAACAAAAATAAAGATAATGTGAGTCTTAAAATCCAGAGATTTGATAAGGCCACACAATCCCTAGGAGAGTGTGTTAGTAAACAAAGAGACTCTAAGGATATGAGTGGGATTGGGATGAAAGATTATACTGGTGTTCCACCACCAGCTGGGGATTTCTATGGTGTCCAATCAAAGGACTTATCTTGGACTGGCTTGCCAGAATGCCAAGAGGAGGAATTCATTCCTCCACCTAGAGTGACTTCCCCAGTTGAGGAATACAAGCAAAAACTGACTGACCTAGATGAGTGGAAGAAAGCTAACCACACCTTGTTTGTTAAGGGAGGGTTGTTGTGTGAAAGTCCAAATGAGCCCACACCAATCACGAGCCATAATATTGTGGAGTCCAATGATCCTAAACCTATTAAAATCACACACCCAACCACTGGCAAAGCTGTTGACCTTGGCCCACATACTGTTAGTAAACCTAGTGTTAAGTATGCAGAGATGTATAGGAATACTAGGTCACCAAAAAGCCAAGTTAGTAACCATGGAACAGGCTTCTTTGCTTCTAGACCTAAGACTATGTCTAGAAAAGCTTGTTACACATGTGGTAGCTTTTCACATTTGGCATACAAATGTGTCAACGCTTCCAATGTCAACGCTGATAGGAACCATTTTAGCGCTGACAAAAGTCAACATAGGTCAAACACTGTCAGACCCAATACCTTTGTGAACAAAAGTTCACAAGTTGTTAGACCAGCCCCATTCTTTTCTAGAGGGTCTAACACACAAGGCCTAAGACCTTTTCAAAAGTCAAACACTTGGTCAAATAGGCAATGGGTTCCTGTAGCAAACCCTAGGTTCAACGCTGATAAAGGCAATCGGGGCGCTGACAAGAGCAATTTCAGCGCTGACAGACACACTGCCAAACCTAGGTATTTGCAACCACAGGGAAATAGGTCTAAAGCTTCTACTAGCTTAACATGGAGACCAAAACAAGACCAAAACTCTAATTCTACTGGTGTTTCTATGACATGCAACAGGTTTCATTATATTTCAAAAGCAATGTCAACACCAATTGGGGTTAAGTGGGAATTTCATTCAAACAGGGATGAAAATGGGGTTGTTATGAGAACCAAGTCTGTTCTTGTTGAACAACCAAATGAATCCAAGTCTTCCAAGGCTTGGCTTCCCAAAGAAAACTAATGTGTTTTCTTTATGTGCAGGGCATTCAGAAGAAGATCAATGATTATGGATACTGGGATAGTGGATGCTCAAGGCACATGACAGGAAAGGAAGACTATCTGACAAACTTCACTCCTATTCAAGATGGTGATAAGGTATACTTTGGAGGGGGCTACGGCACCATCACTGGAAAAGGAACCCTTGTCACCAACAATCTACGGTTTGAGAATGTCTTCTTGGTAAAAGAACTGGATTATAATTTGTTTAGTGTATCACAAGTGTGTGATAACAAAAATAAGGTTCTTTTCACAGATACTGAGTGCTTGGTGTTAAGCAAAGATTATAAGCTCCCTGAGGAAAAATACATAGATTTTAGAACACCAAGGCATAAAGACATATATAATGTGAATCTTAATGGAATTAAGGTAAATAATAAAATGATGTCATGTCTTTATGCTAAAGCCTCAGTAGATGAAAGTAATCTTTGGCACAGGAGATTAGGGCACATAAACTTTAAGAATATCAATAGACTTGTGAGGCTTGGTTTAGTTGATGGTTTGCCTGAAAAGGCTTTCCACAATGACCACACTTGTGTTGCATGTCTTAAGGGCAAGCAGCACAAGGTCTCATTCAGGTCTAAACAGGTGCACTCTAGTTCTAAACCACTTCACTTATTGCATATGGACCTCTTTGGTCCAACTAATATAGAAAGTTTGAAGGGTAAATCATATTGTTTTGTTATCACCAATGATTTTTCCAGGTTTACATGGACTTTCTTTTTAGCCAAGAAAAGTGAAACTGCCCAAAGTCTGATTAATTTCATTACCCAGATTGAAAAGAAGAATGGTAATGAGGTCAAAATTATTAGAAGTGACAATGGGGGTGAGTTTAGAAATTAGTTGTTAGATGATTTTTGTGCCAAGAAAGGGATTACTAGGCAGTTTAGCATAGCTAGAACCCCACAGCAAAATGGGGTTGCTGAAAGGAAGAATAGAACCCTTATTGAAGCAGCCAGAACCATGTTGGCTGATGCCCACTTTCCTATAGCCTTTTGGGCTGAAGCTGTTAACACAGCTTGTTATGTTCAAAATAGGGCATTGGTCAACAAAATACATAATAAGACACCTTATGAGTTACTTTGGGGAAGGAAGCCAAATATTGGCTTTCTCAAGCCTTTTGGTTGTCATGTAGTTGTTTTAGAAACTAGTGATGCCCTAGGTAAGTTTGATTCAAAAGGTGATGAAGGCTACTTCATGGGTTATTCAGTGCAGAGCAAAGGATATAGGGTTTACATTAAAAAGGAAAAACGTATACTTGAAAAGGTACATGTTAGGTTTTTAGAAAGTAAACCTAGTGATCCTGAAAGTGGTCCAAATTGGTTGTTTGACTTAGAACCTTTATCTAGAGCTTTAAATTATATGCCTGTTATTGATCCAGACATTGTGAAGGTAACTTCAAGTGTTTTGGAAAAGAGAATTGGTAATGTTTCAGGTATACAGGTTGCTAAGGAGGATGGACCACCAGCAGTTGAATCATCTCCCACACAAGAATATGTTACACTTCCTATATGGACAGATGAGTATTATGCTACTGCTGCTGCTGCTAGAAAGGATAATGGTGGTTTTCAAATACCACCAAATACAAACATGCATGGTTCTTCAGACGCTGACAAAGGGACATCAAGCGCTGACAAGAGCAATTCAGACGCTGATGGATCAGACGCTGACAACAACAGTTCAAACGCTGTCAGCCCTAATGCTGACAAGCAAGGTTCAGAGTTTGATGACACCTTTGCACAGCTTTTCTCTTCCCATTTTGAACAGGGTGGACCTTCTAATGTCCATGAAGAGATTTCTGTTGATCAAGGAGAATCTGAGGAAGAAGATATTGGCAACATGGAGCGTGAAGTTGAGGACACCAGACTTTTTGAAGGAGGAGTTCTCACTTCCACAACAAAGGATCACCCCACATCTCAGATCATTGGTGATGTTATGGCTCCAGTTCAGACAAGAAGATCCCATCAAAGTCTTGGTGGATTTATTGCCAATATACACAAGAAGGTTGATACCCCTCTTGTACAAGCATGTTTGTTTGCCTGTTTTCTGTCACAGGAAGAACCCAAGAAAATTTTTGATGCTCTCAAAGAACCTAGTTGGGTGGAAGCAATGCAGGATGAGCTTCACCAATTTGCTATACAGGATGTTTGGGAGCTGGTTGATTGTCCTAGATATGTGAGACCAATTGGGACAAGATGGGTTCTAAGGAACAAGAAAGATGAAAGAGGTATTGTGGTCAGAAACAAGGCACGTTTGGTAGCTCAGGGATATACACAAGAGGAAGGCATAGATTATGAAGAAGTCTTTGCTCCAGTTGCAAGAATTGAAGCTATCAGAATTTTCCTAGCTTATGCATCTTGCATGAACTTCACTGTTTATCAAATGGATGTGAAGAGTGCTTTCCTCTATGGAACAATTGTTGAGGAAGTATATGTTATGCAACCTCCTGGTTTTGAAGATCCTGAAAATCCAGACAAGGTTTATAGAGTGAAGAAAGCTATGTATGGACTTCATCAAGCCCCTAGAGCATGGTATGGTACCTTGTCTACATATTTGGTGGACAATGGATTCAAGAGGGGCACCATAGATCAGACATTGTTTACAAAGAAGAAAGGAAAACATGTGTTGCTTGTGCAGGTCTATGTTGATGACATCATTTTTGGGTCTACTGATCCAAAAATGAGTGAGGACTTTTCCAAGCTCATGACAGATAAATTCAAGATGAGTGCAATGGGTGAGATGAACTTCTTTCTAGGTTTACAAGTTCAGCAGAAAGAAGATGGTATCTTCATCTCCCAAGACAAGTATGTAGCTGAAATCTTGAAGAAATATGGTTTTTCTCCACATGAAAAGGATGCTTCCACTCCTATGGATAGGCAACACCCTTGGGGAAAAATTGGAGCTGGAAAGGATGTGGATGTTAGGCACTATAGATCAATGATTGGATCATTGATGTATCTTACAGCCTCAAGACCTGACATCATGTTTGCTGTGTGTGCTTGTGCACGCCATCAAGTGACTCCCAAAGAGTGTCACCTTTTTGCTGTGAAGAGAATTTTTAGGTACCTAAGATGTTATCCAGATCTTGGCTTGTGGTACCCAAAAGATTCTCCATTGGACCTTATTGCATATTCAGACAGTGACTATGGTGGTGACAAGTTTGATAGGAAATCCACAACTGGTGGATGCCAATTTCTTGGGAGCAGATTGATATTTTGGCAATGCAAGAAACAAACAGTGGTGGCAAACTCTACAACTGAAGCAGAATATGTGGCTGCAGCTGCTTGTTGTGGACAAGTCTTATGGATTCAGAACCAGCTGTTGGATTATGGGTATAATTTTATGCATACCAAGATTTTTGTAGACAATAACAGTACTTTATGCATTATTAAAAATCCTGTACATCATTCTAAAACCAAACACATAGAAATTAGACATCATTTTATAAGAGATTGCTTTGAGAAAGGTTTAATACAACCAGATAGGATAGCCACAGAAGATAATGTGGCTGATTTATTAACTAAACCTTTTGATGCTGGAAGATTTCAATATTTGGTAACAAATATTGGAATGGTTAATCTCACTTAATATGTGTTTTGGAACCTTTTTGTAAAAGTATGTACAGGATAATGCATTGTTATTGGTCTTTGTGATGATTTAGATTTTTCCACTTTATTTTACTAACACTGACAAAGGTAACTGTAACGCTGATAAGTGTTATTTTGCCGTTGTTGGAGATATTATTGTCTAACGCTGACAAGAGTTCCTTCAACGCTGATAAGTGTTGTCGGGACGCTGTCAGCAACAAATGTTAGTTTTGTGGTTTTCATCTAAATGTGTAGGTAGGTGGTAGCTTTATGCCATTGGATACAGAGTTGCTTATGGATCTTTGAAGAGCTATTTGGACATGTTTTGTTTATGGATGATGGTTGGAATATTTATATTCCTATCTTGACATAAATTTTTAATGTTCATATATATTTTTAGAACTCATGTATCATAGTTTAAGGGGAGGTTTAAGGAACCTTTAGGACTCTTGGGTATTCTTACAATACTCTCATCACAATTCTAGATTGTGTCCACAGGTGAGTATGGGTTAGTTTTACTAAACCATGAGGCACTGTAGCATGCAAAGTTGACAAACTATGCATGCTGCCAAGACATTTTTGGCCTAGAATTGGTTGTGGTCTGATGGGGGACTTGGGAATAGTTTTGTTATGGGTTTACCTGGGAGTTACAAAGAATTTTATGAAATAACTTTGTTGGTAAGTATTTTGGTTAGCAAGGGACTCTAGAGGACATTTGTGTCTATCTTGCTTAAGCAAGTGTGCATAAATGGACAGTGCTTGCCGCCCAGTAATTATTATCAACTTGTAAGATATTTCCCTTAGGATAAATTACTTTGTTAAGGTCTTTTTCTTTTTTTTAATATTTTTATTTTTTAGACGCTGGCAAGTTTTTCTCCAAACGCTGTTACGTCCAATCGTGACGCTGACAAGGCTTTAGGCAAACGCTGACAAGAAAATATAGCCGTTGGGCGCTGATGGGCTATTTTTGACCGTTGACACCTAGTGGGCCCTACCCAGATGTTATTTTTGACTAATCTTTGGCCGTAATTTTGGGGAGTTGTTACTTTTAATTAATGCATGAGATAAGTTATATTTGATTCAATATTTTCATCATTGCTCTTTGAATATAACTGCCTCATTTTTGACCAATCAAACGCATGCATCTCTCCTATAAATTTGGCTAATCTTTTTATTCTGGGTATTCATATTTTCTTGTCTAACATTTTTATCCTAGATTTTTCTCATATCACATAACCTAAACAGCTTTCACAATGGCACCCAAGTTCAACTCAAAGAATTTCACATTGGAGTTCAAGAGCCAACATAATATGGTAGCTTACTTGACTGCTGATCATGATTTGTTCCCTCAGTATTCACAAATGGTGGCATTTTTAAATGCATCCTCACTAAGGTATGCACTTTCTCATACACCATTAGTCCCTGTCGCACACATTAGACAGTTTTGGAATAATGTTAGTTCCACAACAGCTAATGGAGTGACCACATTAACATCTACTGTTCATGGAAGAACATGGGTGGTCACTGAAGCCTTGGTTCGCCAAGCTTTGCGTCTCGATGACGCTGATGGTGTGACTACCCTTGCCATTGCAACAATAGAACAAGGTCTTAGGGAATTGGGTTATCCTATTCCTGCTGATGTCACTTTAAATAAATATCATAAGCAGGAATTTCCCTCTGACTGGAAATATTTGATACATGTTCTTCTCCAATGCTTAAGTCCAAAATGTACTTCTTTTAATGAAATAAACAGGTCAATTGCAAGTGCTTTGGTTTGTATAACACGTGGGCTTAAGTATAATTTTTCGAAAATGATTTTTGAAGGAATGTGTAAAAATAAGGGAAGTAAAATGACTTTGGCTTATCCAAGATTTTTGCAAATGGTCTTTGATTTACAAGAATATTGTTCTAGGGATCATGACACTTTTTATGAGATCCCTAAACAACAGAAAAGCATTTTTGCTAAAATGAGCTCCACAAACAGATCCATACCTCTTACCCAACCCATGCTTGAAGTAATTCAGGCTGCTCAACCACAACCACAACCAGACCCTGAACCCCAACTTGAGCCTATCCATGAACCTTTACCTTCACCAGATCACATGGACATTGACCAACCCAATGCTGACACTCAAAATGTTGGCGCTGACACAGCCACTCCCGACGCTGATACCATCCCGGAACAATCCCAAACACCCCTTAACCAACCAACACCCACACAATCTACTTCATCTTCCACCCCATTACAATCTAGGTTGAATAAACGCCAAAGGGTTACTGGAGTGTTCTCCTCTAGTGATCCTAGCCTTGTAGGAGAGAGAACCACCTCCACAAGTGTGGCTGGTGACATGGGTGAGGCTGGGGCTATTGATACAGGCTTAGATGCTGGTCAAGACAGTCCCAACATCATTAAGACCTCATCCATGCCCTATGATTCTATTTTGGGAGGTCAAATCCCTATTCTAGCTGAGGGCAGATTGGAACCTATGACTTTGACTGAATTGACGGCTGCTGTCATTAGCTTGCAAAAGCAAAATGTCAGCCTTGTACAAATTGTCAACAACCAGGGCCGTGAACTCCAAGTATTGAGGGAGCGGGTAACTGTTTTGGAAAATCCAAGTAGCAGGAGTCTAATGGAGGAATCTTCCAAAGGGGAGGATGAAGAGGATGAAGAGGATGAGCTGATTCATACAGCTAGTGAGAAGAGTTCAGAGAAGAGTTCACAATTTAGTGAATCTTTACAGGTTGCTGAAGCACTCACCAACTTGAAGAAGCACCCAGTTATTGATACATCCAAGGTGACACCATTAAACTTGGAAGGATCTTTCAAAGAAACAATGGGCGCTGATACAGGTTTAAACGCTGACACATCCAGCGCTGACAAAGGTAATCGTGGCGCTGATAGAGGTAACTTGAACGCTGACAAAGTTGCAGGTGGTGTTGATGTATTCCAGTCATCAGCAATCATCAAAGATGTGTCCAAGCAGGTTTCTTCTTCTACTTTACCTATTATTGATCCACAAGACAAGGGTAAGGGGATTCTGATTGAAGAAGATGTTCCAAAGAAAGATGCAGCACAAATTGCATTTGATGAACAGTTGGCTGCACAACTTTTGGAAAGAGATTTGAAGAGGAGTGGTAGATCACCATTTGTTGCTTCTGAGAGTGAAGAAGAAAGTGATGATGGAAAAGAAGATGATAGCTCAGATTCAAGTGTTCAAATTATTGAAGATCCAGAAAGACTTGAATATGGGGATGAGTTAGCAAAGGAAAGGTTGAGTGATTTGAAGAATCAGATTGATTGGGACCTACCTGAAATCACCAGAATGTACCATGCTTGGGAAGACAAGGTTATGGACAACCCAGGAATGAGCTTATCAGATCAAATTTGGGGGTTGGAAGTTCTTCTCAGGGTACAAGATGATATAAAGGTGATTTTGAAGTATAATGCACAGGAGGTCAAGACTTGGCTCAAAAGAGATAGAAGGCAGCTATACTACAAGTTGCTTAGATGTCATCAACCTAACTGGACATCCAAGAAGTTGTTGGCTTTATCTTTTGAGGAGTTAGAGTATAGAGCACATCCTATTTGGAGGAGTGTGCAAGAAAATAATGTCTACCAGTTTCTTTCAGAAGAAAGGAAACAAGAGCTTGCTGAGGAAATGCAGATTCAAAAGGAAATGAGGATTGCTCAAAGACCAGTGAAGAAAGGAGATCCTTTCCAATTTCCTAAAGATATGGATGTGTATTTTCCAACTGAAGGTGTAATAAGGAAGCATCTCAAGCTTTCTCCATTGGAAGCTTCAGATTTGGTTAATGTAGTACCTCTAGATGACAGAAATCCAATCATCAGTTTTGATGAAGATGAGTGTGGATTTTGGAAGATTGGCAGATTTGGAAAGGAGGTACATACTTTCACTTCAGTTATTTCTATTTTTGCAAGCATAGACAGAGAAGACTTGGTGCATCTATGGAGATTAATAGAGGCCAAGTATACAGCTGAAGCACCTACTTCAGCAAATGGAATAAGACTTTGGAACACATTTTTGACTTTGTGTGGTCCAAGAGAAGCAGATCCTGCCATATGGAAGGATCTTGAAGATGATCTCAGTAATCTTCATTGGAGGCTTTATTCTACTTGTGGTGTATTTCATTTGAGCTCTACAAAGTTTTCAGAGTATTTACTTGTGGATGCTGACTATTTCTTGTCCAAAGAAGTGTTGGAGAAGATGCTAGAGACACCCTTGGAGATTGATTATACTAGTGACGTGGCCAAGGACTTGATTAGATATGTTTATCACCAACATAAGAAGTTTTTGCAAGATTCCTCCTAAGTCTTAAGTTTTTATTCAGAAACTTGATCATTGGAATGGATATCAAGTTTAGGGGAGGATTGTTGGGAATAAAATATGGGTCAGTTCACTAGACGCTGATAAGAAGAATGTCAACGCTGATAGGATGACATTGGACGCTGACAGCCAAGCGTTGACATTGAAGAAGTCAACGCTGACAGCCTTGAAGATTAGCACTGATGGAATATATCTTCATACGAATCTTTTGTTTATTTGTTTCTTTATTGTGTATGGTAAAGATAAGCTCAACATTGTATTTTCTATTATTATCTTTACCTAGAATAGTTGATTCGTAGCTTATTGTACAAGACTTCTTGTTCTATAAAAGAAGATCTTTTATAGGTTAAAGTCATATATCAGTTTTCATAAGTATTCGCAAGTTAAACCTCTTTCATTGTAATCAAGTACGATCATTCTAATACAAGTGAAAGTTTGTTTAACATCTTTGTGTTTTAGATCAAGTGTTAATTCCGCATAACACTTTGTTACTTTATTCATAAGCAAAGGTTTCTCTACGTGTAGTACTTGATCTAATCTCGTATACACAAAGCTTAATCGATCTAAGTTTGGGATCAACAAATTTTTCCCCAAGGGTGTTGCCTATCCATAGGAGTGGAAGCATCCTTTTCATGTGGAGAAAACCCATATTTCTTCAAGATTTCAGCTACATACTTGTCTTGGGAGATGAAGATACCATCTTCTTTCTGCTGAACTTGTAAACCTAGAAAGAAGTTCATCTCACCCATTGCACTCATCTTGAATTTATCTGTCATGAGCTTGGAAAAGTCCTCACTCATTTTTGGATCAGTAGACCCAAAAATGATGTCATCAACATAGACCTGCACAAGCAACACATGTTTTCCTTTCTTCTTTGTAAACAATGTCTGATCTATGGTGCCCCTCTTGAATCCATTGTCCACCAAATATGTAGACAAGGTACCATACCATGCTCTAGGGGCTTGATGAAGTCCATACATAGCTTTCTTCACTCTATAAACCTTGTCTGGATTTTCAGGATCTTCAAAACTAGGAGGTTGCATAACATATACTTCCTCAACAATTGTTCCATAGAGGAAAGCACTCTTCACATCCATTTGATAAACAGTGAAGTTCATGCAAGATGCATAAGCTAGGAAAATTCTGATAGCTTCAATTCTTGCAACTGGAGCAAAGACTTCTTCATAATCTATGCCTTCCTCTTGTGTATATCCCTGAGCTACCAAACGTGCCTTGTTTCTGACCATAATACCTCTTTCATCTTTCTTGTTCCTTAGAACCCATCTTGTCCCAATTGGTCTCACATATCTAGGACAATCAACCAGCTCCCAAACATCCTGTATAGCAAATTGGTGAAGCTCATCCTGCATTGCTTCCACCCAACTAGGTTCTTTGAGAGCATCAAAAATTTTCTTGGGTTCTTCCTGTGACAGAAAACAGGCAAACAAACATGCTTGTACAAGAGGGGTATCAACCTTCTTGTGTATATTGGCAATAAATCCACCAAGACTTTGATGGGATCTTCTTGTCTGAACTGGAGCCATAACATCACCAATGATCTGAGATGTGGGGTGATCCTTTGCTGTGGAAGTGAGAACTCCTCCTTCAAAAAGTCTGGTGTCCTCAACTTCACGCTCCATGTTGCCAATATCTTCTTCCTCAGATTCTCCTTGATCAACAGAAATCTCTTCATGGACATTAGAAGGTCCACCCTGTTCAAAATGGGAAGAGAAAAGCTGTGCAAAGGTGTCATCAAACTCTGAACCTTGCTTGTCAGCATTAGGGCTGACAGCGTTTGAACTGTTGTTGTCAGCGTCTGATCCATCAGCGTCTGAATTGCTCTTGTCAGCGCTTGATGTCCCTTTGTCAGCGCCTGAAGAACCATGCATGTTTGTATTTGGTGGTATTTGAAAACCACCATTATCCTTTCTAGCAGCAGCAGCAGCATAATACTCATCTGTCCATATAGGAAGTGTAACATATTCTTGTGTGGGAGATGATTCAACTGCTGGTGGTCCATCCTCCTTAGCAACCTGTATACCTGAAACATTACCAATTCTCTTTTCCAAAACACTTGAAGTTACCTTCACAATGTCTCGATCAGTAACAGGCATATAATTTAAAGCTCTAGATAAAGGTTCTAAGTCAAACAACCAATTTGGACCACTTTCAGGATCACTAGGTTTACTTTCTAAAAACCTAACATGTACCTTTTCAAGTATACGTTTTTCCTTTTTAATGTAAACCCTATATCCTTTGCTCTGCACTGAATAACCCATGAAGTAGCCTTCATCACCTTTTGAATCAAACTTACCTAGGGCATCACTAGTTTCTAAAACAACTACATGACAACCAAAAGGCTTGAGAAAGCCAATATTTGGCTTCCTTCTCCAAAGTAACTCATAAGGTGTCTTATTATGTATTTTGTTGACCAATGCCCTATTTTGAACATAACAAGCTGTGTTAACAGCTTCAGCCCAAAAGGCTATAGGAAAGTGGGCATCAGCCAACATGGTTCTGGCTGCTTCAATAAGGGTTCTATTCTTCCTTTCAGCAACCCCATTTTGCTGTGGGGTTCTAGCTATGCTAAACTGCCTAGTAATCCCTTTCTTGGCACAAAAATCATCTAACAACTGATTTCTAAACTCACCCCCATTGTCACTTCTAATAATTTTGACCTCATTACCATTCTTCTTTTCAATCTGGGTAATGAAATTAATCAGACTTTGGGCAGTTTCACTTTTCTTGGCTAAAAAGAAAGTCCATGTAAACCTATAAAAATCATCAGTGATAACAAAACAATATGATTTACCCTTCAAACTTTCTATATTAGTTGGACCAAAGAGGTCCATATGCAATAAGTGAAGTGGTTTAGAACTAGAGTGCACCTGTTTAGACCTGAATGAGACCTTGTGCTGCTTGCCCTTAAGACATGCAACACAAGTGTGGTCATTGTGGAAAGCCTTTTCAGGCAAACCATCAACTAAACCAAGCCTCACAAGTCTATTGATATTCTTAAAGTTTATGTGCCCTAATCTCCTGTGCCAAAGATTACTTTCATCTACTGAGGCTTTAGCATAAAGACATGACATCATTTTATTATTTACCTTAATTCCATTAAGATTCACATTATATATGTCTTTATGCCTTGGTGTTCTAAAATCTATGTATTTTTCCTCAGGGAGCTTATAATCTTTGCTTAACACCAAGCACTCAGTATCTGTGAAAAGAACCTTATTTTTGTTATCACACACTTGTGATACACTAAACAAATTATAATCCAGTTCTTTTACCAAGAAGACATTCTCAAACCGTAGATTGTTGGTGACAAGGGTTCCTTTTCCAGTGATGGTGTCGTAGCCCCCTCCAAAGTATACCTTATCACCATCTTGAATAGGAGTGAAGTTTGTCAGATAGTCTTCCTTTCCTGTCATGTGCCTTGAGCATCCACTATCCCAGTATCCATAATCATTGATCTTCTTCTGAATGCCCTGCACATAAAGAAAACACATTAGTTTTCTTTGGGAACCCAAGCCTTGGAAGACTTGGATTCATTTGGTTGTTCAACAAGAACAGACTTGGTTCTCATAACAACCCCATTTTCATCCCTGTTTGAATGAAATTCCCAGTTAACCCCAATTGGTGTTGACATTGCTTTTGAAATATAATGAAACCTGTTGCATGTCATAGAAACACCAGTAGAATTAGAGTTTTGGTCTTGTTTTGGTCTCCATGTTAAGCTAGTAGAAGCTTTAGACCTATTTCCCTGTGGTTGCAAATACCTAGGTTTGGCAGTGTGTCTGTCAGCGCTGAAATTGCTCTTGTCAGCGCCCCGATTGCCTTTATCAGCGTTGAACCTAGGGTTTGCTACAGGAACCCATTGCCTATTTGACCAAGTGTTTGACTTTTGAAAAGGTCTTAGGCCTTGTGTGTTAGACCCTCTAGAAAAGAATGGGGCTGGTCTAACAACTTGTGAACTTTTGTTCACAAAGGTATTGGGTCTGACAGTGTTTGACCTATGTTGACTTTTGTCAGCGCTGAAATGGTTCCTATCAGCGTTGACATTGGAAGCGTTGACACATTTGTATGCCAAATGTGAAAAGCTACCACATGTGTAACAAGCTTTTCTAGACATAGTCTTAGGTCTAGAAGCAAAGAAGCCTGTTCCATGGTTACTAACTTGGCTTTTTGGTGACCTAGTATTCCTATACATCTCTGCATACTTAACACTAGGTTTTCTAACAGTATGTGGGCCAAGGTCAACAGCTTTGCCAGTGGTTGGGTGTGTGATTTTAATAGGTTTAGGATCATTGGACTCCACAATATTATGGCTCGTGATTGGTGTGGGCTCATTTGGACTTTCACACAACAACCCTCCCTTAACAAACAAGGTGTGGTTAGCTTTCTTCCACTCATCTAGGTCAGTCAGTTTTTGCTTGTATTCCTCAACTGGGGAAGTCACTCTAGGTGGAGGAATGAATTCCTCCTCTTGGCATTCTGGCAAGCCAGTCCAAGATAAGTCCTTTGATTGGACACCATAGAAATCCCCAGCTGGTGGTGGAACACCAGTATAATCTTTCATCCCAATCCCACTCATATCCTTAGAGTCTCTTTGTTTACTAACACACTCTCCTAGGGATTGTGTGGCCTTATCAAATCTCTGGATTTTAAGACTCACATTATCTTTATTTTTGTTAGCCTCCTCTAACTGAGCTATCAAATCAAGATTAACCCTGTTTACTATATCTTGACAATCTTTACTTTGATGTAACTCATGTTTTAAGATATTTATTTGATCCTTTAAATCAAACTCCATTTTCTTATACTCAGCTACTGTCTTTTCTGTTTGGGTAAGAGCAATTTGATAATTAGATACTTTGCATCTTTCAGTACTTGCCTCATCTAATAATCTTACTATCTCTTGATTTAGTTTCTCAGTATTTAAACGACAACCCTTAGAACAGAAAGCATCATCATATACCTCATTATCTGATGAAGAGGAGGAGTGTGCCATGAGAGCATATTCAACATGCTCTTCTTTAACTTCAGCAACCAAAGCTCTGTCCTCTTCCTCATCCTTGGCCATCCAGCTCCAGTCCCATTCTCCAACGCCATCAATTTGTTGAACAGCAACCATGGCCTTGGGATCTTGGCTCTTAACCATTTGGCTTGAGGGCTTGCCAGCATCAGATCTTCTTGGAGATCTACATTCCCTCATAAAGTGCCCCATCCTATGACAGTTGTAGCACTCAACCTTGGATTTGTCAAATCCAGCAACATCCTTAGCATTAAAGGTCATCTTCTTCTTGAACCTTTTATTAAACCTGTTTGCTCTTAAACTTACAAGAGCCATAGTCCACTTGATGTCCATCTCTTCCAATTGTTCATCACTTATCTGCTCAAGATCTTCATATGTAATCCTTGAATCACTGGGCAAAGAAGCAATGAATGCACACACAGTATCTAGATCTAAACCAGCAGGTTTAACTCTATCAGCGCCAAAGTTGTGTGTGTCAGCGCTTGAGTATAAAGCGTTGACAGGATATGATCCAGCGCTGACAGACTGAGATCCAGCGTTGACACATTGAGATCCAGTGGCTGGATGTCCATAGAAGTTCATGGAATCAAATTGGCCTTCACTTTGTGAGAAGAAAGCCATGTTGCTACTGGAAGATTTATTATCACTATCCAAAAGCCATTCATTCTCCAACAGTCTTAGTTTGTTGAAGATGTCATCAAACCTGGAGGTCTTGTGGGTGTTATTGACAAGAATGGATCTTGTCTCAATCTTCCATACATCACCAAGGCTTTTGAGAAAAGTAGCATTCAATTCAGGGTCATCAATCTGTGTTCCCATGAAGGAAAGTTGACTTGTGATGTCAAGAAGTCTACTTCTCACACTGCTGAGATTCTCATTGGGTTGAGCTTTAAAGACAGCATACTCATGCAAGAGTTGCTTCTTCTTTTCTTCTTTTGTGTCAGCATTGCCACCATGTGCTACTTCAAGAGCTTCCCAAAGCTCTTTTGCAGACTCAAAGCGTTTGTACTTGTGCTGATTTTCATGACCTAGGGCGTGTTTCATGATGTTCAAGATTTTCATGTCCACCCTTTTCTTGGCTATATCTTCAACAGATACAGCTCTTCCATCTTCAGGCTTTTCCTTCTTATCAGCTTCAGGACAATTAGGAAGAGCTACCCTTGCAGCAATAGCAGCAGCAATCTTTTGAGCTTTGTTGAATGTGTTCCCATATTCAACAATTTCCCAAAGAGTGTAGTCATGGATGGCTATATATTGCTCAAAATTAGACTTCCAAAGTTCAAAGTTCCTGGCATCAAACATGGGAATTTTGATACTAGGGTTTGTGGAGTTGTTTTGTAGCAAAGCAGAAGGCTGATTTGTGCCAGACATGGTATCAGCCACTCCCGACGCTGATACCATCCCTGAACAATCCCAAACATCCCTTAACCAACCAACACCCACACAATCTACTTCATCTTCCACCCCATTACAATCTAGGTTGAATAAACGCCAAAGGGTTACTGGAGTGTTCTCCTCTAGTGATCCTAGCCTTGTAGCAGAGAGAACCACCTCCACAAGTGTGGCTGGTGACATGGGTGAGGCTGGGGCTATTGACACAGGCTTAGATGCTGGTCAAGACAGTCCCAACATCATTAAGACCTCATCCATGCCCTATGATTCTATTTTGGGAGGTCAAATCCCCATTCTAGCTGAGGGCAGATTGGAACCTATGACTATGACTGAATTGACGGCTGCTGTCATTAGCTTGCAAAAGCAAAATGTCAGCCTTGTACAAATTGTCAACAAACAGGGCCGTGAACTCCAAGTATTGAGGGAGCGGGTAACTGTTTTGGAGAATCCAAGTAGCAGGAGTCTAATGGAGGAATCTTCCAAAGGGGAGGATGAAGAGGATGAAGAGGATGAGCTGATTCATACAGTTAGTGAGAAGAGTTCAGAGAAGAGTTCACAATTTAGTGAATCTTTACAGGTTGCTGAAGCACTTACCAACTTGAAGAAGCACCCAGTTATTGATACATCCAAGGTGACACCTTTAAACTTGGAAGGATCTTTCAAAGAAACATTGGGCGCTGATACAGGTTTGAACGCTGACACATCCAGCGCTGACAAAGGTAATCGTGGCGCTGATAGAGGTAACTTGAACGCTGACAAAGTTGCAGGTGGTGTTGATGTATTCCAGTCATCAGCAATCATCAAAGATGTGTCCAAGCAGGTTTCTTCTTCTACTTTACCTATTATTGATCCACAAGACAAGGGTAAGGGGATTCTGATTGAAGAAGATGTTCCAAAGAAAGATGCAGCACAAATTGCATTTGATGAACAGTTGGCTGCACAACTTTTGGAAAGAGATTTGAAGAGGAGTGGTAGATCACCATTTGTTGCTTCTGAGAGTGAAGAAGAAAGTGGTGATGGAAAAGAAGATGATAGCTCAGATTCAAGTGTTCAAATTATTGAAGATCCAGAAAGACTTGAATATGGGGATGAGTTAGCAAAGGAAAGGTTGAGTGATTTGAAGAATCAGATTGATTGGGACCTACCTGAAATCACCAGAATGTACCATGCTTGGGAAGACAAGGTTATGGACAACCCAGGAATGAGCTTATCAGATCAAATTTGGGGGTTGGAAGTTCTTCTCAGGGTACAAGATGATATAAAGGTGATTTTGAAGTATAATGCACAGGAGGTCAAGACTTGGCTCAAAAGAGATAGAAGGCAGCTATACTACAAGTTGCTTAGATGTCATCAACCTAACTGGACATCCAAGAAGTTGCTGGCTTTATCTTTTGAGGAGTTAGAGTATAGAGCACATCCTATTTGGAGGAGTGTGCAAGAAAATAATGTCTACCAGTTTCTTTCAGAAGAAAGGAAACAAGAGCTTGCTGAGGAAATGCAGATTCAAAAGGAAATGAGGATTGCTCAAAGACCAGTGAAGAAAGGAGATCCTTTCCAATTTCCTAAAGATATGGATGTGTATTTTCCAACTGAAGGTGTAATAAGGAAGCATCTCAAGCTTTCTCCATTGGAAGCTTCAGATTTGGTTAATGTAGTACCTCTAGATGACAGAAATCCAATCATCAGTTTTGATGAAGATGAGTGTGGATTTTGGAAGATTGGCAGATTTGGAAAGGAGGTACATACTTTCACTTCAGTTATTTCTATTTTTGCAAGCATAGACAGAGAAGACTTGGTGCATCTATGGAGTTTAATAGAGGCCAAGTATACAGCTGAAGCACCTACTTCAGCAAATGAAATAAGACTTTGGAACACATTTTTGACTTTGTGTGGTCCAAGAGAAGTAGATCCTGCCATATGGAAGGATCTTGAAGATGATCTCAGTAATCTTCATTGGAGGCTTTATTCTACTTGTGGTGTATTTCATTTGAGCTCTACAAAGTTTTCAGAGTATTTACTTGTGGATGCTGACTATTTCTTGTCCAAAGAAGTGTTGGAGAAGATGCTAGAGACACCCTTGGAGATTGATTATACTAGTGACGTGGCCAAGGACTTGATTAGATATGTTTATCACCAACATAAGAAGTTTTTGCAAGATTCCTCCTAAGCCTTAAGTTTTTATTCAGAAACTTGATCATTGGAATGGATATCAAGTTTAGGGGAGGATTGTTGGGAATAAAATATGGGTCAGTTCACTAGACGCTGATAAGAAGAATGTCAACGCTGATAGGATGACATTGGACGCTGACAGCCAAGCGTTGACATTGAAGAAGTCAACGCTGACAGCCTTGAAGATTAGCACTGATGGAATATATCTTCATACGAATCTTTTGTTTATTTGTTTCTTTATTGTGTATGGTAAAGATAAGCTCAACATTGTATTTTCTATTATTATCTTTACCTAGAATAGTTGATTCGTAGCTTATTGTACAAGACTTCTTGTTCTATAAAAGAAGATCTTTTAGGTTAAAGTCATATATCAGTTTTCATAAATATTCGCAAGTTAAACCTCTTTCATTGTAATCAAGTACGATCATTCTAATACAAGTGAAAGTTTGTTTAACATCTTTGTGTTTTAGATCAAGTGTTAATTCCGCATAACACTTTGTTACTTTATTCATAAGCAAAGGTTTCTCTACGTGTAGTACTTGATCTAATCTCGTATACACAAAGCTTAATCGATCTAAGTTTGGGATCAACAAAAATAAAGAGAATCTTTTGGGTACCACAAGCCACTAGACGTGTATACATTGAATCCCACGTCTAGTGCGACACACACTTTAGGTTTACATTGTGAATGAATGATATAAATAAAACCTAAGACTCTTGTTCCTTTTATAGTGGAAGGAACAGAATCTACAAGAGATAATATCAAATAAACATCTAAATCTTCTATTTATATAGATATATATTGAATATATTATTTAGAATATATCCAATATATTCTGTAAATAGAATTTCCATTAGCGCCGTAGACTTCTGTCAGCGTCCAAACATGGCGTGTCAGCGTCTAGCATGTTTTCTTCGTTTTAGAGTTTCTGCCACATCAACTCATATTAATTTTGACCCAACAATCTTCCCCTAGTTGATGTCGGCAAAACTCTTTGTATATCTCTTGTAAGTTGTACATGATCTTCAGATTGCTTCCCCTCAAGTGTAGCACGTATTTTCTTCCCCTTTTTGTCACATCAACAAGGAAGTAAACAATGTATGCAATCTTTGAAGATTCTCCAAATGTAGGCTCTATGTAATGATCCTGAAGAAAAATAAATAAAATATTCTTGATGTAGAAGTAAAATAACCCAAACTTATATTCCATATCTTGTACGATGATGTGATGAAGTGTGTTGCTGATACAAAAATCCTCATCCTTTGTGAGACACTGAGCACGATAATGTAACTCCTTCAAGTGATAGCAAATATGTGCATAGAGAACCATAAGAAAAATCACATATTCCTAGACCTTGTATCACTTCATCAGTAATCATGTAAGCATAAACAAGTTACCTTTAAAGTCAGTGGCTGGAAGTCCATGACTTTAAGATATGATAGAACACAAACTCGCGAAAATCTTCTTCAATCACCAATCTTACCATAAGAATTCTTCCCCTTAAGTCAACACCTCTTCATGATGAATTTAATGGAATAGCATCTTCATACCATATGTAGAAGTCCAATGTGGATAACTCTTTCGCAAGGCTATCCCGATTACATAGTTTAAAATATCCATCAAATCCCACGAATAATTGCTAACTCGCGTTAAAATCATTAATCCATTTAAATATATCCGAGCCATAAATATCAACTTTGATATTCTAAATTAAAACGGAGATTCCATGTACCTTCGTGTGTATAATCCTCCTTTTTGTATGCTTAAAACGTACCAGTTTTCTCAAACAGCAGCAAACAGTGTGTTACCCGAGATCCTCCTTTGTCCAATGTCCTTCTATGTGTATTGCCCGATATCGGACAACACGCATCAGCGTTTGAAGAACATATCTCGGACAACACTGTCAACCTGTCAGCGTTGACTTATTCTCTATCAGCGTCGAAACCCTTCTTGTCAGCGCTTTCTGATTACTCGAAAGTTAAAACGTGAACGCCTTTGTTTGCCACAGATCTACGAATTTCTTGTATCCTTCACGTCATCCCTTTAAACCAATCGTATGAACACATGATTGTCCACCAATAGGAATTCTTCATTCGTGTGAACACTAATTTTAACAACAAATCACAAGTGTAGAACCATGTGAACACTTAAACCATGCGAATGCAAATAACTTTCCACCAATGAGATGCTTTGTACCGTGTGAACACAAGTTTCCACCAATGAGAATGAAGAGGCTCATGGAGATACAGTAGAATAGCATGTAGATGATCGTAGCACGACGAGTGGAATAATATTAGGACTTTCTCTTTAGACCGTGTGAATACAGTAACACAAATTAGGGCTTACTCTTTTTGGCTGTGTGAATCGCATGTCCACCATAACCATAAATCAATCCACGTCCTTGTGTTTGTAACATCACGTGAACCATATGAATATTCTTCACACGTCCTTGTCACTGCTACTATCATGCGACCAGATCTAGGATTTTACTTTAAATCAGAAAAGTTGAAGCATTGAAAACCCTAGAACGAAGATTGTTTAATTCGAAACCCTAATTAGGGTTTTAAGCCTAATCAGATTCGAATTTAAACACCATAATGCATTATAACAGCCTCCAATTTCAATTCTTCCTGCTTTTTAAGTAGATCTAGGGTTTGAGGAACTCTAGTTCATGATTTTATGTAAAAGCAGAAAACTGAAAATCAACCATCAGCCAACTTCGACGCTTAATAACTTTTGCCTGGGGATTAAACTCGACAATCCCTCCGGTGGATGTTTAGATCTATGTATGTAGAACACACATATAAAATTTCGTGACGATCCAACGGTTCAATCAAAAGTTATGACCTTCTGAATACTGTTGCGCACACAAAAACGTCCAGAAAAACTCCATACGAATTTTTCTTCTTCACCATACACGAACACCTCGTCGGACCTAGATATCAAGAGCCTTAGGCTCTGATACCACTTGTTGATCCCAAACTTAGATCGATTAAGCTTTGTGTATACGAGATTAGATCAAGTACTACACGTAGAGAAACCTTTGCTTATGAATAAAGTAACAAAGTGTTATGCGGAATTAACACTTGATCTAAAACACAAAGATGTTAAACAAACTTTCACTTGTATTAGAATGATCGTACTTGATTACAATGAAAGAGGTTTAACTTGCGAATACTTATGAAAACTAATATATGACTTTAACCTAAAAGATCTTCTTTTATAGAACAAGAAGTCTTGTACAATAAGCTACGAATCAACTATTCTAGGTAAAGATAATAATAGAAAATACAATGTTGAGCTTATCTTTACCATACACAATAAAGAAACAAATAAACAAAAGATTCGTATGAAGATATATTCCATCAGTGCTAATCTTCAAGGCTGTCAGCGTTGACTTCTTCAATGTCAACGCTTGGCTGTCAGCGTCCAATGTCATCCTATCAGCGTTGACATTCTTCTTATCAACGTCTAGTGAACTGACCCATATTTTATTCCCAACAAAATTGGAGCTGGAAAGGATGTGGATGTTAGGCACTATAGATCAATGATTGGATCATTGATGTATCTTACAGCCTCAAGACCTGACATCATGTTTGCTATGTGTGCTTGTGCACGCCATCAAGTGACTCCCAAAGAGTGTCACCTTTTTGCTGTGAAGAGAATTTTTAGGTACCTAAGATGTTATCCAGATCTTGGCTTGTGGTACCCAAAAGATTCTCCATTGGACCTTATTGCATATTCAGACAGTGACTATGGTGGTGACAAGTTTGATAGGAAATCCACAACTGGTGGATGCCAATTTCTTGGGAGCAGATTGATACCTTGGCAATGCAAGAAACAAACAGTGGTGGCAAACTCTACAACTGAAGCAGAATATGTGGCTGCAGCTGCTTGTTGTGGACAAGTCTTATGGATTCAGAACCAGCTGTTGGATTATGGGTATAATTTTATGCATACCAAGATTTTTGTAGACAATAACAGTACTTTATGCATTATTAAAAATCCTGTACATCATTCTAAAACCAAACACATAGAAATTAGACATCATTTTATAAGAGATTGCTTTGAGAAAGGTTTAATACAACCAGATAGGGATCCACAATTGGTATCAGAGCCTAAGGCTCTTGATATCTAGGTCCGACGAGGTGTTCGTGTATGGTGAAGAAGAAAAATTCGTATGGAGTTTTTCTGGACGTTTTTGTGTGCGCAGCAGTATTCAGAAGGTCATAACTTTTGATTGAACCGTTGGATCGTCACGAAATTTTATATGTGTGTTCTACATACATAGATCTAAACATCCACCGGAGGGATTGTCGAGTTTTATCCCCAGGCAAAAGTTATTAAGCGTCGAAGTTGGCTGATGGTTGATTTTCAGTTTTCTGCTTTTACATAAAATCATGAACTAGGGTTCCTCAAACCCTAGATCTACTTAAAAAGCAGGAAGAATTGAAATTGGAGGCTGTTATAATGCATTATGGTGTTTAAATTCGAATCTGATTAGGCTTAAAACCCTAATTAGGGTTTCGAATTTAAACATCGCTCTGGTGAGATTCAAGACACAAGTGCCATGAATCTACAATTCAAAAATCACGAAGATCCAACGGTTAACGAAGGAGAAAACGTGTTTTGAACATGGCTGTCCACAGAAAACTGCATATACCCTGCTGCTGACTTTGACGCTTAATAACTTTTGCCTGGGGATAAAACTCGACAATCCCTCCGGTGGATGTTTAGATCTATGTATGTAGAACACACATATAAAATTTCGTGACGATCCAACGGTTCAATCAAAAGTTATGACCTTCTGAATACTGCTGCGCACACAAAAACGTCCAGAAAAACTCTATACGAATTTTTCTTCTTCACCATACACGAACACCTCGTCGGACCTAGATATCAAGAGCCTTAGGCTCTGATACCAATTGTGGATCCCTATTGATCGTTAGACTCAATGGTTATGAACCATTATATCTAGGTTGATCATCATTCATATGATAACATAGCGGAAAAGAACAATGATCATAACAAGGTGTTTAGGCACAATAACATGAATTAAAACAATAGGGATGTTCATTATATTAATAACAAACATCCACTAGACGTGTATACATTGAATCCCACGTCTAGTCGACACACACTTTAGGTTTACATTGTGAATGAATGATATGAATAAAACCTAAGACTCTTGTTCCTTTTATAGTGGAAGGAACAGAATCTACAAGAGATAATATCAAATAAACATCTAAATCTTCTATTTCTATAGATATATATTGAATATATTATTTAGAATATATCCAATATATTCCGTAAATAGAAATTCCATCAGCGCCGTAGACTTCTGTCAGCGTCCAAACATGGCGTGTCAGCGTCTAGCATGTTTTCTTCGTTTTGGAGTTTCTTCCACATCAACTCATATTAATTTTGACCCAACAGATCTTCCAGATCATCAATTCATTTTCCATGGTTAAAATTTTTGGCATAACTTTGCTACCCATCTGGCACTTCAAGATCTACATTTCATATTCACATAACCTCCTGCCTACTATCGGCAGTCAATAATCAGATCCTAATTTCAACAATCATCTCAGGTTTTATGGATCGGGTAATTTGTAAGGTTAGGTTCGCCATCATTGGAAACCTTAAACCTAAAAGACATGTCCAACTCACAGTGGGTGTATGTCAGATGTCTTCATCTCAACTCCTTCTTACAGATGCTCTAATATATAAATCTTAACAAGATTCGATCTCGATCCTAACACGATAATTATTAATGATAATCTCTCCAAAGGAAAACGATTATACGGTTCATTACCAAAGGTCAATCATTCAAACATAAAACAAGACTTCTAGTGTTTTGTATCGTTACTTTACCTCGTCCCTTCGATTTGGGGTGGTACACAGCACTCTCATCAAGATTCGTTCTCAATGACTTCTGAGCAAATCTCTAGAAATTCAATGCGAAGCGAGGGTCTTGATAGAGATGATCGATACAGGCACACCATATTTACACAACTCCTTTAAATACAAAAGAGTCAATTTCTTCATCAAGAATCTATCATTAACAGGAATGATATTAGCAGATTTGGTCAGTCTGTCGACGATGACCCAAATCGAATCAAATTCAGATGATGACCTTTGCGATAGCTAGACGTTTACTAATGTATGAGGCAATATCTGCCTTCATAATTTTTCATTAGTACAACTTCTTCAGACAAAGATACATTTAGTCAAAAATATCATGAATAGAATACTTATACTTACAAGATTCCAACATGACTACATCTCAAAATCCTCTATATTCAGGCAACCATAAGTGGCCTTTTATACATTTAACGCCATCGGCTTCTCAATTCTAATGGTTCACATAAGCCGTGAACCCCTTTATTATTTATATTATCCTTCTTACAAACATTGTTTATTTTTATATTGTCCGACAATTTATTTTGCACCTTCAATATTAAGGAGCATGTCCTAATTGGTTCTTTATCTTTTCTACATAATGTGTCAGGATCTACATTCACCTTTCCTAATGAAATAATTATCATGTCTACAATTTATTCAGAAATTCTTTCTTCATATTTTCTAAGTTTTAGTTCTATCTCAACTATTATTTTTATCAGTTTTGCTCAATCCGACGTCTAAAGCGTCGATAATTATTACAACTAATTTAAATATTAAATATTCAATTTTTATGGAATGTAAACGTAAAGATTTTAAATTTCTTAGTCCGTCCAATTATATGAAAATGTTCAAAATAATTTTAAATTTAATTAATACGATTTTTGTTGATTTATCGAAAATAATTAATAGGATTCGTAAATGTTCGAAAAATCTTTGTTTATATTTTGGTCAAAATTTTCTTAGTTGAAAAGCGTAAATTATCGTTTCAAATTTCAAGTCATAAATTATATAGTTTCCTAAATTCTTCTTAAGTAGTCTAAAAGCACACCAAACATTTACCCCTAAACAGGAGTTTAGTTAAATGTTTTGTGTATAAGGAAATAATCCGTTAAAAATCCTTTGATAAATTATTTGTCAAAACATTTGTCAAAACACATTTGCACTTTCTTTTTGGTAAAACCCAAAGTCTTAAAAGGGCTCTTAACTTTTAAAGAGTCAATATATTCCATTATCTATTACTCACACGGTCAATTAATATAAACGATTTAGTCTTTAATCACATGTTAAATATTTAAGGTACAGGTTTTTATCGTTCGGCCAATTCAGGGCAATCTATAAATAATTATTAACTCATTCTTATTCTTATAAACAAATAAATGGTCCTTAATGATCACAAGCATGAATTTATCATATTACAGCCTACACACGTGATTCACCAAATTTATGAATACTACATGTGCATTAGTCAATCCAAACGACATAACATGAAACTCATAATGTTCATTACAAGTTCTGGATGTAGTGATTGGAATAGATAATATCTTTCGCGGACGCAAAGTTGATGATAACCATGTCGTGGATCAAATATTTAAAACATACGCTAGAACCTTGTAAATGATCAAACAAATCTTCCATTTCGAGTTATGGATATCGTTTTCGATTGTCAATTTACTCAGTTCACAGTAATCTATAAATATAAGGAATGATAACAACATATCTCTTCACGATGACGAGCTCGGTAGAATAAAATCTTTCTCCGACAACTCTCTCAGTTGTACGATAATTCCTTTAATTCAGATGGTGCTGACGTGCAGTGCACAAGCCACAGGTGCAACACCGAGAATATAATCAATACCAAATTCAACTTGCCTTAATGGCAAAAGTCTAGGTAATTTACCAATAAATACCTCCTAAAGTTTCAGATAACAGAAACATCTTTTAATAAATTCATATTAGGTTCTTTCTAGATTATAATATCTATGACTAATTCACAACCATTCATGGTATAATTTTAAGTCTAAATGCAGGATATGGTTACCCATCAAGAATTATCTAGATCACTTTTGATAATCAACATCTTATCTTTTAGGGGATTTCTACTCGAGTTTCCATCAATTAAGACAATATTGTCATGTCATAATCAATCAATCCATTCTACTGGCATTACCAACTTTTCAGTTTTATTGCCGTCGATAAGATGTGAACTTCTCAAAAGACTAATAATAACTCATAATCCTTCGCAAATTCAAGGATATATGGAGACACAACTACCATTAAAAGAGTAAGGTCAACGCATAATCTACGCGAGAGAATTTCAATTCAGATACAGACGAAAACATTTAACGAATATGAATATATCCCATGTTTTCATAATTTTGAGTACGCATTCGAAAGCTCCTCGGATCGTTACCCAGGTCATTCAAATGAAATTTAATCAAAAGAAATGATAGGAACGTCGATACATCGAATCGGGTATCAACACTCGATAATCAGATACTTTTCCTAAGAATCTCACTACGGGAGAATTGGACAAGAAAGAATTATCAATTGTCATATAAGACAATTTCCACAGATGAGTAAATTCGACTCAGAAGAATAGATGCTACAGGCACATATGTAGGTGTCCTGAAATTGTGTATAATGCAGTTCGTTTTTCTCAGTTCTTGCTAATTGAAAGTCCAACCAATATCGGGTTTTTAACTGTTTTTGGTTGTTAATCTTTTTTTGATATTTTATTTGCTAATTCAACAAAGCCTTGCAAAACTGAAAAATATTACCTACTTATATGTAAAACATAGTGCAATTACCAAGTTTTTATTCAAGTAAGATTCAAAATGTAAATTTTAAAACTAAAAGGACTGAAAATGTGAATTCTATGAAATATAAATGCTTAAAATGTAAATTCTAACAAGTATAGGGACTGAAAGTGTAAATCAGCAAACCAAAAGGTCCAAAAATGAAAACTATGTAACAAACTAACCAATTAGTAACAAATTTCCAAACTTGCTAACTGAAATTTAACAAAGTTCAAACTGAAAGGACTTAATTTGTGCAAACCCTAAAAAAGTGCAAGTTTAGCCAGTTTTGAAACTGTTTAATACAAGAGGGACCAAATTGCAAATTTAGAAACTTTTTAAGCCAAAACGTGTTCTCAAGACAAATAAGCTCGTTTGAGTTTATTACTAAACCAAATTCAGTCAAACCAATTGCAAAACACTTAGAATCCAAAATAAGCTAGACCTGTAAGAGGATTTTGGCTGAAAGCTACTAATAAGCAAATAAGCACTTCAAAATAAGCACACAATAAGCTCTAGGACAATCTGAACAAGCACAACTTGATTTTTGTGTCTAAACTGATTAAAAAGCTCAAATGATGAACGGGAAATCAAGTCATAACAAATTTCATCAAGTAATAAGCCAGGAATTTGAATTAAGCTGAAATTGGCTTATCGTTGACCAGGCGTTGACCAGAATTTTTTGACAAAAAGCTGTAACTCTCAAAAATCATTCAATATCATCTACTAAGTGGATTTGTGAAAGAAAATTGCAAAGTTAATGAATGAAATCAAAAGATCTGAAAATCCAGTTTCCATTTACAGAAACATTGCTTATCTCACATGCTCAGATTTTTGCTTATTTCTCCTAGCTGAATGGAAACTGTATCAAGTGCTTATAGACTATGAAACTTTATAATATGACCTTCAATTGAGAACAGGTTTGGTGAAATTTCATCAAGAATTAATCAAATGCTAGCTAAATGAAAATGACAACTTTTTAAAGGCAAAACTGAATGAAAATGACCCACTCCTTTTTCTTGCCAATTGCCTGTTTGAACTGTTATTTGACTTGAAAATTATTCAAAACTCCTTGTAATCACCTAATGACTGAGAATGAACATGTACTAATCAAAATCTAACACTTGAAAATCAAAACTTGTGTAAACCCAAACACTCCTTTATCAGTTCTTAATGAAAATTTTCAAAGACTTTGCAAGTTCTAATTCAAGCTGAGTGAAAAGCATTAGTAAACCAAACTCAATGCTCAAAATGAAATGTTATGAAACTGCTAGCAAGTAATGAGGACAACTATTACTCAAATAAGGTGATAAGACTGAAATTGACTGAATTAAGCTATAACTAGAACACAATCCAAAATTATAAGCAGTTAATCAAGACTTAAGCTACAAACAAGTTTACAAACAAACAACAACCAATCTAAACAGATTTGATCATGCAATCATCAAGATTTAAGCTAGAATTGAAACATGCAATTGACAAATTGAGTGGAACCAAACTCAGAATCATTTAAAACCTTGTGAAGAAACCATTGGGAAGTAGAGGAGTGTTGTACTCTCTATCCTAGTGCTAACCACCACCTTAGCACTAGATCAACAATCAACAATCAACAGAACTGCTACAATCAACAAGAACATCTCCATGGCATGAATTCATCACATAAGCTATGAATTAGAACTGAAATCAACAAACAGCTACAATTCTTCCTCCAAAGTTGGTTATGATCAATGTATGATCATAACAAACTTCAAACAGCAACACAAGTCTCAATGGAACAGCAGGTATGAACAGTAATGATGAAGATAGAATTTGGCGGGAAATGAAGAATTTGAAATTTATTAATGGAATTCAGTTACAAAGTTGGTTAAAAGGATTCTAACTAACTAACTAACTCAATAGTTTGTCAAAATCTTGAGTAGATTAGCTAAGAAAGGAAAAAGTTGAGAGAAAATGTAAATGTGTGTGTTTTTCACACTTACAACTACTAAGTACAAATGAAGACCTAAGTTGCTATTTATAGGCTTTGAGAAGGAAGTTTGTTGGGGATGGTGACATGTTGAGACCAATCCCAGGTCTCCACGTGGCACAATTCTGCTAAGTTGATTTTCCAAATATGAACATGAATTGGGGCTTTTTGATTGAGTCAGTCTCTTGTTAATTGATGATGACCATTGTGTTCGTCTCTCAAAAATAAGCACTTTTGATGTTTACAACTCTTCATGAAATCCATTGTAGCTCAAAAACGTTCCTGGGAAATTTTGCTCGTCTTGAAGATGACACGTGTCATGCTCTGAATGGTTGAAAACAGGGCACACGGATTGCACTGTTCAGATTTTGTTATTTAATGTGACGGCTGAGTGGATATTTAATGCTGACTATTTGGCAATCCATGTGCTTGTTTTTCTTGCTTCTCATTGGTCTAAACTTGTATCACATGGATTGAACTTGTATTAATTTCCAAAATAGGCAGATTTAGCCCCTAGACTTTGGCAGATTTCACTTAAAGGCTTGTAACTTCATTTCTTTGGCACTTTTAGTCCTCCAAACTTCATTCTTGAGCAGAATTGGTCCTTTGACTAAGTTGTCTTTATAGTTGACCTTGTTTGACTATGATCTTGACTTTTTACAACATTTACACTTTGGTCCTCCATCTTTGGCAGTTTGTCAGGATAGGTCCTTGTACTTCAAAGTCTTGTCACTTTTGATCCTTCTTTGTCTTTTTCATCAATTTAAGCTTGATTTTCCCTTGTTTGCTTGAAAATGTATCCTTTTACCTACACAAGTGTACACAAACACAAACATACCACATAACACTGTTTTTGTAAGATAAATTGGTATTTTGCTTCATGTTTTAGGGTTATTTGTTGATAAATTGATATGAGTATAAGCTCATATCAAATCCCCTACACTTGAACATTGTCATGTCCTCATGCAATTATATATATATTAAAGCACAAATTTACATTCTCCTCATAATTAATCCACCTTGGCCATATGGAATGCATCTACACTACTCTAAACTACATGATGCATGATTTTGACTTTTAACAATGCAATGAACAAAATACAATTCTATCTATATCTTTTTGATTTTTCTTGAAATGGTTTTGATGGAAATAACTCATAAAGAATTCAATGGCTTAGATTAGGGCTTGGGTACCATAGACATTTATCACCCTCAAGTTTCACTTTCCCCATACCAAGCTTGAAAATGGGATCATTGCATTCACAAGTAAAAAGTGCATCAACTTATTCATGACAATTAAATGTGGAACCGGTTATTATTTGAGCAAATTGCTTCATTATTTCAAGTTTGAAGTATAAGAAGTGTAAAATCCAAAAATAAGGAAGCACGGTTTTAATCCTAAGTAATCCTCTCATCCATTACTTGAAAAACCGCTCACAATTAATACAAGTCCGTTTCAAGAGTAATAAGTCATTCGCCTTATGTGTAAAATCCTCATGTCATGCTTTCATAAGTAGCTACACACTCGCTAAGGAAAGAAAAATAAAACTCACGCAATAATTTACATCCGCCATCTTTTTGAGAATTTGGATCTTCAACCCCGCAACCCGTCAAGGTAATATTGGATTGGAGCAATCTATTGAATCCCCGCAACCCGTCAAGGTAATATTGGAACTCAATAGTCACTATAATTAACACCACACTGCCCCTCTTGGGAGTCTTGTATATATATATATTCTTTTTCTTCTTTTTTCTTTTTTTCTAGCCATTCATTTTTTTTGTAAGCCGCTCTTATTTTTCTTTATTCCTCACAAAGAAATTTGAAAAGAATAAAAGGAAAAACACCCGCTAAATATTGAGCATGACATAAGTCTTGTACACATAAAACGTTCTAACTTAGAATCTTAAGACGTACTTATATCAACCATGAATGATTAGCCAAAAATGCATAAGAGATTACAAACCGATTAAAACCGTTCTTGATTATTTATTAACAATTATATACATGCGAAGAAAATAGAGGTTAAGAAGAGAAGGGTTTAGCCACAAGTAATTATCATGAAGTTTATCTAGCCCTTTTATACTTGCTTCAACTCTATCATTTCCCATTCTCCACAAATTTAAAATCTCAAAGAATGAGATTGGTGGATGCTTAGCCTAATAGACCAATGAAGGACTACATGGTTAAGGATACTAGCTAGAGAGTGCTAAGATAAGCAAACTCGGGTTGAGTCAAAATATCCATGGCGGGCCTAATATGTCAAAGAAGTCTAAATTTGTTAAACCATGTTTTTATTATATTTTTTTCTTTTTATATATTTTTGATGAAAAATAAGAGAAGAAATATATACAATGCAAATGTATTATGCAAAATGATTGATGCAAAATCTATGAATGCCTATTTTTTTTGTTGGCCAAAGTAGATCAAAAATTTGAAAAATGTTGAAAAATCAATTTTCCATGTTATCATGAAAGACAATGACAAGTTCTAGGTAAGGTCACTTCGATAGAAAACCCCCCTACACTTAAGCTAAACATTGTCCTCAATGTTTAAGAGCATGGAAGTATAAAAACTTCCCCTACACTTATGACAATGAATAGACTTTGCTTAACCCAAGTTAAGGAAAGGACAACTATTAGTGAAATCATGTTGAAGCACAAGGTGTCAATGAAAAATCACTATAGTAACAAAGTGAACCGGATACAAGGGCCTCCTCCATAAGCTCCAAAGCATGAAATGAGTGAGCAACCCTACAAACAATCATGAAGACAAAAGAAAGTCTCCCCTACACTTATCTCCAAGTCTAAACCGTTATTTCTAACCTACAACACTCTAAACCTAGTTATACGATGCTTGAGTTAATGAGTCTCTAGCTCGACTCGTCCCTCAATGAATTAATTCATGGGGAAAATGGGGATCTCTTGGACCATTTCAACGAAAATGTCCTCCCCAAAGTAATGCTTAACACGGTGACCATTCACTTTAAAATTTGGACCATCGGGTTGGGACAACTCAATAGTTCCATATGGAAACACTTGAGCAATAGTGAATGGACCAGACCATCTCGACTTAAGCTTGCCAGCAAAAAGTTTCAATCTTGAGTTAAAGAGGAGAACCGGCTCTCCTACTTTGAACTCACGATTCTTGATCTTAGCATCATGCAATTTCTTAGTCTTTTCCTTGTAAAGCAAAGAATTTTCATAGGCATTGGCTCTCAATTCATCCATCTCATTGAGTTGATCTTTCCTATGGGAACCGGCTTGGTTTAAATCAAAGTTAGCCCATTTGAGAGCCCAAGATGCCTTATGTTCTAGCTCGAATGGGAGGTGGCACGCTTTTCCATTGACAAGCCTATAAGGAGTACAACCAATTGGTGTTTTAAAAGCCGTCCTAAACGCCCACAAAGCATCATCAAGCTTATCCGACCAAGAAGCTCGATGCTCTCCCACCGTTCTCTCTAAAATTCTCTTTAAACCACAATTTGTGACCTCGGTTTGACCATTTGTTTGAGGGTGATACGCGGTAGAAAGTCTATGATTCACTCCAAATTTCTTCATAACTCTTGTGAATTGATCATTACAAAAGTGCGTACCACGATCACTTATGATGGCCCGAGGTACACAAAATCTAGCAAACAATTGTTTCAAAAACTTCACAACAACTCTAGCATCATTGGTAGGTAAGGCTTTAGCCTCCACCCATTTGGACACATAATCCACCGCTACAAGTATATACTTGTTTCCCTTAGAGGATGGAAAAGGTCCCATGAAATCAATGCCCCACACATCAAATATCTCACACTCTTGGATAAAATTTTGTGGCATCTCATCACGTTGCGTAATTTTTCCTTGTCTTTGACACACATCACAAAATTTCACCATTTCATGGGCATCTTTGTAAATGGAAGGCCAATAGTAACCCGAATCAAAGACTTTCTTGGCGGTATAGTTAGGCCCAAAATGTCCACCCGTAGGTCCTTTATGACACGCTTCTAAGAGCTTAAATGCCTCGGGCCCATCTACACACCGTCTAATGATTTGGTCCGCACATTGCCTAAAAAGATATGGATCATCCCAAAAGTAGTACTTAACTTCCTTAAGAAATTTCTTCTTTTGTTGATAAGTAAGACCCTCAATAAGCACATTGCCCACAAGATAGTTTGCGATATCCGCAAACCAAGGAGTGGCATGCTATTGGGAAGAGATAGACATGAGCTCCTCTAATGGAAAGGATTCATTGATTTCTTGGTGTGGTAAATCTCCTTGAAAAGGATGCTCAAGTCTACTCAAGTGATCCGCCGCTAAATTCTCGGCCCCTTTCTTATCACGAATTTCTATCTTAAACTCTTGAAGCAACAAAACCCATCTCAAAAGCCTAGGCTTAGCATCTTGTTTTGTCATAAGATACTTGAGAGCGGAATGATCCGTATACACTATGGTTTTGGAAAGCACAAGATATGGTCTAAACTTCTCAAAAGCATATACTATAGCAAGCAATTCTTTTTCCGTGGTAGTGTAATGAAGTTAAGCACCGGTCATTGTTTTACTCGCATAGTGTATAGGTTGAAAATGCTTATTAACTCTTTGTCCTAAGACGGCCCCCACCGCATAATCACTAGCATCACACATAAGCTCAAAAGGTAATTCCCAATTTGGAGAAACCAAAACGGGAGCCTTAGTCAATTTTTCCTTAAGAGTCTCAAAAGAGTCCAAACAATCTTGGTTAAAAATGAAAGGAGCCTCTTTCTCCAAGAGGTGAGTCATCGGTCTAGCTATCTTAGAAAAATCTTGTATAAAGCGCCTATAAAATCCCGCATGACCTAAGAAACTCCTCACACCTTTAACCGAGGTGGGTGGGGGAAGCTTAGCAATCACATCAATTTTAGCTCTATCAACTTCTAATCCCTTGTTGGATATTTTGTGTCCTAAAACAATCCCCTCTTTCACCATAAAGTGACATTTCTCCCAATTAAGCACTAAACGTGTTTCCTCACAACGCTTAAGCATTCTCTCAAGATTGGTGAGACATGAGGTAAATGAATTTCCAAAGACGGAAAAATCATCCATAAAAACCTCCATGATTTTCTCTATCATGTCATGGAAAATCGCCATCATGCACCTTTGAAACGTCCCCGGTGCATTACATAAGCCAAAAGGCATCCTCTTGTAAGCAAATGTACCGTAGGGACAAGTGAATGTGGTCTTTTCTTGATCCTTGGGATCAATGGGTATTTGGAAATAACCCGAAAAGCCATCAAGAAAACAATAGTACTCATTTCCCGCTAAGCGTTCAAGCATTTGATCCATAAAGGGAAGCGGGAAATAGTCTTTCCTAGTCGCCTCATTGAGTTTTCTATAATCAATGCAAACTCTCCAACCGGTCACAAGTCTCGTGGGAATAAGCTCATTGTTCTCATTAGGCACCACGGTGATTCCATCCTTCTTTGGAACACAATGAACCGGGCTAACCCATGGAGAGTCGGAAATGGGGTAAATCATACCCGCATCTAAGAGTTTAATCACTTCTTTCTTAATAACCTCATGGATTTTTGGGTTAACTCTCCTTTGGTTTTGAATGGCGGGTTTATAGTCATCCTCCATAAGGATTTTGTGTGTACAAAAATATGGATCAATTCCCCTTATGTCGGATATTTTCCATGCTAAGGCTTTCTTGTGGTTCTTAAGGACTTCAATAAGTTGCTCCTTCTCATCCTCTTTCAAATCTTTAGCAATGATCACAGGTAACTGGTCTTTGCCCTCTAAGAAAGCATACTCTAAGTGAGATGGAAGGTCCTTAAGTTCAATAGGAGGTGGACTTTCTATGGAAGGTTTTACTATGGAAGGTTCCTCAATGGTAATTTCTTGTGGAATAGGAGAAGGAATAGGGTCCTCATTGAGCAACTTTTGGATTGTAAGAATATCTTCTTCCCAATTAATGGGAGAATCATCATCACCAAGAAAGTTTGACTCAAATTCCTCCAAGAGGAAATCACTCTCTCCAAAAGGTGTTAAAGAGGGAGCAATTGAGGCCACGGTTTCAACATGGGGCATCTCACACTAGTACTCTTACAAGCATCATGAAAGTGTTCATCACACACTTCATCCAACACATCAACAATGTTAATAGTCACACAAGGTCTAGACTCCTTAACCTCTTTCCTATCACAAACTTTCCCTAACTTAAACACCACTCTCTCATCTTCTACTCTCATAATTAGTTCTCCTTCCGCCACATCTATCAAAGTACGACCCGTTCTCAAAAACGGTCGACCAACAATCAAAGGTACTCTAGGATCCATGTCATAATCAACCACTACAAAGTCGGCCAGAAACGTAAACTTATCCACACCTACAAACACATCCTCCGCTATACCTACGGGGTAAGCTATGGTTCGGTTGGCTAGTTCAAGAGTCATCCTAGTGGGAGTGAGCTCGGGAAGAGAGAGTTTTTTCCAAACCGATAAAGGCATGAGGTTTATGCTTGCCCCTAGATCCGCCAAAGCCATGCAATTTTCAACACCGGGAAAGTTACAAGGTATCAAGAAGTGCCCCGGATCTCCAAGTTTTGTTGGTAAGGTTTTAAGTAACACCACGGAACAATTTTCATTAAGGGATGTGTTGGGCAAATCAACCAATTTTTCTTTGTTTGATAGCAAATCCTTGAACATCTTAGCAAACTTTGGCATATAAGCAAGAGCTTCCGCAAAGGATATATTGATGTTGAGTTGCTTGAACATCCTTAAGAAATTGGAGACTTGGATGTCATCCTTGTTCTTTAACTTGTCCTTTTTCAACCTTGAAGGATATGGAAGAGTAGGTTTTGGTATAGGTGGAATAGGTGTTGTAGTGGAAGATTTGTCTTTGTTAGCTTCTTCATTGGGAAGTGTGGAAGGTAAAGGAGAAGTATGAATAAGTTGAGAAGGTGTGTTTGAGTGAATAGGAGCATTTTGAGGAAGTGAAGTATAGGTAGAATGCTTGTCACAAGTAGGATCACAAGTGGGTTAAACAATAGTAGGTTTAGGAGGTGAAGGATCCTTTGTTGTTTTTCCACTCCTTGTTGTAATAGCATTGACATTTGCCCTTGGATTAGTTTGTGTGTTGGAAGGTAAAGCCCCTTGTGGTCTTTGATTAAACATAATTTGGTTTTGGAGAAGAGCAAATTTCTTGTTATTTTCCTCTTGATTATCTCTTAATTGTTTCTCAAAAGAAGTAAACTTTTGAAGCATCAAATCCATGGGGTTAGGTTGCACATTTCCTTGATAAAAACCTTGTTGTGGGAAAGATTGAGGTGGTGGATTAAACCCTTGGTTTGGTGGATAGAAGTGATTTCCTTGAGGTTGAAAATGATTGGTTGCCTTGTAGTTATTTCCTTGGTAAGGTGGTCTTGTCCCTTGATTCCTTGGTAAAATTTGAGGAGGATTTTGTTGAATTTGGGTGGGTGGTTGGGGTGGGAATCCCAGTGGAGTAAGGTAGTTTTGGGACTTGTAAGAAAGGTTATTTGGATTGATATTTGGCTTGAAGTGTTCACGATGTTCCTCTTGGTAAGCATAGCATTCCCCTTGATACACTTGCACCTTATCACATTGTTCATAAGAATAGGGACCTCCACAAGTTACACAAGAAAGGGTAATGGCATTCACATCATTTGAAGAATTGTTCAATGAAATGTTCTTAAAAGCTTGAAGTATTTCTTGTTGTACTTTCAAATTCCTCTCACTATCTCTATCTATCCTTTGAATGATCTCTTGTTGAAACTTGAGGAGTTGGTTGTCACAAGGGGTTTGAGAATTGTTTTGGATAACATGAACCCTTTCTTCAAATTGATTGTTTGTTTGAACCATTGCTTTAGTCTCAGTGATGTCCAAGGCCTCTTGCACGGATTTAAGAAGAATATTTCCTCCCGCGGAAGCATTGAGTGAATCTTGGTGGTGAGGTTTAAGGCCATTATAGAAGGTATTGATTTGGTGAACATCATCCAATCCATGGTTAGGGCATCGCCTCAATAACTCACTGACTCTTCCCAAGCATCACTAAAGGATTGACTAGGTTTTTGTTGAAAGCCTATAATTAAGGTCCTCAAGGCCATGGTCTTATGTGGAGGAAAGAACTTGTTCAAAAACATAGTGGTGAAACCCTCCCATGTGGTGATACTATCGGGTGGTTGGGTGTCTAACCAATGCTTAGCGGGTCCCTCTAGTGAAAATGACACTAACATCAACTTAATAGCCTCATGTGGAACTCCATTGTGCTTAATGGTATTGCAAAGAGAAAGGAATCTCTTAAGGTGATCATGAGGATCCTCATTCTTGTTACCATAGAAAGGTGATTGTGAAACCATAGTAATCATAGATGTGTGTAGCTCAAATGTATTTGCGGGAAAGTCGGGAATCTTAATAGCACTAGCATATCCATGAACATTGGTTTGCATTCGTTCCATCAAAGAGCGATTATCAATAGCCATGGCTTCTTGTGGTGGAGGAGTCAAAGCACGATTCTCGTGATCGGCTTGATGGACGGTGGTGGTCTTACTCTTTCTCTTTTTCTTCCTTTTCGGAGGAAGAGGTTGTACACCAATCGGTATTTGTGCACGCCCGCGAGTGAGCATGCAACTCAATACGAGGAATGAGAGAGAAGCTCTCGTGTGACTTTGAAGAGAAATGGATTATCCTCTTCGAGTTTCAATATTAAATATCCACAAGAAAATAACAATATACGTATATACTACTTGGGTGCAAGACCCCCAATGAAGCCTTCCTTCTTAGAATACTTACAAGTGAACGGGGGGTTAGGTGGCGCGAAGCACTTGAGTACCTATTGACCCTTAGATGGCATTTTATAGCACATCGCCTTTATATTCCCTTAAATGTTCATATTCTTCGAATTGTTGCTTATTGAGAGTATTTATCTATTCTTGCTTTATTTTGTTTGATAGATACACGTGTCAAGGACCGGAACGCCCCTCAACACGGTGTATTGCCTTGGCAATACTTATGGAGAATATGTAGATTGGTTGTTCTTATACGTATACGTATTTACTTATAATAATATATGGAAATTATTTTTGTATTTATGAGTTTTTTAAAAGAAAATACTATATGTACATAAAAACAGAGGGAATCCAATAATATATATTTTTGGGTGCAATCTCTTAGGAAAAAAAATTGCTTTTTGGATTTTTTTAATTTTTTTGATCAATTCTTTAGGAAAAGAATTGTTTTGTTAATTTTTTAGTTTTTATATATTTTTATATTTTTTATTTTTATATTTGTTTTTTATTTATGATACGTAAAAATAACGTTCACAAGGTGAACGGATCCCAAAAGCCAATGAAAACCGTCAATCGATAGTCTCTCGTAAAGTCAAAGAACCGGCAGCGGCGCCATTTGAAATTGTGTATAATGCAGTTCGTTTTTCTCAGTTCTTGCTAATTGAAAGTCCAACCAATATCGGGTTTTTAACTGTTTTTGGTTGTTAATCTTTTTTTGATATTCTATTTGCTAATTCAACAAAGCCAAGCAAAACTGAAAAATATTACCTACTTATATGTAAAACATAGTGCAATTACCAAGTTTTTATTCAAGTAAGATTCAAAATGTAAATTTTAAAACTAAAAGGACTGAAAATGTAAATTCTATGAAATATAAATGCTTAAAATGTAAATTCTAACAAGTATAGGGACTGAAAGTGTAAATCAGCAAACCAAAAGGTCCAAAAATGAAAACTATGTTACAAACTAACCAATTAGTAACAAATTTCCAAACTTGCTAACTGAAATTTAACAAAGTTCAAATTGAAAGGACTTAATTTGTGCAAACCCTAAAAAAGTGCAAGTTTAGCCAGTTTTGAAACTGCTTAATACAAGAGGGACCAAATTGCAAATTTAGAAACTTTTTAAGCCAAAACGTGTTCTCAAGACAAATAAGCTCGTTTGAGTTTATTACTGAACCAAATTCAGTCAAACCAATTGCAAAACACTTAGAATCCAAAATAAGCTAGACCTGTAAGAGGATTTTGGCTGAAAGCTACTAATAAGCAAATAAGCACTTCAAAATAAGCACACAATAAGCTCTAGGACAATCTGAACAAGCACAACTTGATTTTTGTGTCTAAACTGATTAAAAAGCTCAAATGATGAACGGGAAATCAAGTCATAACAAATTTCATCAAGTAATAAGCCAGGAATTTGAATTAAGCTGAAATTGGCTTATCGTTGACCAGGCATTGACCAGAATTTTTTGACAAAAAGCTGTAACTCTCAAAAATCATTCAATATCATCTACTAAGTGGATTTGTGAAAGAAAATTGCAAAGTTAATGAATGAAATCAAAAGATCTGAGAATCCAGTTTCCATTTACAGAAACATTGCTTATCTCACATGCTCAGATTTTTGCTTATTTCTCCTAGCTGAATGGAAACTGTATCAAGTGCTTATAGACTATGAAACTTTATAATATGACCTTCAATTGAGAACAGGTTTGGTGAAATTTCATCTAGAATTAATCAAATGCTAGCTAAATGAAAATGACAACTTTTTAAAGGCAAAACTGAATGAAAATGACCCAATCCTTTTTCTTGCCAATTGCCTGTTAGAACTGTTATTTGACTTGAAAATTATTCAAAACTCCTTGTAATCACCTAATGACTGAGAATGAACATGTACTAATCAAAATCTAACACTTGAAAATCAAAACTTGTGTAAACCCAAACACTCCTTTATCAGTTCTTAATGAAAATTTTCAAAGACTTTGCAAGTTCTAATTCAAGCTGAGTGAAAAGCATTAGTAAACCAAACTCAATGCTCAAAATGAAATGTTATGAAACTGCTAGCAAGTAATGAGGACAACTATTACTCAAATAAGGTGATAAGACTGAAATTGACTTAATTAAGCTATAACTAGAACACAATCCAAAATTATAAGCAGTTAATCAAGACTTAAGCTACAAACAAGTTTACAAACAAACAACAACCAATCTAAACAGATTTGATCATGCAATCATCAAGATTTAAGCTAGAATTGAAACATGCAATTGACAAATTGAGTGGAACCAAACTCAGAATCATTTAAAACCTTGTGAAGAAACCATTGGGAAGTAGAGGAGTGCTGTACTCTCTATCCTAGTGCTAACCACCACCTTAGCACTAGATCAACAATCAACAATCAACAGAACTGCTACAATCAACAAGAACATCTCCATGGCATGAATTCATCACATAAGCTATGAATTAGAACTGAAATCAACAAACAGCTACAATTCTTCCTCCAAAGTTCGTTATGATCAATGTATGATCATAACAAACTTCAAACAGCAACACAAGTCTCAATGGAACAGCAGGTATGAACAGTAATGATGAAGATAGAATTTGGCGAGAAATGAAGAATTTGAAATTTATTAATGGAATTCAGTTACAAAGTTGGTTAAAAGGATTCTAACTAACTAACTAACTCAATAGTTTGTCAAACTCTTGAGTAGATTAGCTAAGAAAGGAAAAAGTTGAGAGAAAATGTAAATGTGTGTGTTTTTCACACTTACAACTACTAAGTACAAATGAAGACCTAAGCTGCTATTTATAGGCTTTGAGAAGGAAGTTTGTTGGGGATGGTGACGTGTTGAGACCAATCCTAGGTCTCCACGTGGCACAATTCTGTTAAGTTGATTTTCCAAATATGAACATGAATTGGGGCTTTTTGATTGAGTCAGTCTCTTGTTAATTGATGATGACCATTGTGTTCGTCTCTCAAAAATAAGCACTTTTGATGTTTACAACTCTTCATAAAATCCATTGTAGCTCAAAAACGTTCCTGGGAAATTTTGCTCGTCTTGAAGATGACACGTGTCATGCTCTGAATGGTTGAAAACATGGCACACGGATTGCACTGTTCAGATTTTGTTATTTAATGTGACGGCTGAGTGGATATTTAATGCTGATTATTTGGCAATCCATGTGCTTGTTTTTCTTGCTTCTCATTGGTCTAAACTTGTATCACATGGATTGAACTTGTATTAATTTCCAAAATAGGCAGATTTAGCCCCTAGACTTTTACATATTTCACTTAAAGGCTTATAACTTCATTTCTTTGGCACTTTTAGTCCTCCAAACTTCATTCTTGAGCAGAATTGGTCCTTTGACTGAGTTGACTTTATAGTTGACCTTGTTTGACTATGATCTTGACTTTTTACAACATTTACACTTTGGTCCTCCATCTTTGGCAGTTTGTCAAGATAGGTCCTTGTACTTCAAAGTCTTGTCACTTTTGATCCTTCTTTGTATTTTTCATCAATTTAAGCTTGATTTTCCCTTGTTTGCTTGAAAATGTATCCTTTTACCTACACAAGTGTACACAAACACAAACATACCACATAACACTGTTTTTGCAAGATAAATTGGTATTTTGTTTCATGTTTTAGGGTTATTTGTTGATAAATTGATATGAGTTTAAGCTCATATCATGTCCCTAACACTATGTCCCTATTTTCACTTCTTGCAGATATCATAAAATTTAATCTTTCACAATCTTCAAAGAAAATGTAGTGTTTATTCATTAGTTTTATGGTGACTACTAATCAGCCTTGCATGGTCCATTCCAAATTGTATGTAGGCGCGCAACTATATACAATTTCAAGATTAACGATGCAAGACTCAGTTCGTAAAAACTTTATCATCATGTTTATAATAAAAACATTTTCATGCTTAATTCTTAAATAAGAATCAAAAATAATTTACAAAGATTTTCTTTGTTATGAAAACAATTAAGTTTTCCAAGGTGTTTTATAAACAACTTCATTTCGATAACAATCACTTATAAATCTCAGTTTGAATAATCCTTATAGTGATGAAAATTCAATTTCCTCAAATGATACTGTTTTATCTTATACAAACAATGAGTGATCTACAAAAGAGTGATGAAAAGTTGTTCACCAAGAACTAACTACAATATAATAGGAAATGAGCTTAGCCAAATAATCATGAGGTTCATGACCTTGATGGCACTCAAAAATAATAATTCACAATGTCACTCAAATCGAGATGAGTACTTGTTCAATGGTTGCATCACTAATGCGAACATTAGGATGAAGCAATAAAAGATAGGTATCATCGATACATGTAGAATTTAGCAATCAAAGGTAGTCTTTTCATTAATCAAAAACAAGTCAAATTGCACCGTAACACATTACGTGTCACTATGTCATACAATTTCCAAAACTCATCCTACCAACTGATATCTCAGTTAAGTTAGGGATTTTTAAAAGATACCGCAATGAATACTAATCTACAAGAGTCATTAGGTGTTCCACATGTCCCGAAAGATCCATCGGTCCCAATTCAGAAGAAGATTTCTTCAATTTATTTATTGGACACTGGGCATCCTCATCATTGGACAATGGCTTAGGAACAACACTTAACACGAATCAACAATCAATTAAAACCTTATATTTCAATCACAGGAATTAACGACTTCCTCTTAACAATTTCATATTCCATATAGGTTAAATTTTTACTTTATTCAAGTTTCAATCAACTTATACTCAAGGCAATATCCTACCTCATTCTCCAATACATACAACCTTATTCTTCGGCCTTGTAAAGGCAATAAAAGCTCAATATGATCAACACATAATTTCCAATCCTATAGCTCTTACAACAATAGTCATCAAATGAGTCACTAGTATGAAATGACTAGATCATTCAACTAGACTTCTCGGAAAGGTACTAGTGGCATGCGGCTTTTGGGTAATGGTTCCAATGACAGCCTCAAGTGAAACATTCACCCTTTCGATTTAAATTTAAGAATTGGATGACTACGAATCAGATGACATCTTTCTAGGTGGTAACGTTTTGTCAAACTCCACTCTATAAGGAAAGATCGTCATGACATCGATATCAGTTTTAATCTCGCCAATTATTCTTCAATTTCACAATCAACTAATATCTACATTTCTACGAATATCACCATTTTGTTGGGATCATAAATATCCACAACTTGGTCCAGATCTGGAATAGCTAGAATTCCTACGGGAATAGCTTCGATTGATTTACTAGGGGATTTTAGGGTTCCTTGTGACAATCTACGTCGTATAAAGACCTCGTATAAAAATCAAAATAATCATCAAACAATCATGTAATAAAATTACATCATATATATATATATATAATCCAAGTTATATATATATTAAAATAACACTTCTCAGTCTGGTCTTGTCGGTAATTCGGGAATTCTTCGGCACCGTTATAGTCAAAAGATTTTTAGACATTTTTAGAAAAATGTTTATAGTTAAAAGATTTTGAAATGTTTTATTCAAAACCTTGGTTTTAAAAATCTTTCGTTCTCTATAACGAGAGCTCTGGTACCAAACTGTAACAACCCCAAATATATACAACTCAGTACAGCGGAAGACTAGTTGGTGTTACGGGATAGCACATTACTCACATCATAGACAACGCTTAAAAGTCGCGTTGTTTTAATAATAAAGCATTTCCATTCATAAATATCAAAGTTACATAGGTCCCAAGTCATATTATTTCATACAAAGTTTTACAAAGCATTTGAATGGAAATTATTGTTTAAGTGCGGGCCATGAATTCTTGTCGTCTTCCCGAGAATTACCTTCAAGTACCTGAGATAAAACATGTTAAAAGAAAAGGTCAACGAAAACGCCGAGTGAATTCATAGAGTTTAATAAAATCCATCAATATATCATTGGTATAAAATTATTACCAAAAATCATTTTGTACAAATCATTGTAATAGGCCATAAAATAGCCAAAGTCATTTTTATACAAATCCTTATCGAAAATCATAATATAGGCATTTGCCTTAAAAATCATTATACGAGCCAATGTCGTAAAAACATCATACAATACGTCTTATGACGTTGTATAAAGTTAAATAAAAACCGTTATATGAATATATAAAACCAAAACACGAACATAATATCAATAGTATGACCCCGTATTGCTAGTCAGGCAATACATCGTAATTCAGTGCGTATAGTAGTATTTCGTTAACTGGATTATTACAAGCCGCATGACATTGTTACCTTACTAAACCAAACAACGGGTAGCTAGCCCGAAACTCAATTTTCCCATCTAAATTAGCGTGTCGTCACAAAGGTCACGCTATGGAAATCTTCTCATACATAAATTCGCTTACCAATCAATGTGGCACGACGGGGATCAACCGTCAAGGCGCGAACTGGGGTGATCGTCCCCAAATAGTACTATTATATGCATAAGCGTCTACCAAATCCCGGTAGTTCACAATTCATGCTAATGGGACTTTTAGTGACATAACCTAACTTTAATAATCCATTTTATTTCATCTATCGGGTCATTTAATCTTTCATCAGGTCATACAATCATTCGGGTCCAAATTAATAAACAGACAATCGGGACAACTAGTGTCCTAATTCATAAAAACAAACATGTTATCTCCCTCGCGGGTTTATAAAACATTTCATAAAAACATTTAAAAGAGTGCGAGGCTATGAACTCACGTTGATGTGGGAAGGCGGTTATCGGCGATTCGGATGTACGGTACGTGCTTCAATCACGGAAACCTAGACAAACAATACTCGTCTTAGACTCATGTCCAATGACTTTATAAAAATAACAATTATGTATACATATGATGATTTTATATATATGATGATCAAGTGGGTTTATATATTCTCATTTACTCATTTTAGTGTTATATGTCGATAACTTTTATACTAGTTTACTAGTTTTACCTATTTACGTGTTTTAGGTCCAATAAGCCTATTATAAGTTCATTAACTTGTATTAATCCATTTCATACTTGTATTATCAGTATTTATACTTTACATGTTGGGCCCAAATGGGTTAAGCCCAATAAATAAGTTTATAAGTGTTTTAGCCCATTTTGTTGTATTATTAGTTCAATAACGTTAACTTAGCCCGTTAATGTCCGTATGTTTTATAGTTCGGGTTTTATCGGTTTTTACTTGTTATATATGTTCATATATCAGTATATGAGTTTATAAAAGTTTACATTAGACGGGTCCAACCGTCTAAGTTTTATTTAACAAAAACATTAATTTTACGGTAATAGCCGAAAAAGTCGTAAAAATCATGTTTATAGTTTTATAACTTATAAAACTTATCAAACTACCATTTTTATAAAGTGTCCATTTATTTAACCTTATACATATTTATATAAATGTCTTATATAAGTTAGTGGGTTTTAATTCACATTTTATACTATTTTTATTTGAGTGCTTATATAATACTATTATACTTTAATTTCCAAAAATCTGATTTTTACTTTTACTTTCACCATTTTTACCATATCTTGAGTTCTACAAGGAGATAGAATCTCATTTTTGGACACCATAAACTACATGATATGTGCTACAATTAACTTAGTTTTATCTACTGCTCAATCCAACTCTAAATATCCCTAACAGTCCGTCCAAAACTGACTATTCAGATTGGTACTCTAAACTTGTTTTGATCATATCTCACTCATTATAATGATTCCATTGCATGGTCAAATTCACATGTGTACAAGACATATTACTTACTGTATATCCATTAATCTATGCCATTTTATCAGTTCATCATATGGTTACTTACTGTTTTTATACAGCCTACTAATTTAAGCAAGATTAACCACTTTTACATATAGTTTTTCATCTTTTTACCCATGATTATCAACACCAAATCCCCACACAATATTTTTATCATCATATATCATAATACATATATACATTTAAGATGAAAATACATGATTACATAATCAAAATTAACAAAAGGATGGGGAGAACAATTTTTATACCACCATGATGATGTAGGTTATGATCAAGACATTGATTTTGATGGAGAAACTTGTGATAAATCAAGACCATCTTCAAGACCACCATTCTTCAAGAACTCCTTGTGGAAAATCAGCCCTAAGACTCCATAGAAACTCCTCCTTGGATGTTATAACTTGCATCAATCTTCATCTCTTTGAATGGAGATTAACATATGTTAATTATAACAAATGTTTGTGGTTAAATTTTGTATGAATAGGGTGTTTGATGGTGATGGTGGTGGGACGGAACGCATAGAGAGAGGGAGGAGAGTTGAGTGTTTTGCATGGAGGAAATGAATAATGGTTTTGGTTTAGATGGTTTTGTGGTTAGAGTAGCTTCATATTGAAGCTAAGTTACAAGTGTAACTTGATAGTGTGTAAGGATGCCACATCAAAGGATGTGGTGTCCTCCTTTGGGTCGTCCCATGTGTGGGGTGAGACAAAACTTGTTTTTGTCTCATCCCACTAATTTACGGGTATTCCTCGATTCTAGTTTCCTCGATTTGCGTGCCCTCGGGCCGTTTTACGAAGAACGTTTTTATAAATTATGAATCAACGGCACAAAACGAATCTAATAAAAATTGTCTCATCAAAAATGGAGTTTGAAAACGTAAATACGTAATCCTAAGGTTTCCGGTTTAGTCGTAAAGTACGTTAAAATAAAATAGTAAGTCCTAATCTCTTCTCGTAAATTTGTGAGTTTATGAACCAACACAAATTTAAAATCTCAAAATAATATTCACAGACAAATTTATTTTCTAAAATGTCGGACTGTCACCAAAACGGTGTATGTAAACGTGAACACGTAACGTAGAATCCTCCGATTTAGACGTAGTCGATGCTACTTCAAGACGTAAATCCAAATTTCTTCCCAAAAATAAGTGAGTTCATAATATAACATTAAAATAATATTTTTAATTAATATTTGAGAATAAAATATCAACCATAAATTGACGGATTGTCACATTCCATGTCCAAGGAAGTCTTGGAGAAGATGAAGACAACACAGCTGGAGATTGATTATTCAAGTGATGTGGCCAAAGATTTGATCAGACATATTTATTACCAATATGAGCAAGTTTGTAAGGTTACTCCTAGTTCTTAATGTTTATTCAGAAACTTGATTATTAAAGTAGATATCAAGTTTAGGGGAGGATTGTTGGGAATAAAATATAGCCAGTCTACTTGAGCGCTAACAAGAGTAAATCAAGAGTTGATAGGAAGAAAACAAACGCTGACAGATCAAGCGTTGACAAGAAGAAGTCAAGCGTTGATACATTGAAGACAAGCACTGATGGAAAGATTTAGTCTACGCGTATATTGTTTCTAGTTTTTTTCTAGTAAGGATAAATTCAACATTGTATTTTCTATAATTATCTTTACCTAGAATAGTTGATACGTAGACTCTTGTACAAGGCTTCTTATGTCTATAAAAGAAGACCTTTAGGTTATTGTTCAATATAAGTTTTCATACATTAACCACTTTCATTATAAGCAAGTTTGTTATCATTAATCAAGTCAAAGTTTGTTTACATCTTTGTGTGTTCTTGTTTAAGTGTTAATTTTGCATAACACGTAGATTACTTTATACATATACAAAGGTTTCTCTACGTGTATAACTTGATCTAATCTCGTATACATAAAGCTAAATCGACCTAAGTTTGGGATCAACAAAGTATTCTTATTTTAATCCTTGCAAAGATAAGACTGAGTTCCATTAGTGTAGAAGTTACATTTCCTGCATTTTAGTTTAAAGTTTTTATCAAGATTCTCAGTTGTACAAAATATTTCAAAAAAAATTGATTTTTCCTTTCTTTGAATATTTTTGGATCCGAATTTCAAGTTTTTTTTTGTATGAATGTGTTCTGAAAAAACAGATTCATAACCATGATTTGAAATTTGTTAAGTTATTGTTTGGTTACCAATCATTTAAGTTTGAAGTTTCAAATATTTTTACTGTTGGAACTACGTTTTTACGTATTTAGGAAGGATCGGTCACTCCAATGAGATGTATTTAGTATGGGCTCGTGATCTAGTATGTAACAGTATAACTCACAAAGCCCACATGTAGGGTGGGCTATATATACCTCTCCTAGCATGTTAGGAGGGGTTGGTTCTCACATTTCATTATTCATTAATCTAATATTTCATTTTTCTCTCCAACCTCTCTCTACTTTATCTCTCTAGATCTTAATCTATCTCTCTCTCTTTAGATCATTCAAAGGTTTAGACAATCCAAGGATTACGTAGATCTATAATTGGTATCAAGAGCCATGGGATAATTGGTTTGTTTTTGTGTTTGTTATAGAGATTTCGTGAGTTATTGAGCTAAATATCCAAGATCCAAATAAATTTCGTGTTTGTTGTGTTCCAAAGTGTTTTGGGTATCTCCTACATAGTTGTGGTAGGGATTTGGTTATTTTGGATCGTCCAAAAACACGAAATTTTGGGGCGTTTGGCTTGATTGACGCGAAAAAGTACATTTTTTCCAGAATATTGTGAAATAGTTATTGCGAAATCTTTCCATTATACATATCACAATATATAGGGTTTTAATTATTGTGAAATCTATGTGAATTCAGTTATTGCGAAATATGTGTGAATTCAGTTATTGTGAAATCTGTGTTAATTCAGTTATTGCGAAATCTCCTATATAGATTATTGTGAAATCTGTGTGAATTCAGTTATTACAAAATCTCCTATATAGATTATTGCGAAATTTGTGTGAATTCAGTTATTGCGAAATATCCTATATAGATTATGGCGAAATCTGTGTGAATTCAGTTATTGCGAAATCTCGTATATAGATTATTGCGAAATCTGTGTGAATTCCATTATTGCAAAATCTTTGAAGCTGGTTATTCCGAGATCTTTGGTTTTTCGCAATAATTTCATTATTCTGAGATCTTTGGAGTTTTCGCAATAATAATATTATTCCGAGATCTTATATATTGCGTAGTCTTCACAAATATTCCGAGATTTTTCAAAAATGTGATTTTGAAAATTTTCGTGAGTTATTTGGTCTTGGAATTTTTGGTTTCTCAAGAACACATTGTTAGCGGATTTCAACAACTTTTCTCTTCTTCAACTCACGACCTTTGGAATATTTACGGTTTAATCGGTGGTTTGTAAAATCCCGCGAATTTATTTCTCGGTTTCTCCACGATTAGTAAAACTCTGTATTTACAACAACAAACACAATTACTTTCTTTCGTTGCTCGATCAACAAGTAATCCTTACCTTTATTTTCCATCAAATTTCAAATGGAATCGTTGCATTCGACATCTCAAGAGGGAGAATTGTACCAAATGTAAGACAAAGCTAGAGAAAGTGGTATAACTTTATTTCGACTACTTCAATCTCATCTGGTAACACTTTCATGGCTTCAAGGAGGAAGCGAATTTGTGACACTCTTCGGTCAAGATCATTATATATTCATCGACTCAATATTCCTCAACTTGAACCATCTAACTGAGCAACTACACAAAAAAGACTTTAATCACTCTGCATCAGAATCAGCATATAAAGCTCCTGTGACCCAACTTACGCACTTTTTCCAACATGTGACACCCCGGGTAGGGTACAAATATGCGGAAATATCCACGGAGATGTCAAAAGGGTGGATCGATAGCATATAGTCCATAGAGCATAAGATAAAGGGTTATTCAAATCAGATTACATGTTTATTAAACAAATAAATAAAAATTGTCTTAAACATGATGATAAGTGATTGTTTATGTTTCCCAAATAGAACCCCTGACGAGTCCTATGATGCAGATTACTAAGATGTTGGAGACCATGCACACACCACGTACTAACTTCATATTCCTATGCAAAACATACTAAAGGGGGTCAATATAAAGTTGGTGAATTTACAGGTTTTAACAATTAATTAGTTTGGACATACATTAATCATAGAAGTAACAATGCACAAAGCATTCTTACTAAAATTTAGATTACATATGTTTATTATTAGAAACTGAAGCTTAACCTTCCATAGTCCTCAACAGATGAGGACGTAGTGTCTTACAAAAAGACACCCAACCCAGTTCCAACATGGTATACGTCTGTTGTCCCGGCCAACGCACAGTGAGCATGACTCACCCAGACGGGGATGTTCAATCCCTAAATAGATCTATTTATAATATTCGAGCGATTTACAACAATTTAACAGTTCCAATAATAATCAATCATAGTCAAGTTTATACAATATTGTTATGTCCATTAAGTGTTTGCATATTCTCTTTCCCAAAAGGGAAAGTTTTATCAAAAGTTTATATGGGGCTGTAAACTCACGTGGGAGTAGGCAATAGCTCTTTAATACGAATATCCAAATAAAGCTCACGCCAAAAGTTATGCCTAATCAAACATTACAGTCTTAATAGATAGTACAAAGAACATATATGTATGCTTATACAGATTTTAGTCAGTTCATTGATACTACGGTATTTATCTAAGTAACCGTAGTTCAAGTATCATCAATATTCATTTAAACTTATCTATATAAATTTCATTGCTAAACAAACATAAAATGTTTAACTATTAATATCAGTTAGCATTCGTAATACATGTATTAATAATAACCATTCAACTTACAAATAAGTTTCTTATTTAAGTAGACATAAAATGCTCTACTTAAAATATTAGTTTACGTTCTCTGTTCATGCATTATAATCACTCATTTACTACTAAGTTTCATTATTAAGTAAATATAAAAATTCTACTTAATATTTGTTCATGTTCGTAGTTCATGTATCATAATCATCCATTTAAACTTATTATTAAGTTTCATATTCTAATTAAACGTAAGGTGTTTTACTTACCTATTAGCATTCAATTTATCCAACGTTCATATAATTTTATTTCCTAAAAATATATGTGTTTATGTGTTAGCCCTATATTTTATATAGTCGAACAAGAATGTAATAGGTCATCTTAGTCGTTATTGGTATTGTATAGTAATAGGTTAGTCGGGAAAAGCGGGCTTGGACTTTAAGCTAATATTGTCTTTGTTAGGGGCTATATGCCCAAGTGAATGCCAAGCCCGACCCAAGATGAAGCCCACAAAGGCCTTAGAGCCGTGGCATATATAACCCTCTTCCACATGTGGAAGAGGGTGTTGGTTCATTTCATAAAACGCCTAGTTTTAGTGTAAACCTTCCATTTCTCTCTCTACTCTCTCTCTCTCTACTTTTCTACTATTTCTCTCTCTAAATCTTATGTTATGGATTGAATGGGAACAACATTTTATGTATTAGTAATATGTTGATACAAAAGTTGGGTGATCCTTGCTAGACCCGAATTAGGCTTAATTCGGGTTGGCTGGACTCCGGCACCTGCACCAAGTGAATTATCTGGTTGGGATCCTGCACACTAAAACAACACGCGTTAGGCTTACCGTGGGAGTGTTTCCCACGATTAGACTCCAGCGTGAGACTAAGTAATCGGTTAGGGTTATGAGAATCGGATGAGAAGTGAGTGTGTAGAATGTAATACCTTTGTGGAACCCTTGTGGGTTCCTTATATAGGCAGTGAAACCCTAATGGGCTATCACTGATGCTTCGGCCCCAAGGAAAGGATAAATACCAGAATTAGATTGATTGTTATCTTCTAATTATGGTGAGTGAATATCCTCTCCTTTGGGATAAAAACTAATCATAGTAGGATTATGATTCTGTCTAACCATGTGCCGGCCATGCCGGGCCGTGGGCCGCACACGTGTGTGCGGTTACTGTTCATCTAAGCCCATAGGCTTAAATAACATTAATCCCACCCATCCGTGATGGTCCGGATACAAGTAGTACCCGTGGGTCGGGTTTATGACCCGGCTGGGGACTATACGTCATAATGTCCCCCCATTCTAGTTGTTACAGCCGTAGGCGTAACCTCTAGACTATCAAGATGCTCCCCGGACGTACCAAGAAAGATCCTTAGGGAATGATAAATTGTTCAAAATTTTGTTTAGGCCGCACGTGGCAACCTGATCTAGGAATTTATTCCAATGATACCTCAGCCGCTCGTGACGACCGAGACAAATTAAATGTAGCATTGAATATGGTCTTACGTAAGACCGCATATCCCGACACAATTGACTGTTCACCTGCCAATTGACTGACAAAGTGTAAACAGTCAGAACCTCGAGCGGCGTGAACTACTGAGTCAGAAGTGACCCGTGCGTCCCACCTAACTGTTTATTTACCACTTACACCCCAACCACACGATTTAGGATAATGGCAAACACGTGTCATGCATCCAACAGACCATGACTTGCAAGGCAGCCCTATAAATAAGTCGCCCTTATGGCTGTGTGTAACACACAGTCTTTTTCTTCATTTCTGCCATTAAAGCTTTCCTTATTAGCACCACCTTCTCACGCACGGATCCCTTCCCACGCAGGTTAGAATACTACGCCTTTATCTTATTTATTTAGTAATGGCTCAAAGAAACAACCCCTCTATTGGATCCGTGCTCAACGTAATGACCCAGGAGAAACTGGAGCACTTCTGCACTGATTTCTTCATTCCTAGTAACCTACATCCTTTTCTCCCTGGTGCAGGAGACCTCATAACTGAGGCGCCCCAGGGAAAAATTGGCATATACACTCGTCTGTTCGATGCGGCCAACTACCGCATTCCCTTCACTTGTTTCCTTGTAGATCTCCTAGAATATTATGACGTACATATCACCCAACTACACTGTATAGGCGCATGTAAGATTGGTCAGTTTGAAATCCTTTGTCGCGCAAGAAGAATCCCTTCTACCGTAGAGTTATTCAGGCTATTTTATACCCCTAGTTTAGTAAGGTTGGCTATCCTTTAAGAAACGATCCCCAAACAGCCCCACATCCCATAATAAGGCCATGAACTCGCTGAAAAATTGGTACAACCGTTACTTTTTCATCGACTCAATAGTGTGGCCGGCCGATTATGTCTTTAAACATAGATTATCTCCTGACCCTCCTCCGCGCGCTGGTACGTATAACCCCAATATTCCCAAGAAATAGATAGGAATAGGACAGGGTTCCATAGAAATCTACCCAAATCATTCCTCTGTTTTCTAGGGATTAGCCGCAATTACTTCGGCTCATCCAACAGATATCATGTGTTTTGGAGGAGGCATGGTGAAGGTAGGTATAGCATCCGCACATCAAAGACGTACACACACCTATTTGCTATAACTAACATACTTTGTTTGTTTTGGCAGAAATGAACTTCTTTGGAATCCTTCGTCAAGGTGATCCAAAACTTATACCAGAGGGAGCCCGTCCCAGACGTGAGAATGAGCTACCCCTCCTCGAGCATACCCGGAACGTGACAGTTGCTCTGGCAGCCGTACCGGACCCCCACTCTGACGAAGAAGAAACAACACTCTTGAGAACCCCCGTGGATTTCGACAACGAAGATGGTGACAACATGATGCTTGAAGATGAAGCTGGGCCCTCCTCGCCACCTAAGACTGCTACCCCCATACACGGGGAAGAGCAAGGTGACAACATTGAGAAGACCACCTCCAGTCTTCTCCAAATGTTGGGCGATGACGAGGAGAAAGTGCAACAAGTAGAGGAAGAGGAAGAAGAAGGGGAAGCCCAGCCCGCCTTCAAGCGTGCTCGTAGGAAGAACAAGCGGGTAAGAAGAGTTGCTCAGGCTGAGGTTGGTGAACACAATGCCCCTCCCCCCCCCCTCCCAAAATTGTGCGAGGATCACCCCCGTTATCAGTCTGTTGAGAGCACCACCCAAGCCTCCGAGACTGTGCGGGCTGCACCCATGGATCCGGTCGTGCCATTGACCAATGTCGAGCCAGTCACTCAAGTTCCCCCCACTACATCAGAAATAGAAAGGACCAATGTGTAAGTCTACCGCATTTGTTTGGTCAAAATATCCATGATCCAATTAAGAGTTACGGTTTTCCTCAAACAATATTTAATACTCATTCTAATTGTTGTTTGCAGAGATGAACAAGCTGGTGCCGCACCTCCCCAAGATGCATAGAAAGGGAACGGGAAAGAAAATGAGAAGGAGAAGGAACCTACCCCACACACGGCCGCAACCAGATCTGGCCCCGCCTTTTAGGAAGGTACCCCCACAGCTTCCCAAGAGGTCCCGGTGTCCGGCCTTCATACACAGTTCAATCCCGACTGGAAGATCACCACCACTTCACAGATAAGACATGCCGAAGAGTGTCCTGATTACCTCAATAATTGCATCCCCCTGGGCTGGTAAGAGATGTAAATGCACTAAACCATGCGGATCTAGTGGATGAATACAACGGCGCCTTGGTTCATCAGATGGCCATGGGCACTTCTATGCGGGTAAGATTTGAGGCTGCTTTAGAGCATGTTGATTCCCTGAAGAGGAAGGTTGGTCGAAGAGAGAAGATGATTGAAGAAAATGAGGCCCAGATTGCCGCCCTCCAGTCCCAGCTTGCTACTGCCGAGGCGACTGTTAAAGAACAATCAGCCCATGCCAATGCTCATGACCAACATGTAGCCGAGCTCGAGACTGAACTTGAGGCTGCAATAGCCAAGGTATGTATCCGTACCGCATCACGCCTACGTCGCAATATCCTTCATTTTAATACTTGATTTATCACATATAGGTAACCGTGGCAAAAGCTTCAGCTAAGTCCTCCTCTGACCAAGTATCCATTCTCACAAAGAAGCTTGAGGACGCACATGCGTTGATCCGGGGTGAGGAGATACTGAAAGATGAGCTTGCTCATGAGAGGGTCGTAGCCGAACAATTGAAGGAGACATCCACCGAAAAAGATGTACTGGTGAATGCCCTTATCTCCGAACGTGATGATGTGTTATACCCCCAACTACTAGCAGCCATTGTCGGCCGTAGGTGGATGGTGGGTCATGGGACGCGTTTGGCCGTCACCAAGGTGTTGGAGGCCCCACAATTTGTTCAACAGTTTGCGAACCTCGTGTCAGATGGCATCGACCACGGTCGTCATGAAGGAATGGTCATGGCCGCAGAGCTAATAAGGAAGAAACAAAACTTCATAAAGCATGCCTTCTTCAACACCGGAGCTGCTGAGAAGATGACCACTTCTATGGCCGCAATGCGAGATCTCCACTACCCTTTCTTGGCCGAGCTGGAAGCCATAAAAGATGCATCTAACAAGGATATTATAGAGAAACTAAGTCTTGGTGCCTTTTCTCAGGACGAGGGACATTCCCGGACTCCCTTTACTCTCTCACCCAGTCACCTCACTCTTCCTATTTATGAAGACGTTACTAGAATCGTAGTTGGTGAACAGCCATTAAGCGAGGTGCTGGAGATGAATGCAGCTCAAGCTCTGGAGCGGAAGGAACGTGGTGAGATATTACCCCGCCTGGCTGAGGAGCAATGGGAGATAGGTAGGTTTCTCCCCCCATGTAGGGTGCTCCTTAATTTGTTATAACTCCTGGATAATTTGGTTTGTAACCTAAATATTCGTCCGTGGATGTCCATGGCACTTTATCCTTTTTGTAACATTATTGGAAACATTTAGTATAATATTTATAAGTCCGTGGTGGTCACGGCAATTTTGATAATTGGAAACTTGCTTATATTCCTTTTAGATATCATGTATCTGTGCCGCATGACGTGTCATGTCTTACCTAGAATAAAACCAAGTCTACATTTTACTAGACGTGCGGCGTGCGTCTTTACCATGCAAAGCACTACATGAGCGCGACATATGGAAAATTATCACAACGTCTTGAGAGTAAGGTGTCTAGCAAGGATTCATGATACGCGTCACTGGGGTTGCATCCCTCTTATGTGACAAGTTGAATTATTATGTTCACTTAATCCTCTTACCCCGCCTGGAGGCGTATAGTACATGTACGGTCATTGAATTAATGCATATGAATAAAAGATGGCACATTATAGTAATAACAACTAAATTTATACGACAATAATAGAATCTAAAGAATAAAACAATTTGCACAAGAACGAGTCGTGGAACTAGCTAGGCACCACGGCATTTTATTAGAACGTTTACGTTTTTTGTTTTAACAAGAATGGGAAATCCTAAAAACAAAAGGAAACTAGAAAGCATAAAAACAAACAAAGAGAACACATGGAGCTTCATTGAAGCCAGATATAGCGAAGTGTCCATGCGAAAGCCGTAGCTTTCAAAGATAGCACCTTTTAAGATTGCAGATATTCCATGTGCGTTCCAGGTCGCGGCCATCCATGTCACGTGACTTGTACGCGCCCCGTCCTAAGGCTTCCGTGACCTCATATGGTCCTTCCCACTTAGGGCCCAGCTTTCCTGTATTCTCCGCTCGACTTGACTCGTTAGCACGATGGACATAATCTCCCGGTCGAAAAGAAACACCTTTAACTTTGGCGTCATAATAACCCTTCATCCGTGCCTTGGACTTGGCTTCATTGATAGCCGCTATCTCCCTTTTTTCATCCAACAAATCCAGATTGATCAGGAGCTGCTCGTCGTTTGTGACGACATTAACCTCTGTTGTACGGATGGTAGGCATTCCTATTTCTGCTGGTATAACAGCTTCAGTGCCGTAGGCCAATGCGAATGGGGTGTCCCCGTTGGCTGTTTTGATCATAGTCCTATGTGCCCATAGAACATGTGGTAGTTCGTCCACCCATTTGGCACTTCGTTCCTCCAGGCGTGCCTTGATGCCTTCACCCAAGCTTCTATTTGCTCGTTCCACAAGACCATTTGTCTGCGGATGTTTAATAGATGTGAAGCACCGTTTGATATCCAGTGTTGTGCACCAGTCCTTGAATGGATTATCCGCGAACTGCTTCCCTTTGTCCGATATGATTTCTCTTGGTAAGCCAAAACGGCACACGATGTTCTCCTAAACAAACTTTTTAACTTGTTTGCCTGTGATGGATTTGACTGCCTTGGCCTCTATCCAGCGTGTAAAGTAGTCCATTGCGACAATCAAGAACTTAACTCCCCCCGCAGTTATGGGAAAAGGTCCTGCAATATCGATCCCTCACTTATAGAATGGACATGGGGATGTAATGGGTGTAAGTTCCTGCTGCGGATGTCGTGGTACTGGTCTGTGCACTTGGCAATCACTACACTTGTGAATCATGTCGCGTGCATCCCTATGCATAGTAGGCCAATAATATCCTGTGCGTAGAGCTTGAGCTACTACAGATCGGGGACCCGCGTGCATGCTGCATAACCCTTCATGTATCTCACTAATCATATAAGTAGCCTGGCGTGGCCCAACACACCGCAACCACAGCTGTAAGAAAGAGCGCTTGTAAAGAATACCTTCTTGAAGCTCTAAGTGCTGCGACTTCCTTCTGATGCGCCGTGCCGCTTTTTCCTCGTCTGGAAGGGTTTCATTAGTCAAATAGTTGATGATCGGGGTCATCCATGTAGGTACATCTTCCTCAACTATAGCTGTGACTTCCCCTTATGTTATAGACTTTTCCTTTAGTATTTCCACCAAGACTTGCTTGGATAAGTGGGCGAAACTTGTAGACGCGATCTTGCTAAGAGCTTCCGCCTTTTTGTTTTCGCCTCTTGGTACCTGCTTGATAGAAAACCTGCTGAAAGCCACGATGAGTGACTTGACTCTCTCCAAATATCGAACCATGTTATCCTCCTTGGCTACGTACCCCCCTAGAATGTGGTTCGCGACAAGCCGTGAGTCCACGTAGGCCTCAAGGTTGCGGACTCCCATTCTAGCGGCGATTTTTAAACCCGCAATCAACGCTTCATATTCTGCCTCATTATTGGTGGCTGTGAACTCAAAGTGCAGGGCGTATGTAAACTCCATTCCTTCCGGATTCGTAAGGATGAGACCAGCTCCTGATCCATCCGTGCATGAAGATCCGTCCGTAAATAATACCAATGGTTCTGCTGGAGTTTCCTCTCGTTGTATGACTGGTCCTTCCTCATCCGGTTTCTCTATCAAGAAATCTGCCAAGATTTGGCCTTTAACAGTCGTCCTTGTCTATAAGATATGTTATGCTCTGCCAATAAAATGCTCCACTTCTGTAGCCTACCGGCCACATCTGGTCTGGAAATGACTTGATTTATTGGTTGATCAATAATCACCACAATTGGGTGCGCCTGAAAGTACCAGTGTAACCGTTTCGTAGCAAACACTAATGCCAAAACCAATTTTTCCATGGAAGAATAATTCAACTCCGGCCCTTGTAGTGTTCTACTTATAAAGTACACCGGAGTTTGGACTGTGTCCCTATCCGTCATGAGTACCGCACTTATTGCTCCATGTCTGGCTGACAGATACATGATGAGCTCATCCTTGGGCCGGGGGGCCACTAGCATGGGGAGAGATGCGAGGTGCTGCTTGAGCTGACCAAATGCTTCCTCCGCTTCCTTTGTCCACCAGAAGTCTCCCTTCTTGATGCACTTCTTGAGCGTTTTGAATAGGGGGAGTGACTTCTCCGCGGACTTCGATAAGAACCTGTTTAGCCCGGCCAACTTCCCATTTAAGGATTGCACCTCTTTCCGTGTCTGAGGAGATGGTAACTGTATTACTGCGTCCGTCTTTTCCGGGCAAGCTTGATGCCATTTGGATCAATCATATATCCAAGGAACATTCCTTCAGTGCCCCAAACGTGCATTTCTTTGGATTTAGTTTCATATTAATCCTCCTCAATGTGTCAAACGTCTCTTGGACGTCTCGGAGAAGTGCATCCTCCGTATGACTTTTGATGACTAAATCATCAACATAGACCTCCAGGTTGCGGCCTATCTGTGAGTCGAAGGCTTTGTCAACAAGCCGCTGATATGTTGCCCCGGCGTTCTTTAGTCCGAATGGCATTTTTGTATAGCAGTATACGCCTTGACTAGTATGGAACGCCGTCTTCTCTGTGTCCTCTTCCGCCATCTGGATCTGGTGGTATCCTTTGTATGCATCTAAGAAGCACTTAAAGGGATATCCACATAGGGATTCCACCTTCCAATCAATCTCCGGTAACGGATAGCAGTCCTGCGGACAGGGTTTGTTCAGATCAGTGAAATCCATGCACATGCGCCAGCTCCCATCATGCTTTTTGACCATGAGCGGGTTGGATAACCACTCGTGGTAGTATACCTCGTGCATGATACCTGCATCCACCAATTCCGTACTTCATCCAATATTACTTGGCTGCGTTCGGGTGCCTGACCGCGCTTCTTTTGCTTAACGGGAGGATATCCCTGGCGGATTTGGAGCTTATGTTCTGCTATCGCACGCGGTACGCCCGTCATATGCTTGGGCTCCCATGCGAATACATCTAAATTTGCTTTCAAGAGAGAGCACATGGCCCTCTTACCGCTATCCGAGAGTGTTCCCCCTATGGATACCTCTTGTTCCGGGTAATTAGGATGGATTGCCACCTTCCAATTGGGAGGTGGTGATCCGTCCTTGGGGGAAACAGGTGGAGCCGGTGTTGTCACGGCATGAAACTCGGATGCTGGTATGATTATGTTATAGATAGTGACAATTCCTCCTTCCACAGGGAATTTAATCATCCCGTGTGCCGTGGAGGGTATTGCCCGTATAACCAGGATACCTGGTCTGCCTATGATCCCATTGTATGGAGAGTGTAAGCGTATCACCATAAAGTTCATCCACGCCATGGTGGAGTGCTCTTCATTCCCAATGGTTACAAGCAGACGCATCTGTCCTATTGGCCAGATTGTGTCTCCACTAAAACCGATGAGCGGCGTCGTGGCCGGTACTAATTGGCTTCTTATTTCTGGTCGTAACTGTACGAAACAGTGTTCGTATAGTACTTCTGCTGATGACCCTCCATCCACATACATACGGCGGACATTGTGTGTTCTAATGCTTATCTCAATAGTGAGAGGTGCATCGGTCACATCACTCGTCGTGACGGGAGGGAATGAGATTTCTCTGCCGTGTGAAAATTTTTGACTAGTTTTCTGCCTTGTGCGGCGTTGCCTAGATTGGATCATGTATATAGTTGAAGGTTTGTCCTTTTGGGATCCTTCTTGTCATACTTCTTGTTGTCTTTTCCATCATTCCAATCCTTGACTAAATGCTTGAGTTTGCCTGACTTGACCAGTGACTCAATGTGCTTCTTGAGCTGGATACATTCCTCCGTGTCGTGGCCCTTGTCGTTGTGGAATTCGCAAAAGCGATTTCCTTGACGACGGTCCAGCGGAGTCGTCATTGGGGGAGGTCTCAGGAAGTTGGCCCCTTCTGTCAGCAAGATCTCCTGGTAGGACATCTTTAGAGGGGTAAATTTGTCCTCCGACCGCCCTCCTTTGTTTTGGCTCTTGTAATCTGAGCCCCTCCCACTGCTCTGGTTGTTTTGACCGCCCAACTGTCTTCTAGACTGGTCGTTCGATCGGTAGCTGTTTCCTTTTGAAGGGTAAGCCGCGGCTACCGCGGTTTCTCCTTCTATGAAGTTTCTGACCCTTTCCGTAAGATCGTCATACCTCTTCGGACGCTTGTCATTGAGACGTCTGATTAATTCCCTGTCTGTTATGGCGTGCATATAATCAGAAATTTTCAGAAGTTCTGGCATTGTCTTTGTGCGCGTGCACTCGTCATTGAAGCGTTCAGTGAAGGCCTCCGTAGATTCCTCCGATCGTTGCTTGACGGTTGCCAATGAGACTGGGTCCCGATTATACTTATTTCGCTGAGTATAATTGTTCTTGAACGCAGTACGTAGTTCAGTGAAGCTATCAATGCTTCGCGGAGGAAGTCCCTCAAACCAATCACGAGTATTGCCGATCAAGGTTGAATTGAACATTTGGCACCATATAGGCATGGGCCATCGTTCAATTTTCGCATGTGTGTCAAATATCTTTAGGTGATCATCCGGATCACCAGTCCCATCATAAGTCTTGACACACGCCGGCATGCGACGCTTTGTATCCTCGGAGTAATTCCGTATGCGGAGAGTAAAAGGATCTTCCCTGGGATCAGCCCATGGACGGGTGAGATTAGGGTCACACCACGGGCGGGAAAGATCTTCTCCTTCCGCCTCTCGATAATAGGGGCCGCCATAGTACTCTTCATTATCTGGTGGCGGTGGAGGAGTACGCCTAGGTCGGCGACGCTTGGGTGGATGGTCATCCGAATCCTCTCCTGATGGACCGGGAGAAGGGGGCGGTGCCCCATCCTTTGGGTGAGGACCGCTCTTGTGAGAAGAGCTAGGATCCTTCTTCCCGGTATTCATCCTATCCCACACGCTTGTGCGGCGATTAGTTCTGGTTAGCTCCAGATCTGGTCGTTCGGGTGAACCGTCGGACCTCTCTCCCTCCTCACGGGATTGTAGTAGTTCCTGCATGAGACGATCCCCTATGCGTTCGAACACATTCCTGGGTTGAGGATTTTCCTCAAAGAGGTTCCGCTCCTGGGGTCGTGTCCTTCGCTTCCTTTGAGTTTGAGAAGAGGTGCCTGGTTCGGTGTTGCCAAAGTTGAGCCTAGATTAGAGGTCCCTCCCTAGGTTCAACCTTGATGCGATTCCTGAGACGATCCTCTCGAAGTTCTGCGTGAGAACTCGAGTGAATCTTCCTCACTGAGTGGTTCGACCTCCACTTCTTCCTCAGTCGATGGTTTGTGCGGCTCCTTGTTAGGGGGGTTGGGCGCACTCCCTGGATTAGGGTTATCCAAGGTCGAAGTAGGTGGTGGGGTGACAGCGAACGTGCTTGTCATACCCATGGACTGAAGACCACTTCGGTTGTTTGGTCCGCCGGCTTGGTTGCTAAGGGATCGATTGGGAATGTGTATCCCTTCCCCTGGGGACTTCCGATTCCCAGGATTTGTGTTCCTGGGGTTTCCTTGCGGATGTCCCTTCGTCCTTGAGAAATCGAGATGAGATTTGCTCTAGCTTAGTGTAAGGGTCCCACGGATGGCGCCAACTTGTTGATACAAAAGTTGGGTGATCCTTGCTAGACCCGAATTAGGCTTAATTCGGGTTGGCTGGACTCCGGCTCCTGCACCAAGTGAATTATCTGGTTGGGATCCTGCACACTAAAACAACACGTGTTAGGCTTACCGTGGGAGTGTTTCCCACGATTAGACTCCGGCGTGAGAGTAAGTAATCGTTTAGGGTTATGAGAATCGGATGAGAAGTGAGTGTGTAGAATGTAATACCTTTGTGGAACCCTTGAGGGTTCCTTATATAGGCAGTGAAACCCTAATGGGTTGTCACTCATGCTTCGGCCCCAAGGAAAGGATAAATACCAGAATTAGATTGATTGTTATCTTCTAATTATGGTGAGTGAATATCCTCTCCTTTGGGATAAATCCTAATCATAGTAGGAGTATGATTCTGTCTAACCCTGTACCGGCCATGCCGGGCCGTGGGCCGCACACGTGTGTGCGGTTACTGTTCATCTAAGCCCATAGGCTTAAATAACATTAATCTCACCCATCTGTGATGGACCGGATACAAGTAGTACCCGTGGGCCGGGTTTATGACCCGGCTGGGGACTATACGTCATCATAATACATGTCTATATTGTTTATACAATTTATTCCCTAAAGCAAATATAAATATTTTTATTTTGATAAATAAAATATAATATTTTATTTAACTTTAAAGTTTCCCATAAATTATTTTAACATTTATAAAATAATTTATTAATCACAAACTTAAGAATTTATACCTTAATTCTTATGGTCTAGGTGTTTAATTATGTTTTATTATAATTAAAATGGATTTTAGGGTTAGGGCTTGTTAATGTTTCGGAATATGGCAAAACTAGTCCCTCCATTTATTAAACAAGTATAACCTTCGGATTTTACATATTTGGTACCTAGGGCTTGTTAAAGTTTTGCCTTATGGCAGATTTAGTCCCCTAGTTACATCTAGGTTTTGTAACTTTACTAAAATTACAAAAACAGCCCCTAGGGCTTCTTTAAGTTTCGGCAAATTACAAGAATGGTCCTTAGGGTTATAAAATGACAAAATAACTTTTTGAAACTTCCCAAAATGGTCCCTAGGGTTTAATTTGCCACGGATAGTATTTATTAAACCCTAGACTTTTGGATAATTACATTTTCAGTCCTTGTGTTTACTAGTTTATCAAAACAAGTTTCATAAGTTACGGTTTTAGTCCTTAAGTTTCATAAATTGTCATTTTAATCCAAATAGTTTTTATAAGTTATATTTTATTACAAAAACTCTTATTTTAACGTTCAAACATCATATGGGCTCATTAAATAGGCTAAACATCTAATGGGCTATCTAGTGGGCTTAAATATATCTCAAGTCCACTAATTTATTTAAATGGGCCTCTAAATCATTTATTGGGCTTAAATACATTTTTAAGTCTTTTAATTTAGTTAAATAGGCCTAAGTGTAATCTTAAGTCCATTAAGTTACTAGGATTTATCAAATGGTCTTATTGGGTCCATTAAGTTTTGGATTATCATTTCATGGGCTTAAATAGTCCATTAACACTACTTTATATTTTATGTAGGTTTTAACTTAGGATATTCTTATAAGTTTATTATGAGCTTATTCATATTTAGTTTTAAATCTAAATAGAAGAATAAAACTAATAGTTGGTTTTATGTGATGTTCCAAAATAGATCTAGGTATGTTACAAGGTTGCATGCAAGTCATAAGCCCTAATAGGAGCTTATATCTCACGGCTATAATTAGTTATAGCTTATTAAGATAAGTCAAGTCTCATTTTAAGGTTGCATGTAATTATAAGTGTTTACAAAAATAGATCTAACTATGTACAAGTTAAGAAAACAAGTCACAAGTCCAAAATGAGATCTAAACTATGTCTAGACCTAAAAATCAATCATAGATCCATGTACACACATATATAGCCCACGGCTATATTTCTAAATCTTGGTATTTCCAAGATGAACACTTAAGCAAATTTTAAGTCTTGTAAATAATTACAAAAATATAATCATGATTATCTAGGTGTCATGCATATTTCCAAGGTTATCATTTTACCAAGGAGACTACATATAGGCCACGGCTATATTGTCTCTTCCCAAGGTTCCCATAAGATTTTATAAGCTTGTTTTATGTTTAAAATACTCAAGTTAATCTTTATCATTAGATATATGGTTAATGTAAGCATGCATTTACATCTAACCCATTTTAGGTCATATGTAACCCACGGCTACATATATTCACATAAGTTATTTTTGTGATTTTTAATATTCCATTTAACATGTATCATTTCATATTCCATTATTCAAAACTTGGTAGACAAATCATATGGTCATTACTTATTTTAGCTGATATTTCCATTTTCAATGGGTTCAATTTTATGTCTCTCAGTCCTCTCGAATTGATCTCGGCTCTAAGTGGAATGATTTGTTCTTGGTTATTAAAAAGTGGTTGATTTGTTTATCTATTTTAAACTAATGACAAGAAATTAAGTGTCGAAGAGTAAAATTAAGGACTTAAATGATTAAAGTGAAAAGACGAGTTTAAAATTAGATGATTGAAAACTTTAAAGATTATATTAGAAAAATAAATGGACATTCAATAAAAACTAACACTTGGAAAACTTTGTAAAAATATAAACTTAATTGACAAGTACTAAAAGAAAGTAAGATCGGAACAAAACACCTCAAATCGGAATAGAAGAAAAATCCCCTCAATCGGAATGTATTCCGATCTAATGATCGGAATATGGAAGGAGACTAGTGATCGGAATATGCGAAAAGGTAAGGCAATCGGAATGTACTAATCTTGCACAATCAGAATACTCGAAACTACTCAAATCGGAATACTAGCGAAACTTACCAATCGGAATAAGGCCAATAGCATTAATCGGAATATAGGGCAGAATGCAACAATCGGAATCTTGATAATACCACCAATCGGAAAACCTAAACCCTTTTCCGATCGGTAGATCGGAATGAGGGTGGTGGTCTGGTCGGAAAGCACCAATCGGAAAGGGGTTTATGACCCTTTCCGAAATCCCTTTTGATCCGAATTTTAATCAAAGTGAATAAGCTATGAATAAGCCAATCACTAAATTAGCTCGAATCCAAACTTAAGCTGATCAAATAAGCACTAAAAACAACTTTATCTAAGCTTCAAATAAGCAAAAACATAAATCAAAAGATGAAAAGATGAACTTTTTATAAAAACTTTAAAAAGTAAATAAGCTAAATCAACAAATAAGCCAATAAGCACAAGGATCTCAAAGCTTATTTGTGTAGAAACTTAAGGAAACATAAAAAGATTAACCTTTTAAGCACAAAATCATTGATGAACAACACGGATCATACGAGATTTGTACCAAAATCAATCAAAATCAAAGAAAGGAAGGATGAGATTAAAGATTAAAAGATAAAAACTTGAACTTGATTAATGAAAAATAATACAAATGTTTAATCTTGAAATAAAAAGATTAAATCTAGTGAGAGAAAGTTTAGAACTTTCTCTCTCTAAAACTAGAGAGAATGAAAAGTGAAAAACTACCTAAAAAAAACTAAGTGTGAATTTTTGTGAAGTAAGGCCCTATATATAGGCAAGTCTTGTTGATCCCAAACTTAGATCGATTAGCTTTGTGTATACGAGATTAGATCAAGTACTACACGTAGAGAAACCTTTGCTTATGAATAAAGTAACAAAGTGTTATGCGGAATTAACACTTGATCTAAAACACAATGATGTTAAACAAACTTTCACTTGTATTAGAATAATCTTGTTGATTACAATGAAAGGTTTAACTTGCGAATACTATGAAAACTGATATATGACTTTAACCTAAAAGACCTTCTTTTATAGAACAAGAAGTCTTGTACAATAAGCTATGAATCAACTATTCTAGGTAAAGATAATAATAGAAAATACAATGTCGTGCTTATCTTTACCATACATAAATAAAGAAACAAATAAACAAAAGATATTCTATCAGTGTCAATCTTCAAGGCTGTCAGCGTTGACTTCTATCAGCGTCCAAAGTCAATCTATCAGCGTTGACTTTCTTCTTATCAGCGTTTGGTGATCTGACCCATATTTTATTCCCAACAATCCTCCCCTAAACTTGATATCCATTCCAATGATCAAGTTTCTGAATAAAAACTAAAGGCTTAGGAGGAATCTTTCAATAACTTCTTATGTTGGTGATAAACATATCTGATCAAGTCCTTGGCCACATCACTCGTATAATCAATCTCCAAGGGTGTCTCTAGCATCTTCTCCAATACTTCTTTGGACAAGAAATAGTCAGCATCCACAAGCAAATATTCTGAAAACTTTGTAGAGCTCATATGAAATACACCACAAGTAGAATATAGCCTCCAATGAAGATTACTGAGATCATCTTCAAGATCCTTCCAAATGGCAGGATCTGCTTCTTTTGGACCACACAAAGTCATAAATGTGTTCCAAAGTCTTATTCCATTAGCTGAAGTAGGTGCTTCAGCTGTATACTTGGCCTCTATTAACCTCCATAGATGCACCAAGTCTTCCCTGTCTATGCTTGCAAATATAGAAATAACTGAAGTGAAAGTATGTACCTCCTTTCCAAATCGTCCAACCTTCCAAAATCCACACTCATCTTCATCAAAACTGATGATTGGATTTCTGTCATCTAGAGGTACCACATTTACCAAATCTGAAGCTTCCAAGGGAGAAAGCTTGAGATGCTTCCTTATAACACCTTCAGTTGGAAAATACACATCCATGTCTTTAGGAAATTGAAAAGGATCTCCTTTCTTCACTGGTCTTTGAGCAATCCTTATTTCCTTTTGAATTTGCATCTCCTCTGCAAGCTCTTGTTTTCTTTCTTCTGAAAGAAACTGGTAGACATTCTGTTCTTGCACCTTCCTCCAAATAGGATGTGCCCTATACTCTAACTCCTCAAAAGACAAGGCCAGCAACTTCTTTGATGTCCAATTAGGCTGATGACATCTAAGCAACTTATAGTACAACTGCCTTCTATCTCTTTTGAGCCAGGTCTTGACCTCTTGTGCATTAAATCTCATAATCACCTTTATGTCTTCTTGTACCCTAAGAAGAACTTCCAACCCCCAAATTTGATCTGATAAACTCATACCTGGGTTGTCCATCACCTGGTCTTCCCAAGCATGGTACATTCTGGTGATTTCTGGTAGGTCCCAATCAACCTGATTCTTCAACTCACTCAACCTTTCCTTTGCTAGCTCATCCCCATATTCAAGCCTCTCTGGATCTTCAATAAGTTGAATGCTTGAATCTGAGCTATCACCTTCTTTATCATCACCACTTTCCTCCTCACTTTCAGAAACAACAAATGGTGATCTTCTACTCCTCCTCAAATCTCTTTCCACAAGTTGAGCAGCCAACTGTTCATCAAATGCTATTTGTGCTGCATCTTTCTTTGGAACATCTTCTTCAATCAAAATACCTTTACCTTTGTCTTTTGGATCAATAATTGGTAAAGTAGAAGAAGAAACCTGTGTGGACACATCTTTAATGATTGTTGATGGCTGGAATACATCAACATCATCTGCAACTTTGTCAGCGTCCAAGTTGCTCCTATCAGCGCCACGATTACCTTTATCAGCGCTGGATGTGTCAGCGTCCAAACCTGTATCAGCGCCCAATATTTCTTTGAAAGACCCTTCCAAGTTCTTTGGTGTCACCTTGGATGTATCAACAACTGGGTGCTTCTTCAAGTTGGTGAGAGCTTCAGCAATCTGCAAAGATTCACTAAATTATGAACTCTTTTCTGAACTCTTTTCACTAGCTGTGTGAATCAACTCATCCTCCTCATCCTCTTTTTCCTCCCCTTTGGAAGATTCCTCCATTAGACTCCTGCTACTGGGATTCTCCAAAACAGTTACTCTCTCCCTCAAAGCTTGGAGTTCTTGTCCCTGTTTGTTGACAGTTTGTACAAGACTGACATTTTGCCTTTGCAAGCTAATGACAGCCGCCGTCAATTCAATTATGGTCATAGGTTCCAATCTGCCCTCAGCTAGAATGGGGATTTGACCTCCCAAAATAGGATCATGGGGCATGGATGAGGTCTTAATGATGTTAGGACTGTCTTGACCAGCGTCTAAGCCTGTGCCAATAGCCCCAGCCTCACCCATTTCACCAGCCACACTTGTGGAGGTGGTTCTCTCTGCTACAAGGCTAGGATCACTAGAGGAGAACACTCCAGTAACCCTTTGGCGTTTAGTCAACCTAGATTGTAATGGGGTAGAAGATGAAGTAGATTGTGTGGGTGTGGGTTGATTAAGGGGTGTTTGGGATTGTTCAGGAAGTGTATCAGTGTTGGGATTGGCTGTGTCAGCGCCCACATTTTGAGTGTCAGCGCTGGGTTGGTCAATGTCCATGTTTTCTGGTGAAGGTGATGGATCATGAATAGGCTCAAGTTGGGGTTCAGGGTCTGATTGTGGGTCTGGTTGTGGTTGAGCAGCCTGAATTACTTCAAGCATGGGTTGGGTAAGAGGTATGGGGTCGTTTGTGGAGCTCATTTTAGCAAAAATGGTTTTCTGTTGTTTAGGGATCTCATAAAAAGTGTCATGATCCCTAGAACAATATTCTTGTAAATCAAAGACCATTTGCAAAAATCTAGGGTAAGCCAAAGTCATTTTACTTCCCTTGTTTTTACACATCCCTTCAAAAATCATTTTTGAAAAATTATACTTAAGCCCACGTGTTATACAAACCAAAGCACTTGCAATTGACCTGTTTATCTCATTAAAAGAAGTACATTTTGGACTTAAGCATTGTAAAAGGACATGTATCAAATATTTCCAGTCAGAGGGAAATTCCTGCTTATGATATTTATTTAAAGTGACATCAGCAGGAATAGGATAACCCAATTCCCTAAGACCCTGTTCTATTGTTGCTATGGCAAGAGTAGTCACACCATCAGCGTCATCAAGACGCAAAGCTTGGCGAACCAAAGCTTCAGTGACCACCCATGTTCTTCCATGAACAGTAGATGTTAATGTGGTCATTCCATTAGTTGTTGTGGAACTAACATTGTTCCAAAACTGTCTAATGTGTGCGACAGGGACTAATGGTGTATGAGAAAGTGCATACCTCAATGAAGATGCATTTAAAAATGCCACCATCTGTGAATACTGAGGAAATAAAGCATCATCAGCAGTCAAGTAAGCGATCATATTGTGTTGGCTCTTGAACTCCAATGTTAAATTCTTTGAGTTGAATTTGGGTGCCATGATTTAAAGCTGTTTAGGTTATATGATATGGGAAAAATCTAGGAGGAAAAGTGTTAGACAAGAAAATATGAATACCCAGAACAAAAAGATTAGCCAAATTTATAGGAGAGATGCATGATTTTGATTGGTCAAAAATGAGGCGGTTATATTCAAAGAGCAATCATGAAAATCTTGAATCAAATATAACTTATCGCATGCATTAATTAAAAGTAACTTCTCCCCAAAATTACGGCCAAAGATTAGTCAAAAAATAACAACTGGGTAGGGCCCACTAGGTGTCAACGGTCAAAAATAGCCCATCAGCGCCCAACGGCTATATTTTCTTGTCAGCGTTTGCCTAAAGCCTTGTCAGCGTCACGATTGGACGTAACAGCGTTTGGAGAAAAACTTGTCAGCGTCTAAAAAGTAAAAATAAAAATATTTAAAAAGAAAAAGACCTTAACAAAGGAATTTATCCTAAGGGAAATATCTTACAAGTTGATAATAATTACTGGGCGGCAAGCACTGTCCATTTATGCACACTTGCATAAGCAAGATAGACACAAATGTCCTCTAGAGTCCCTTGCTAACCAAAATACTTACCAACAAAGTTATTTCATAAAATTCTTTGTAACTCCCAGGTAAACCCATATCCAAAGTATTCCCAAGTCTCCCATCAGACCACAACCAAGTCTAGGCCAAAAATGTCTTGGCAGCATGCATAGATTGTCACCTTTGCATGCTACAGTGCCTCATGGATTAGTAAAACTAACCCATACTCACCTGTGGACACAATCTAGAATTGTGATGAGAGTATTCTAAGAATACCCAAGAGTCCTAAAGGTTCCTTAAACCTCCCCTCAAACTATGATACATGAGTTCTCAAAATATATATATGAACATTAAAAATTTATGTCAAGATAGGAATATAAATATTCCAACCATCATCCATAAACAAAACATGTCCAAATAGCTCTTCAAAGATCCATAAGCAACTCTGTATCCAATGGCATAAAGCTACCATTACCTGCACATTTAGATAAAAACCACAAAACTAACATTTGTTGCTGACAGCGTCCCGACAACATGTATCAGCGTTGAAGGAACTCTTGTCAGCGTTAGACCATAATATCTCCAACAACGGCAAAATAACACTTGACAGCGTTACATTTACCTTTGTCAGTGTTAGAAAAATAATGTGGAAAATCTAAATCATCACAAAGACCAATAACAATGCATTATCCTGTACATACTTTTACAAAAAAAAATGTTCCAAAACACATATTAAGTGAGATTAACCATTCCAATATTTGTTACCAAATATTGAAATCTTCCAGCATCAAAAGGTTTAGTTAATAAATCAGCTACATTATCTTCAGTATCTACCCTATCTGGTTGTATTAAACCTTTCTCAAAGCAATCTCTTATAAAATGATGTCTAATTTCTATGTGTTTGGTTTTAGAATGATGTACAGGATTTTTAATAATGCATAAAGTACTGTTATTGTCTACAAAAATCTTGGTATGCATAAAATTATACCCATAATCCAACAGCTGGTTCTGAATCCATAAGACTTGTCCACAACAAGCAGCTGCAGCAACATATTCTGCTTCAGTTGTAGAGTTTGCCACCACTGTTTGTTTCTTGCATTGCCAAGATATTAATCTGCTCCCAAGAAATTGGCATCCACCAGTTGTGGATTTCCTATCAAACTTGTCACCACCATAGTCACTGTCTGAATATGCAATAAGATCCAAGGGAGAATCTTTTGGGTACCACAATCCAAGATCTGGGTAGCATCTTAGGTACCTAAAAATCCTCTTCACAGCAAAAAGGTGACATTCTTTGGGAGTCACTTGATGGCGTGCACATGCACACACAGCAAACATGATGTCAGGTCTTGAGGCTGTAAGATACATCAATGAACCAATCATTGATCTATAGTGCCTAACATCCACATCCTTTCCAGCTCCAAGTTTTCCCCAGGGGTGTTGTCTGTCCATAGGAGTAGAAGCCTCCTTCTCATGTGGAGAAAAACCATATTTCTTCAAGATTTCAGCTACATACTTGTCCTGAGAGATGAAGATACCATCTTCTTTCTGCTGAACTTGTAAACCTAGAAAGAAGTTCATCTCACCCATTGCACTCATCTTGAATTTATCTGTCATGAGCTTGGAAAATTCCTCACTCATTTTTGGATCAGTAGAGCCAAAAATGATGTCATCAACATAGACCTGCACAAGTAACACATGTTTTCCTTTCTTCTTTGTAAACAGTGTCTGGTCTATGGTGCCCCTCTTGAAACCATTTTCCACCAAGTAGGTGGACAATGTACCATACCATGCTCTTGGGGCTTGATGAAGGCCATACATTGCCTTCTTTACTCTATAAACCTTGTCTGGATTCTCAGGATCTTCAAAACCAGGAGGCTGCATTACATAAACCTCCTCAACAATTGTGCCATAGAGGAAAGCACTCTTCACATCCATCTGATAAACAGTAAAATTCATGCAAGAAGCATAAGCTAAGAAAATTCTGATAGCTTCAATTCTTGCAACTGGAGCAAAGACTTCTTCATAATCTATGCCTTCCTCTTGTGTATAACCCTGAGCTACCAAACGTGCCTTGTTTCTGACCACAATGCCTCTTTCATCTTTCTTGTTCCTTAGAACCCATCTTGTCCCAATTGGTCTCACATATCTAGGACAATCAACCAGCTCCCAAACATCCTGTATAGCGAATTGATGAAGCTCATCCTGCATTGCTTCCACCCAACTTGGTTCCTTGAGAGCATCAAAAATTTTCTTGGGTTCTTCCTGTGACAGAAAACAGGCAAACAAACATGCTTGTACAAGAGGGGTATCAACCTTCTTGTGTATATTGGCAATAAATCCACCAAGACCTTGATGGGATCTTCTTGTCTGAACTGGAGCCATAACATCACCTATGATTTGAGATGTGGGGTGATCTTTAGCTGTGGAAGTGAGAACTCCTCCTTCAAAAAGTCTGGTGTCCTCAATTTCACGCTCCATGTTGCCAATATCTTCTTCAGTTTCTTCTTCATCAACAGGAATCTCTTCATGGATATTGGAAGGTCCACCCTGTTCAAAATGGGAAGAGAAAAGCTGTGTAAAGGTGTCTCCAAAGTCTGATCCTTGTGTGTCAGCGTTTGGGCTAACAACGCCTGAACTGGTGTTGTCAGCGTTGGAGCCATCAGCGTCTGAATTGGTCGTGTCAGCGCTGGATTTCCCTTTGTCAGCGCTTGAAGAATCATGCATGTTTGTAGTTGGTGGTATCTGAACACCACCATTATCTTTCCTTGCAGCAGTAGTAGCAGCATAATACTCATCTGTCCATATAGGAAGTGTAACAAATTCTTGTGTGGGAGATGATATAACTGCTGGTGGTCCATCCTCCTTAGCAACCTGTATACCTGAAACATTACCAATTCTCTTTTCCAACACACTTGAAGTTACCTTCACAATGTCTGGATCAGTAACAGGCATATAATTTAAAGCTCTAGACAAAGGTTCTAAGTCAAACAACCAATTTGGACCACTCTCAGGATCACTAGGTTTACTTTCTAAAAACCTAACATGTACCTTTTCAAGTATACGTTTTTCCTTTTTAATGTAAACCCTATATCCTTTACTCTGCACTGAATAACCCATGAAGTAGCCTTCATCACCTTTTGAATCAAATTTACCTAGGGCCTCACTAGTTTCTAACACAACTACATGACAACCAAAAGGCTTCAGAAAACCAATATTTGGCTTCCTTCCCCAAAGTAATTCATAAGGTGTCTTATTATGTATCTTGTTGACCAATGCCCTATTTTGAACATAACAAGCTGTGTTAACAGCTTCAGCCCAAAAAGCTATAGGAAAGTGGGCATCAGCCAACATGGTTCTGGCTGCTTCAATAAGGGTCCTATTCTTCCTCTCAGCAACTCCATTTTGCTGAGGAGTTCTAGCTATGCTGAACTGCCTAGTAATCCCTTTCTTGGCACAAAAATCATCTAATAACTGATTTCTAAACTCACCCCCATTGTCACTTCTAATAATTTTGACCTCATTACCATTTTTCTTTTCAATCTGGGTAATAAAATTAATCAGACTTAGGGCAGTTTCACTTTTCTTGGCTAAAAAGAAAGTCCATGTGAACCTGGAGTAATCATCAGTAATGACAAAACAATATGATTTACCCTTCAAACTTTCTATATTAGTTGGACCAAAGAGGTCCATATGCAATAAGTGAAGGGGTTTAGAACTAGAGTGCACCTGTTTAGACCTGAATGAGACCTTGTGCTGCTTGCCCTTAAGGCATGCAACACAAGAGTGGTCATTGTGGAAAGCCTTTTCAGGCAAACCATCAACTAAACCAAGCCTCACAAGCCTATTAATATTCTTAAAGTTTATGTGCCCTAGTCTCCTGTGCCAAAGATTACTTTCATCTACTGAGGCCTTAGCATACAGACATGACATTTTATTATTTACCTTAATTCCATTAAGATTCACATTATATATGTCTTTATGCCTTGGTGTTCTAAAATCTATGTATTTCTCTTCAGGAAGCTTATAATCTTTGCTTAACACCAAGCACTCAGTATCTGTGAAAAGAACCTTATTTTTGTTATCACACACTTGTGATACACTAAACAAATTATAATCCAGGTCTTTCACCAAGAAGACATTATCAAACCTTAGATTGTTGGTGACAAGTGTTCCTTTTCCAGTGATGGTGCCGTAGCCCCCTCCAAAGTATACCTTATCACCATCTTGAATAGGAGAGAAATTGGTCAGATAGTCTTCCTTTCCTGTCATGTGCCTTGAGCATCCACTATCCCAGTATCCATAGTCATTGATCTTCTTCTGAATGCCCTGCACATAAAGAAAACACATTAGTTTTCTTTGGGAACCCAAGCCTTGGAAGACTTGGATTCATTTGGTTGTTCAACAAGAACAGACTTGGTTCTCATAACAACCCCATTTTCATCCCTGTTTGAATGAAATTCCCAGTTAACCCCAATTGGTGTTGACAATGCCTTTGAAATATAATGAAACCTGTTGCATGTCATAGAAATACCAGTATTATTAGGGGTTTGGTCTTGTTTTGGTCTCCATGTTAAGCTAGTAGAAGCTTTAGACCTATTTCCCTGTGGCTGCAAATACCTAGGTTTAGCAGTGTTTCTATCAGCGCTGAAATTACTCCTGTCAGCGCCCCGATTGCTCTTATCAGCGTTGAACCTAGGGTTTGCTACAGGAACCCATTGCCTATTTGACCAAGTATTTGACTTTTGAAAAGGTCTTAGGCCTTGTGTGTTAGACCCTCTAGAAAAGAATGGGGCTGGTCTAACAACTTGTGAACTTTTGTTCACAAAGGTATTGGGTCTGACAGTGTTTGACCTATGTTGACTTTTGTCAGCGCTGAAATGGTTCCTGTCAGCGTTGACATTGGAAGCATTGACACATTTGTAGGCCAAATGTGAGAAGCTACCACATGTATAACAAGCTTTTCTAGACATAGTCTTAGGTCTAGAAGCAAAGAAGCCTGTTCCATGATTACTTACTTGGCTTTTTGGTGACCTAGAATTTCTATACATCTCTGCATATTTAACACTAGGTTTTCTAACATTTTGTGGGCCAAGGTCAACAGGTTTGCCAGTGGTAGGGTGTGTGATCTTAATAGGTTTAGGATCAAGGCTCGTGATTGGTGTGGGCTCATTTGGACTTTCACACAATAACCCTCCCTTAACAAACAAAGTGTGGTTTGCTTTCTTCCACTCTTCTAGGTCAGTCAGCTTTTGCTGATATTCCTCAACTGGGGAAGTCACTCTAGGTGGAGGAATAAACTCCTCCTCTTGGCATTCTGGCAAGCCAGTCCAAGATAAGTCCTTTGATTGGACACCATAGAAATCCCCAGCTGGTGGTGGAACAACATTATAGTTATTTATCCCAATCCCACTCATATCCTTAGAGTCTCTTTGTTTACTAACACACTCTCCTAGGGATTGTGTGGCCTTATCAAATCTCTGGATTTTAAGACTCACATTATCTTTATTTTTGTTAGCCTCCTCTAACTGAGCTATCAAATCAAGATTAACCCTATTTACTATATCTTGAACATCCTTACTCTGATGTAACTCATGTTTTAAGATATTTATTTGATCCTTTAAATCAAACTCCATTTTCTTATACTCAGTTACTGTCTTTTCTGTTTGGGTAAGAGCAATTTGATAGTTAGATACTTTGCACCTTAGAGTACTTGCTTCATCTAATAATTTAACTATCTCTTGTTTTGATTTTTCAGTATTTAAACGACAACCCTTAGAACAGAAAGCATCATCATATACCTCATTATCTGATGAAGAGGAGGAGTGTGCCATGAGAGCATATTCAGCATGCTCTTCTTTAACTTCAGCAACCAAAGCTCTGTCCTCTTCCTCATTCTTAGCCATCCAGCTCCAATCCCATTCCCCAACGCCATCAATTTGTTGAACAGCAACCATGGCCTTGGGATCTGGGTTCTTAATCATTTGGCTAGAAGGCTTCCCAGCATCAGATCTCCTTGGAGATCTACATTCCCTCATAAAGTGCCCCATCCTATGACAGTTGTAGCACTCTACCTTGGACTTGTCAAAACCAGCAACATCCTTAGCATTAAAGGTCATCTTCTTCTTGAACCTTTTATTGAACCTGTTTGCTCTTAAACTTACAAGAGCCATAGTCCACTTGATGTCCATCTCTTCCAATTGTTCATCACTTATCTGCTCAAGATCTTCATAAGTAATCCTTGAATCACTAGGCAAAGAAGCAATGAATGCACACACAGTATCAAGATCGAAACCAGCAGGTTTAATTCTATCAGCGCCATGATTGTATGTGTCAGCGCTTGAGTACAAAGCGTTGACAGGGTATGATCCAGCGCTGACAGATTGACATCCAGCGCTGACACCTTGAGGTCCAGTTGCTGAATGTCCATAGAAGTTCATGGAATCAAATTGGCCTTCACTTTGTGAAAAGAAGGCCATGTTGCTGCTGGAAGATTTGTTATCACTCTCCAATTGCCATTCATTCTCCAACAGCCTTAACTTGTTGAAGATGTCATCAAACCTGGAAGTCTTGTGGGTGTTATTGACAAGAATAGATCTTGTCTCAATCTTCCATACATCACCAAGGCTTTTGAGAAAAGTAGCATTCAATTCAGGGTCATCAATCTGTTTTCCCATGAAGGAAAGTTGACTTGTGATGTCAAGAAGTCTACTTCTCACACTGCTGAGATTCTCATTAGGTTGAGCTTTAAAGACAGCATACTCATGCAAGAGTTGCTTCTTCTTTTCTTCTTTTGTGTCAGCATTGCCACCATGTGCTACTTCAAGAGCTTCCCAAAGCTCTTTTGCAGAATCAAAACGTTTGTACTTATGCTGATTCTCATGACCTAGGGCATGTTTCAAGATGTTCAAAATTTTCATGTCCACCCTCTTCTTGGCTATATCTTCAACAGCCACCGCTCTCCCATCATCAGGCTTTTCCACTTTATCAGCTTCAGGACAATTAGGAATAGCTGTCCTTGCGGCAATAGCAGCAGTAATCTTTGCTGCTTTATCGAATGTGTTCCCATATTCGATAATTTCCCAAAGAGTGTAGTCATGAATAGCTATGTATTGCTCAAAATTGGACTTCCAAAGTTCAAAGTTCCTGGCATCAAACATGGGAATTTTGATACTAGGGTTTGAGAAGTTGTTTTGCAGCAAAGCAGGAGGTTGATTTGTGCCAGACATGGTGTTTTTAGGGTTTTGAGAATTTAGGGTTTTTAGGGTTTGGTGTTTTAGGGTTCTGCGTTACTTAAAGATCAAAAGTTTCTCAACAAGCTCTGATACCACTTGTTGATCCCAAACTTAGATCGATTAGCTTTGTGTATACGAGATTAGATCAAGTACTACACGTAGAGAAACCTTTGCTTATGAATAAAGTAACAAAGTGTTATGCGGAATTAACACTTGATCTAAAACACAATGATGTTAAACAAACTTTCACTTGTATTAGAATAATCTTGTTGATTACAATGAAAGGTTTAACTTGCGAATACTATGAAAACTGATATATGACTTTAACCTAAAAGACCTTCTTTTATAGAACAAGAAGTCTTGTACAATAAGCTATGAATCAACTATTCTAGGTAAAGATAATAATAGAAAATACAATGTCGTGCTTATCTTTACCATACATAAATAAAGAAACAAATAAACAAAAGATATTCTATCAGTGTCAATCTTCAAGGCTGTCAGCGTTGACTTCTATCAGCGTCCAAAGTCAATCTATCAGCGTTGACTTTCTTCTTATCAGCGTTTGGTGATCTGACCCATATTTTATTCCCAACAATTCTTGTGGGCTTTTGTGAATGGGCTTGGTTTTGGGCTTCTTTTCTTCTTCCTTCTTTAGTCTTCTCGTCTCTTTTAATTAAACGTTTCCGACTTTGGATTTTTAGAAGTGTCGGTGAATAATTCCAACTCGTCTTATAATCTTTTATTTAATAGACTCGAGTTCTTCGACATATATGAATCTTCCACCTTTGGCTCTATTCTTCGATAAATCTTCAAATAGGCACAAGGACTTCAAATCTTTTGCATCTCTTGGACAATAGACTTCGTCTTGAGTCTTTTTCCTTGATAAAACCCGTGCAATCCCATGTTTTCTTCAATATTCATCCGGTTGACTCTGAAAACACAATAAACACAAAAACCACGCATAATTCCAAACAAATGATATTAAATGCGTGTTTTGGTCTCGTTTTAGCCAGAAATAAGTGGTAAAAGGATGGGTGTTTTCACACCTATCAAATCCCCTACACTTAACCATTGCCATGCCCTCATGCAATACTTAGTGACAAAGCACATTTACACTTTTCTCATAATCAATCAACCTTGGCCTTATTAAAATTCTACTAAACAAAAATTAAAGTACTAAGAGAAATTAAAACTTTAAAGTAAACAAAAGGATAGAAAATAGCTATGTGGAAATAACTTGCAAAGAGATCGAGGACTTACATTAGGGCTTCGGTGCTGCGAAGATTTATCACCCTCAAGTTTCACGTTCCCCAAACTAAGCTTAAAAACGAGATCATTGTTATTATAAGTTAGCATATCAAACACTTACACACATGGCTTAATTAAATGCTTAAACTCCCTTATTCCTAGGTGTATCTCTTATATTTTATTTTTGTCTTAGAACGATCATGAAGATGCATTTTTGGACTTATTTTGATAGTTATTTAGGCTGAAAGCAAAGTAGGACGATTTGATCAATAGTTAGCTAAAGGACAAAATCTCTTAAAACTGCTTCTCGAGATATCAAAAAGTTCATATCTTGGCATAACTTGTTTCGCGATTTGAGACCTTTCTCGGGCCGATATTTGGCATGTACTTCATACTTCATATCTTGAGAGACGTGCCTGAGATAATGGTCTTCTCATCGTTAATAGAGTTTCTTCACTTGGAGACTTTTGAGGGGTACTCCAACTTTGTTGACCACGACTTCATGATTATTTCTTCAATCTCTAATTGGGATTTCGAGATACAACGATCCGCCTCCTTTTCGGACTTGGGTCTATTTATCCTCATACCTTGTTAGGGTCTTTTCGGATAGACTTCTCCATGATCTTTATGGGAGTTGAGTGCTTTTCGTCGTGATTCTTGATCCTTCATGTTGATTTTGAGAATAATGCTTTTCACATCACTTTGGATCTTCAGCAATAAAATTGAATCCTCATGCCTTGTTAGGGCCTTTTCGGACTCGCCAATCTTCGCGCCCCGCTTCATAAGTTATGCCTTGGCTATGAACTCTTATCATTACCGAGCAACTTTTAAACGATCTTGGGCTAGAAGCTAAGTAACTTTTCAAATCGTACGACCTTACTTATTGCAGATAATTTATTAGCAAGTGATGGGAGAATAGGCAAATAATTACACCAAGTGAGCTTGCGCAAGAATACCGACTTATAATTGACTCTATCATCTCTCGTCCTCCACAATTTAAAATCTCAAGTAATGAGACTCGTGGATACTTAGCCTAATAAACCAATTAAGGTCAACATGGTTAAGGATACTAGCTAGAATAAACTTAATTAAGTCTATTCGGGTTGAGTCAAAATAATCGCAACGGGCCTAATATGTCAAAGACTTCTAAACTAGCTACACCACTTTATTAATACTTTTGAGCAATGATAGAAATTTTAAAAATTACGACTAAATGGCCAAAGTTAATTAAAAATTTGAAAAATGTTAAAAAGATGATTTTCCGGTTAAATGAAGGCATTTTCATGGAAAAGTACACTTAAAACTTCGATAGAAGTCACCCCTACACTTAAGATAAACATTGTCCTCAATGTTTAAGCATGTGGGAAAAGTCTCCCCTACACTTAAGACATTGTGCACGTTGGTTAACTCAAGTTAAGGAAGAGACGACTAAAGTGATCAATTTCAATATGTGAGTATGAAGAAAATTGAATCACGATAGTTGAGAGATAGAACCGGATTTCGGATAACACGGGAGCACGGTTCTTCAAAGATTCCAAGAGTGCACTTATCCTTGTAATCACATCACCACACAAAGACAAACACGTATAGAGGTCCCCCTACACTTAGGAGGTTAAAACATAAAAGGATAGATACTCGGGTTGCCTCCCGAGGAGCGCTTGTTTTTGATAACCGAGTCACGAGCCTGACTCGACCCAGAATTAGTTCATGGGAAGGTGACATGCTTTCCCGTACACAAGACGATAAGGTGTACAACCTATCAGGGTCTTATAAGTAGTACGGAAAGCCCACAGAGCATCATCTAACTTATCGGCCCACGCGGCACGATGCTCTCCCACAGTACGCTCCAAAATTCGCTTCAATCCACGGTTGGATATCTCGGCCTGCCCATTGGTTTGGGGATGATAGGCGGTGGAAAGACGGTGATTGACACCATACTTAGCCATGACTCTTGCAAATTGATCGTTGCAAAAATGAGTCCCGCGGTCACTGATAATAGCACGAGGAACGCCGAATCGAGCGAACAGCGATTTCAAAAAGCTACAAACCACCCTGGCATCATTAGTAGGTAAAGCTTTGGCTTCAACCCACTTTGAAACATAGTCAACGGCAACAAGGATGTATTTGTTTCCTTTAGAGGAAGGGAATGGCCCCATAAAGTCGATACCCCAAACATCAAAGATTTCACATTCTTGAATGAAATTCTGAGGCATCTCGTCTTTATGTGTGATCGTGCCTTGTTTTTGGCAAGCATCACATCGTTTAACCATCTCGTGAGCATCACGATAGATGGTGGGCCAATAAAATCCCGAATCAAACACTTTTTTTTTGCGGTGTAGTTAGGACCAAAGTGACCACCGGTGGGTCCTTTGTGGCAAGCATCAAGGATTTCGAAAGCTGTCGGTCCATCAACACATCGGCGAATAATTAAGTCGGCACATTGTTTGAAAAGATACGGGTCATCCCAAAAGTAAGTCTTGATGTCTTTGAAGAACTTTTTCTTTTGCTGGGATGTTAACCCGTCAACGAGAATTCCACCCGCCAAGTAGTTTGTAATGTCCGCAAACCACGGGGTTTCATCATCAGTCGAATTTATAGACATTAAGGTCTCCAAGGGAAAAGAATCATTGATTTCTTTGTTCGGATGATCCCCCTGGTAAGGATCCTCAAGTCTACTGAGATGATCCGCGGCTAGGTTTTCAGCTCCTTTTTTATCGCGAATTTCGATTTTAAATTCTTGGAGTAGCAAAACCCAGCGAAGAAGTCTTGGTTTGGAATCTTGCTTTGTCAACAAGTACTTCAGCGCGGAATGATCGGTGTAAACGATTGTGGTGGAAAGGACAAGATAGGGGCGAAATTTTTCAAAAGCATAGACAACAGCTAAAAGCTCTTTTTCTGTTGTCGTGTAATGCAATTGAGCCCCTGTCATTGTCTTGCTAGCATAGTGGATTGGTTGGAAGTGTTTATTCACTCTTTGGCCCAAAACCGCACCAATAGCAAAGTCGCTAGCATCGCACATCAACTCGAAAGGCAGCTCCCAATTAGGGGTAACCAAGACGGGTGCCTTAGTTAGCTTATCCTTCAGCGAGTTGGAGGCTTCAAGACACTCTTTGGAGAAGATAAAAGGAGTATCTTTTTCCAAGAGGTGGGTCATCGGGCGAGCGATTTGAGAAAAATCTTTGATGAATCGACGGTAGAAGCCCGCATGGCCCAGAAAACTTCTCACACCCTTCACGGTTGAAGGTGGAGGCAACTTGGCGATAACATCGACTTTAGCACGGTCTACTTCCAGACCGGCTTTGGAAATCTTGTGTCCCAGCACGATGCCTTCTTTTACCATAAAATGGCATTTTTCCCAATTCAGAACAAGGCGAGTGTCTTCGCACCGCTTAAGCATACGTTCCAAATTGGCAAGGCAAGAAGAGAAGGAATCCCCGAAGACCGAGAAATCATCCATGAAGACTTCCATAGTTTGTTCAACCATGTCATGGAAGATAGCTAACATGCACCTTTGGAAAGTCCCGGGGGCATTGCATAAGCCAAAAGGCATTTTTTGTAAGCAAAAGTGCCATAGGGACAAGTGAATGTTGTCTTCTCTTGATCTTGGGGATCGATGGGTATTTGGAAATAACTCGAGAAACCATCAAGAAAGCAGTAATATTCATTACCCGCTAAACGTTCAAGCATTTGATCCATAAAAGGTAGAGGGAAATGATCCTTTCTCGTGGCATCATTGAGTTTGCGGTAGTCTATGCAAACTCTCCACCCAGTAACGAGACGAGTGGAAATCAAATCGTTGTGTTCATTGGGAACAACGGTTATTCCGCCCTTCTTGGGCACACAATGGATTGGACTAACCCATGGTGAATCCGAAATAGGGTAAATCATACCCGCATCAAGAAGTTTGATAACCTCTGTTTTGATGACTTCATGGATTTTTGGATTCACCCTTCGTTGGCTTTGAATTGTGGGCTTAAAGTCGTCCTCCATGAGAATTTTGTGTGTGCAGAAGTGAGGATCAATTCCACGAATATCAGAGATTTTCCAAGCAATAGCCTTTTTATGATCTTTAAGCACGGCGATGAGGCGAGTTTTCTCTTCATCTTTCAAATCCTTAGCAATGATGACTGGCAACTTCTTCTCTTCTTCAAGGAACACATACTCGAGATGAGGCGGTAACTCCTTAAGTTCTAAATCCAGAGGATTTTCGACGGGAGGCGTTTTCAAAGTCGGAGTATCGATAGGAATAATCGTGGGAGATGGAGGAGAAGGATTGTCTTCGTTGAGAAGATTGTCAAAGAAATTCATGTCTTCATCCCCATTGGTGGGAGAATCATCATTAGCTAAATTCACATCTTCCATGGTGTCTTCAAGATTGTTCCAAAACAAATCACTATCTCCAAATAGAGACAATGATGAATCGATAGAGGCAACGGTTTCAACATTGGGAAGAGAAGTAGGAATACTTTTGCAAGCACTTTGGAAGTGTTCTTCACAAGCCTCATCAAGAACGTCAATACAATTAACACTCTCGTATGAATAAGGTTGTTTAGACAACTTTCCCATGTTGAAGACGATTTTATCGTCACCCACTCTCATGATAAGCTCACCGGCTTCAACATCGATGAGAGTGCGACCGGTCCTCAGGAATGGACGACCCACGATCAAGGGAACACGAGGGTCCATCTCGTAGTCTACGACGACGAAATCAGCAGGAAAAGTGAATTTGTTGACTCCTACAAAGACGTCTTCGGCTATCCCCACTGGATAAGCAACCGTACGGTTAGCTAATTCCAAAGTCATTTTGGTGGGGATTAGCTCTGGGAGAGATAATTGCTTCCAAACGCTTAGAGGCATAAGATTAATACTGGCACCTAGATCGGCTAGGGCCATGCAATTCTCTACTCTCGGGAAACTGCAAGGGATTAAGAAACGACCCAGATCACCAAGCTTGGTTGGCAATTTCCTTAAGAGCACTGCAGAGCAATTCTCATTAAGTTGGGTGTTGGCAATATCGAGGAGCTTTTCCTTGTCGCTCAGAAGATCTTTAAACATTTTCGCATATTTAGGCATGTGAGCGAGAGCCTCAGCGAAGGAGATATTGAAATTCAGTTGTTTAAACATTTTACGAAAGTTCGAAACCTGAATATCGTCCTTGCTTTGGAGCTTCTCCTTCCTCAACCTAGATGGATAAGGTATATTGGAAGAAGAGGAAGGCTTTGGGAGAATAGGATCACTCACATCCTTGGGTGGAGGAGGGGTAGAAGGAAGAGGTGGAGAAATTGGGGAAGGAGAAGGATGAGGAATAGGAGCAGGTGACTCGTTCTCCTTAGTCACAACCACCGGTGGAGGTATAGGAAACTCGGGTTCCTTGGTACCTTTGCCACTGCGAGTGGTGATTGCTTTCATCTCCCCTCTTGGATTAGCCACGGTGTTACTCGGAAGAGTACCCGAAGAAGAGGGTTGATTACCGTGGAAGAAACTAGCCATCATGTTTCTTAAGTCATTCGTTTGACTATCCATAGTGTTTTTCATATCAACTCTCAGATCATTCCCTTGTTTCATCAGGTCCGCTTTCAAGTTGCGTACTTCCTGTTGGAGATTATCCACGATCACATCGTTAGTCCTCATGTAGGTTCCAATGTCTTGATGTGATGCGGGGGTTTGGTTGGAAGGAGCAGTGTATGCGGGTGGTTGATAAGCAGGTTGCTGGTAAACTTGGTTGTTTCGTTGAGGTGGTTGTTGCTGTTTGTGAGGTGGTATGTATGGTCCACGAGATTGTTGTTGTTGTTGAGGGGGTCGGTTGAGGTTTTGTTGTTGGTTTTGGTTGTTAGGAGGAAAACCGGGTGGTGAAAGATAATTGTTGGAGCGGTAGCTAAGCAAATTACGGTCACCTTGAGGTCTAACTTGATAAGCAGGTTGAGGATAGGTGCCATATGCCGCATTCACATTCTCTGCAGGGTAGTCTTGGGTGGCGGTACAAGTGGTGTAAGAGTGAGGACCACCGCATATCTCACAAGGTTGGCTGACAGCGTTAACTTGAGCGTTTTTAGCGTTGTTGCTGTTGTTGTTAACGGTGTGGGTGACCAGCGATTCAAGAAGCGTAGTGATTTTGTCAAGTCGCTTGTCGCTGTCACCAGTACTAGCACTAGCAACATTGGTCCGAACACTCTTGGTTTGCACACGAGACTTATTCTCAATGATATCCCAAGCAGCATTGGAAGTCTTAGCCAAAAGATTACCCCCCGAGGCACTGTTTAGTGAATCTTGGTCACTCATGCTTAAACCATTGTAAAAAGTATTAATTTGATGTACTTTGGTAAAACCATGTTGTGGGCATTTTCTTAAAAGATCTTTAAAACGATCCCAAGATTCACTGAACGACTCATCGTACTTTTGTTCAAAATTTATGATTTCATTCCGCAAAGCGGTAGTACGAGAGGGTGGGAAAAAGTAATTGATAAACTTTGTTTCCAAATCCGTCCACGAGAGAATACTCTGTGGCGGTTCCTTAGCAAGCCAATGCCGGGCTTGTCCCTCTAAAGAAAAGGGAAAAAGTTGTAACCTGATAACCTCTTGTGGAACACCATTGAACTTGACCGTGTTAGTGAGTTGCAAGAATCTCTTGATATGGTCATGTGGGTCATCAATGGTACGCCCCAAGAACGGTTGAGCGGAGACCATCTGGATAAAGCCTGATTTTAGCTCAAAGTTGTTGGCGGCAATTGGAGGTATGACAATTGGGTTAGTGTTGCCATCTACATGAGCTTGCAGCAATTCAATCATCGGGCGATTATCCGGTTGAGGCTCATTGTTGTTGTTATTCATGTTGTTGAAAGGTGGGTTGTTGTTGTTATTATTATTGTTTGGAGGTGGTATGTTATTGTTGTTGTGTACACCGGCCATGTCTAAGTTATCGAGAGGCTCGGGCTCTTGATAAGACGTGGATCGAGTGCGCATACACCTGCAAAAGAACGAACAAAGAAAAGCAAAGCAAAAATATTTTTGGTTTTTATGTTTTTATTTTTTTTTTTTTTTTTTTGTATTTTTGAAAAATTTATATTTTTTTAGGATTTTTTTGAATTTTTTTTATGAAAAATTAACGTTCACGGGGAACGGATCCCAAAATCCAAGTTCTCACAAAAAACTTTTGATCTTAACGAGAAGAGCCGGCAGTGGCGCCATTTGATATTTCCATTTTCAATGGGTTCAATTTTATGTCTTTCAGTCCTCTCGAATTGATCTCGGCTCTAAGTGGAATGATTTGTTCTTGGTTATTAAAAAGTGGTTGATTTGTTTATCTATTTTAAACTAATGACAAGAAATTAAGTGTCGAAGAGTAAAATTAAGGACTTAAATGATTAAAGTGAAAAGACGAGTTTAAAATTAGATGATTGAAAACTTTAAAGATTATATTAGAAAAATAAATGGACATTCAATAAAAACTAACACTTGGAAAACTTTGTAAAAATATAAACTTAATTGACAAGTACTAAAAGAAAGTAAGATCGGAACAAAACACCTCAAATCGGAATAGAAAAAAATCCCCTCAATCGGAATGTATTTCGATCTAATGATCGGAATATGGAAGGAGACTAGTGATCGGAATATGCGAAAAGGTAGGGCAATCGAAATGTACTAATCTTGCACAATCGGAATACTCGAAACTACTCAAATCGGAATACTAGCGAAACTTACCAATCGGAATAAGGCCAATAGCATTAATCGGAATATAGGGCAAAATGCAACAATCGGAATCTTGATAATACCACCAATCGGAAAACCTAAACCCTTTTCCGATCGGTAGATCGGAATGAGGGTGGTGGTCTGGTCGGAAATCACCAATCGGAAAGGGGTTTATGACCCTTTCTGAAATCCCTTTTGATCCGGATTTTAAGCAAAGTGAATAAGCTATGAATAAGCCAATCACTAAATTAGCTCGAATCCAAACTTAAGCTGATCAAATAAGCACTAAAAACAACTTTATCTAAGCTTCAAATAAGCAAAAACATAAATCAAAAGATGAAAAGATGAACTTTTTATAAAAACTTTAAAAAGTAAATAAGCTAAATCAACAAATAAGCCAATAAGCACAAGGATCTCAAAGCTTATTTGTGTAGAAACTTAAGGAAACATAAAAAGATTAACCTTTTAAGCACAAAATCATTGATGAACAACACGGATCATACGAGATTTGTACCAAAATCAATCAAAATCAAAGAAAGGAAGGATGAGATTAAAGATTAAAAGATAAAAACTTGAACTTGATTAATGAAAAATAATACAAATGTTTAATCTTGAAATAAAAAGATTAAATCTAGTGAGAGAAAGTTTAGAACTTTCTCTCTCTAAAACTAGATAGAATGAAAAGTGAAAAACTACCTAAAAAAAACTAAGTGTGAATTTTTGTGAAGTAAGGCCCTATATATAGGCAAGTCTTGTGGGCTTTTGTGAATGGGCTTGGTTTTGGGCTTCTTTTCTTCTTCCTTCTTTAGTCTTCTCGTCTCTTTTAATTAAACGTTTCCGACTTTGGATTTTTAGAAGTGTCGGTGAATAATTCCAACTCGTCTTATAATCTTTTATTTAATAGACTCGAGTTCTTCGACATATATGAATCTTCCACCTTTGGCTCTATTCTTTGATAAATCTTCAAATAGGCACAAGGACTTCAAATCTTTTGCATCTCTTGGACAATAGACTTCGTCTTGAGTCTTTTTCCTTGATAAAACCCGTGCAATCCCATGTTTTCTTCAATATTCATCCGGTTGACTCTGAAAACACAATAAACACAAAAACCACGCATAATTCCAAACAAATGATATTAAATAAGTGTTTTGGTCTCGTTTTAGCCAGAAATAAGTGGTAAAAGGATGGGTGTTTTCACACATATCATTAGCCGTGACCTTTAAGGTCATGGTTTTCATGATCTTTAAGTTACACAAGTTCATTTCATGAGATCTATGGTCATTAATTAACCAAAGTCCCATAAAACAAGATTTGTAACTCATGTAATGTTTAGATTCATAAAGTGTTTCATATGGTTTTCAAATCAAGTTTAAAACATAGAATACAAATCATATGTTTCTTATTAAAAGATTTTAAATCATAAATATGATTTTCATAATTATGCCGTGACCTATAATGGTCATAGCTTTATCAAATCTTGATTTTAACATGTTATTTACTTGTGTTTATAGATGTATGATGATGTATGCATGAAGAAATGAAAGAACATGAAGTGTATACCTTTCTTGCTTAAAAGTACCAAAGATGATCTAGATGAACAAGGAGATTAGAGATCTACTCGAGATGGTGAAGAAAACCCTAGTTATAACTAAGCCGTGGCCTTAATGATTTCGGCTAGGGCTTGTTTATAGTGATTCCAAAAGGAATGATACTACTAATGACTTGTAGTAAAGATGAGACAAGGATCTTGGTGGATTTAATACTTGGTTTTGGATGTATATGGCTTTAAGCCGTATGATTGAGAGAGAATAGGATGAGAGAAACAAGATTGGATTGCATGAGAGAATGAGTGTGTATGTGTGTGTGTTTTTCGGCTAAAAGGGAAGAGAGAGAGAGAAGGGCAAACGGCATGACTTGTCTTGGTAAGAGAATTCTTGCCAAGTGTATGCCTTTATGTTTCCCATGCATCTCTTCTCCTTCCACATGCCCTTGGTGCCGTGTCTAGCTAACCAAAAAGGGTAGGGTGGGCTTGTGTTGGGCTTATCACAAAGGAGGGTGATGATCTTGGGCTAGTCCAAGAGTTTAAGTATACCCCTAGTTCACTTACACACATATTGTGGCTAAATACCTAATTTTAGTATATTTCCAAATTGTCTTAAGTGTGGTACACACAATGCTAGTTATAACTTCATTACTTGTTTTTCCTAGTTGTATGCTCATGGTTTTAAGTTATGAAGTTATTTTCAACAACTATGAAAGTAAAAGTATAATTACTTGATGGAAAAGTTCATACACATCTTAAGGAGATATAACACATGAATGAGTGTTCTAGGATTATTAGGTGGAAATTTATTATATTTAATCATGGTAAAATCATAGATTTTACAGCACCACCCCGTTATTTTAGCTTTGTCCTCAAAGCTACTAAAAACGTACTTATCTTTTAAATGAAAGATGTTCTAATTATATGATTCATTTCAGACTCTCTCTCAGGTACTGATGACGGCATGAACGCGAAGTGGTCTACACCTAGGTTTCCCTTATACGTCTGATTGTGTAACACCCCCAAATTTATACGATTCAATACAGCGGAAGACTAGTTGGTGTTACGGGATAGCACATTACTCACATCATAGACAACGCATAAAAATCGCGTTGTTTAATAATAAAAGCATTTCCATTCATAAATATCAAAGTTACATCGGTCCCAAGTCATTACATTTCATACAAAGTTTTACAAAGTATTTGAATGGAAAATATTTTTTAAGTGCGGGCCATGAATTCTTGTCGTCTTCCCCCGAATTACCTCCAAGTACCTGAGATAAAACATGTTAAAAGAAAAGGTCAGCGATAACGCCGAGTGAATTCATAAAGTTTAATAAATTCCATCAATATAATTTCAGTTCAAAATTATTACTGAAAATCAATTTGTACAAATCATTTTAATAGGCCATAAAATAGCCAAGGTCATTTTATACAAATCTTTATCAAAATCATAATATAGGCATTTGCCTTAAAATCATTATACGAGCCAATGTCGTAAAAACATCATACAATACATCTTACGACGTTGTATAAAGTTAAATAAAAACCGTTATATGAATATGGTTATGAAAACCAAAACACGAACATAATATCAATAGTATGACCCTGTATTGCTAGTCAGGCAATACATCATAATTCGGAGCGTCTAGTAGTATTTCGTTAGTTTGGATTATTATAAGCCGCATGACATTGTTACCTTACTAAACCAACAACGGGTAGCTAACCCGATACTCAATTTGCCCATCTAAAGTAGCGTGTCGTCACAAAGGTCACGCTATGGAAATCTTCTCATACATAAATTCGCTTACCAATCAATGTGGCACGACGGGGATCAACCGTCAAGGCGCGAACTGGGGTGATCGTCCCCAAATAGTACTATTATATGCATAAGCGTCTACCAAAACCCCGGTAGTTCACAATTCATGCTAATGGGACTTTTAGTGACATAACCTAACTTTAATAATCTATTTAATTTCATCTATCGGGTCCTTTAATCATTTATCGGGTCATACAATCGGGTCATACAATCATTCGGGTCCAAATCAATAAATAAACAATCGGGACAAATGGTGTCCTATTTTATAAAAACTAATATTTTATCTCCCTCGCGGGTTTATAAAACATTTCATAAAACATTTAAAAGAGTGCGAGGCTATGAACTCACGTTGATGTGGGAAGGCGGGTTATCGGCAATTCGGACGTACGGTACGTGCTTCAATCACGGAAACCTAGACAAATAATATTCGTCTTAGACTCATGTCCAATGACTTTATAAAAATAACAATTATGTATACATATGATGATTTTATATATATGATGATCAAGTGGGTTTACATATTCTCATTTACTCATTTTTGTGTTATGTGTCGATAACTTTTATACTAGTTTTCTAGTTTTACTTATTTACGTGTTTTAGGTCCAATAAGCCTATTATAAGTTTATTAACTTGTCTTATTCCACTTTATACTTGTATTATCAGTATTTTCACTTATATGTTGGGCCTAAATGGGTTAAGCCCAATAAGTTCTTTTTATAAGTGTTTAACTTATTTAGTCTAATTATTAGTCCAATATGTTTACTTAGCTCGTTAATGTCCGTATGTCCTATAGTTCGGGTTTTATCGGTTTTTACTTGTATTAGTTACTTATATATCAGTATATGAGTTTATAAAAGTTTACATTAGACGGGTTTGATCGTCTAAGTTTTATTTGGCGAAAAACGTTAATTTTTCGGTAGTAGCCGAAAAAGTCGTAAAAATCAAGTTTATAGTTTTTATTACTTATAAGTATTATTCCACTACCATTTTTATAATTTATACACTTATTTAACCTTTTAAATATTTATATAAATAAAATCCATAAGTTAGTGGGTTTTTATTTTACATTTTATACAATATAATTTTGAGTGCATATATAATAATAATAAACATTAATTCTCAAAATCTGATTTTTATCTTCATCTTCACCAAAACTGCCATATCTAGAGTTATATATGGAGATAGAAGCTCAAATCTTTATCACATAAACTACATGATATTTTATCCATTTAACTCTTCTATAGCTACTGTTGAATCATCCTCTAAGTATTTTCTAAAAATCGTCCAAAACAGTGAACTTAGATTTGTACCTTAAACTTGTTTTGATCATATCTCACTCATTACAATGATTCCATTGCGTGGCCAACTCTCACATGTGTACAAGACTCATAGCTTACTGTATATCAATTCTACTTCATCATTTTATCAGTTCATGACATGTTTCTTTACTGTTTTATACAGCCATCAAATTTAAACAAGATTTTGACCTTATTTCTTATAGTTTTTCATCTTTTTAAGCATGTTTATCAACAACAAATCCCCACACAATATTTTTAATCATCATTCATCATCATATACATATACATAAGTAAAATAAATACAAGATTACATAATCAAAAATAACAAGAAGATGAGGAGGACAATCTTTATACCACCATGATGATGTAGGTTGTGATCAAAACATGGATTTTGATGGAGAAACTTGTGCATAGCCATGACCATCTTCAAGACCACCAATCTTCATAAACTCCTTGTGTAAAATCAGCCCCAAGACTCCATGAAAACTCCTCCTTAGATTTTATAAGCACCACCAATCTATAGAGCTTCAAAAGGGCTTCAACTTATGTGTAAATAACATAAGATTCCATGATAAATTTTGATCAAGTGAGGGTGTTTTTGGGGGTAAAGTGGACGGCAAAGAGAGAAGAGATGAGAGAGTTTGAGGTGGTTTGCATGAGTTGCAAATGAGAAGTGGTTTGGGGTAGTGGTTTTTGTTACATGGTAGCTTGGTTATTAAGCTTTTTAGGACAAGTGTTAAGTTAGCAACCTCAAGATGACACCTCAAGGGTGTTAGCTAGTTAGGACCGGTTTTGAGTGGGGGTGGGACAAGTGTCCCACTTGTCTCATCCCCATTTATTTACGGGTACTCCTCGATTCTAGTTTCCTCGATTTGCGTGCCCTCGGGTCATTTTACGAAAAACGTTTTTATAAATTATGAATCAACGGCACAAAACGAATCTAATAAAAATTGTCTCATCAAAAACGGAGTTCACAAACGTAAATACATAATCCTAAGGTTTCCGGTTTAGTCGTAAAGGACGTTAAAATAAAATCGTAAGTCCTAATCTCTTCTCGTAAATTTGTGAGTTTATGAATCAACACAAATTTAAAACTCCAAAATAATATTCATGAACAAATTTATTTTTCTGAAATGTCGGACTGTCACCAAAGACGGTGTATGTAAACGTAAGCACGTATCGTAGAATCCTCCGGTTTAGACGTAGTCGACGCTACTTCAAGACGTAAATCCAAATTACTTCCCAAAAATAAGTGATTTCATATTGTAACATTAAAATAATGTTTTCAAATAAATATTGAGAATAAAATATCAACCATAAATTGACGGATTGTCACAGATTGGGCATTAATGAAGGCTTCTGTTATTACGGGTGAACAGAAGGGAGTGCAAAGAGATCTCTATTCGGGTTGCACTATCTGATTGAGTAGTAAAGGAGGCTGCTGTTGTGGATGGATAGGCAGGGAATGCAAAGAGATCTTTATCCGAATCGCACTATACATCCGATTGAGCAGTAAAGGAGACTGTTGTTGTGGATGGATAGAAAGGAAATGCAAAGAGATCTTTATCCGGGTTGCACTGTACATCTGATTGAGCAGTAAAGGAGACTGCTGCTATGGATGGATAGGAAGGAAATGCAAAGAGATCTTTATCTGGGTTGCACTATACATCCGATTGAGCAGTAAAGGAGACTATTGCTATGGATGGATAGAAAGGAAATGCAAAGAGATCTTTATCCCGGTTGCACTATACATTCTATTGAGCAGTAAAGGAGACTGTTGCTATGGATGGATAGGAAGGAAATGCAAAGAGATCTTTATCCGAATCGCACTATACATCCGATTAAGCAGTAAAGGATACTTCTGTTATGGATGGATAAGAAGAGAATGCAAAGAGATCTTTATCCGAATCGCACTATACATCCGATTGAGCAGTAAAGGAGACTGATGCTATGGATGAATAGGTGCGGGCTTCCCAACGGGGGTCGCAGCTATACCCTTCTAGGATCTGGGAGAGGACCAATGGCGTTGTGGATTTGGTTAGGAGGACAAATCCATTGCAAATGGTTTCTGATATGAGGAGGACACGCCAGCATGTTTTATATGTTGGGGAAGCTGGGGATGTACTATATCTGTATCCTTTTTACGGGTGAGATACAGGTTATATCTCCACACCCGATGATGAAAATTGGGGGTTGAAGGTAAAACAAAACATTTTAGATATAACCCCTCCTATATCAACAGCTTTAAGAGAAGACTTACAACTATACCTCAAGCTTGTGGGATACAAACATCAGTTACTAGTACTAAAGTTTTTACCTAACAGAGAGCTTAAGATTATTGTTGATGGCGATTGGGTAAGAAGTTGCAAAGAATCTGCTTCATTCGCCGCGGTGCTGAGCGAGAGGGGCGCAGAAAAGAAGTACTTCAAATGGTGGAAATAAAAGAAGATACCAAAAATAAATAAGTGTGCGCCTTGCAGGGTGCCGTAACAAAGGTCATGCATTCACTATTACTCGTTCAAAATTTGTACAAATCCTGACTTCTAAATAGAGGAAATCACATCTCCTAGAGTCTGGTGGGTGACGGTATTGTCGAAATAATTAGACCCGAAGAGGAAAGAGAAATGTCCAAAAACATAGGACATTCAACATCTCTTTACGAGGGATGTCAGACATAGCCCTACAAAGTACACCCATTGTGAGTTGGATGTGCCTTTCAGGTTTAGGGTTGCCTAAGTGGCAGATATAACCCTACAAAATACACCCATTCTGATTTGGATGTGTCTTTCAGGTTTAGGCATGGGAGAAACAAGTTAGGGGAATGGGGCATCCCCGGACCAAGTACTCTCTGGCTTGTTGGTGCTAGAAATGACACTAAATCTTGTGTTAACTATATCGGGGTTATGGCTCCCCAGTATAATCAAGGTTTTCATCTCCCCAAGGTACACGAACCAATTTTTGGTCATATAGGATAATCGCATGATACTTGCTAGTCAATTCATGCTAATGACGATATTAAAGCTATCAAGACTTTCTAGGATCTGATTGATGTAAAACGGGTGATTGGAAAGTTTTAAGGAATAACCTCGAATGATGGTGTTAACCATCATAACTTTTCCATCGACTATTTTACAGTATAATAGGAGTCTAGAACTAACAGAGGGATTTCCAATATCTTACTAAATTTAGCAATTATAATGCTTTGGTCTACCCATGTGTCAAACAAGATAGATGCATAACATTGGTTTAGTAAGAACGTACCAGGTACGATGTTGGAGCCTGGATTAGCTTGGGCATTGCCGGCCATGTACACTTGTGAAGGAGTTCCCTTGTTGTCCTTCTTCTGGTTGGCCAACTTAGGACAATCGGGTCTCACATGCCCAGGGCTTCCACACTCGTAACATACCACAGCTTTCTTTGGTCCACCACTACTTCCACCTGCGGGGTTTCGGTTTCCCTGCTGCCTACTTCCACTCCCACGTGCATTGGACTTGCCCTTGTTGCTGTTCCCGGGATTGGTATTGGGTCGAACTGGGGTAGCAACATTTGTTTGACAATCGCGAGCAAAATGGCCTTGTTGGCCACACTTGTAGCATCCTTGGTATTGTCCTCCAGCAACATGATGGTAGTTGCACTTGGAACACTTAGGCTTGGTCCCTGAGTAGTTCTTGGTGCGGGTTGTGGGAGTAGTGTCATCAGCTTGCCCAACGTTTTGCTTTTTGAAAGGCTGCTGGTACTGGCTACAAGAGCTTTCATCGGATTTTCTCTTGTTGTCCTTTTGCCTCTCAGACAGATTGCGGGCTCGCTTGTTGATCAGCTCAGTCGAAAATTCCATAGCACCTTCTACGGTAGTGGGTCGTGAAGCTAGCACACTGTCATGGATGTTATCAGGGAGTCCGCTGACATACTTCTCAATCTTGTCATTCCTTAGAGGGAACATTCTGGTGCACATCAAGCTTAACTCTTGAAATCTTTGGTTGTACCAAAGGATATCATTGTTCTTACACTTCAGATCCCACAGCTCGACTTCCAACTTCTTCATTTCTCCTCTGGGACAGTACTTCTCAGTCATTCTCTCCTTGAGGTTGGCCCAAGTGAGAGTATAAGCAGTGACATGTCCAAGGGTGGCGACCACAGAGTTCCACCAAGTAAGGGCGCTCTCGAGTAGGGTGCATGTAGCAAACTTAACTCTGTTCTCGTCAGCACAACCGCTGATGCGGAAAACTGTCTCTAGTCTTTCAAACCACTGCATCAATTCAACAACTCCTTCTTTTCCTCGGTAGTATGAGGGTTTGCATTTTAAGAAATTGGGATAAGAGCAACCCCTATTGGTGTTGTTTCTGCGTGCATCAAAGTTTGGATCATTGTTTGCATTCGGGTCAGCTCCTCTGGCTGCCATGGCTGCTGTGATGCCTTCACTTATCATTTCCCGCAGTTGTGCGGCAGTAACATTTCGAGTAGCTTCTGGGGATTCAGCATTATCGGCATTGAAAGTTGTTGCATTATTGGGATTTGATCTCGTAATCACCATTTGTTTATAATCATATACAGAATGAGATTATTAGTTCAAGCGTTAGTACATTTTTTATATTATTTGCACGAGAAAACTTATGCACTGATTTCATAACAAATTTGGATAACGTGTCAAGATCTCATAATATAATACATTGCACAGCAGATATAATAAAGAAAGTGATTACATGTTATTTGCATGAGAAATTTAACATTCATCTAGCATAACACAATCTAAGTCATAGGCCGGTCGGGCCTAGTCCAAGGTAATGATACACACAGTCTTTAAAACATCATATCCCAAAGTTACATGTCCCAAAAGAAAAGAAAAGATAAGTACGGGATTACATCACCAAAAGCTGAAAAAGAGATAAAAGTACAAAGGCCCTATGTCATGATAGTCGGGATGCAGCCTATAAGCTTATCATGACGTACAAGAAGTATAGTACGTCTATACTAATCCTGCCTGGATGGTCCACTAGATGATGTCAGGGCTGATGGTGCTGATGGAGCTGGTGGGGCTGCAGAATTCCTCCTGGTGTTCCATAATGTCTGAACTGTCGTTCGGGTCTCCTTGAGCGTACGGAGTGCCGATAGTAGCTGATTCCGGAGTCTATCGACGACCCCTCGGAGATAAGCCATCTCCCCAGTAACCCCATCATGCCGGACAGTGGCGAGATCAAAGAAAATGGATAATGATTGCTCCTGAGCGGAAAGAGCAGCATGGGTCTGATGCTGCAGACCCTCCATGACCTGAATGCGCTGGTGGAGGCAGTAGTTATCCTCCAATAACCACTTCAATGCCTCGTCTATCCTAGCCTGGACGCCTTTAGCGGTCTGGGATTCTCCCCTCATAGTGCGAAAAAGAGTGTCGATACGATCGTAGATGACGGCATGGCTTTGTTGACTGACTGTCAACTGGCTGCGGAAGTCGGATATCTCCCGCTCCTGGCGTGCAGCCAGTGCGGCGATCTGGGCCTGGACGGAATCGACACGCCCTGCCCTAGAGCCTTCCCCGGTCTCATAACTGGAGACGGGTGCGGGCCCGGAAAATAGCCCGATGATAAGGATGGAGGCATGGAAGATGGTATGCTAGGAGGGACCCGGTCCTCCTCCATAGAGGTTGGGGCCAGTGTGGCTGATGCTGAGATAGAAAAAGGGTCCTCTGGGAGTACAGCTTCGATGGTTGGGTCATCCTTTGAATCTGAGGCTGACAACCATCCACATTGCGTCGATCGTGGAGATGAACAAACAACTGGAGTATGAGCTACTACGGGTAGAAGAGTCGAGGATGTAGTAGGCGGAGTCATGATTCTCTGAAATAGTATTATTTTAAGTTTGAAGTGAGTATAAGCTTACAAACAAAGAACAATATTATTTTAGATTACATGTTTTATAAAATATATCCCTTTCAAACAATTATTATAATGTTTTAAGGTTACATATATTAATACTTATATATATATATATATATATATATATATATATATATATATATATATATATATATGTGTGTGTGTGTGTGTGTGTGTGTGTGTTATCATTTAAGTAGTTCATTTAACAATTTGTAAGTGCAAGGTTTGGTTTAGTATTACCTATATTCTCATTTCAGTATTTTACTATGTAGTGTAAAAATTTCAAGTTTAGCATATCTAATATTTTCCATAGCAATATCTCACTAAACAGTACTAATAATCAAGTTTAGTAACAATATATATACACTTAGTTCACATAGCATAAAATGCCCTAAGATCTATATGCTTAACTAATATGCTCCCAAAATAAAATCCCAAAAAGATTTTTATAAGTTATAGTCCAGTTTTAAATAAAAGAAAAATCATTTTATTTTTATTTTATTTAAAAATTTATTTGGTTCTCTATAACTAATGCTTTGATACCATTCTCTGTGACACCCCGGGTAGGGTCAAAATATGCGGAAATATCCACGAAGATGTCACAAGGGTGGATCGATAGCATATAGTCCATAAAGCATAAGATAAAGGGTTATTCATATCAGATTACATGTTTATTAAACAAATAAATAAAAATTATCTTAAACATGATGAAAAGTGATTGTTTATGTTTCCCAATAGAACCCCTGACGAGTCCTATGATGCAGATTACTAAGATGCTGGAGACCATACACACACCACGTACTAACTTCATATTCCTGTGCAAAACATACTAAAGGGGGTCAACATAAAGTTGGTGAATTTATAGGTTTTAACAATTAATTAGTTTGGACATACATTAATCATAGAAGTAACAATGCACAAAGCATTCTTACTAAAATTTATATTACATTTGTTTATTATTAGAAACTAAAGCTTAACCTTCCATAGTCCTCAACAGATGAGGACGTAGTATCTTACAAAAAGACACCCAACCCAGTTCCAACATGGTATACGTCTGTTGTCCCGGCCAAGGCACAGTGAGCATGACTCACCCAGACGGGGATGGTCAATCCCTAATAGATCTATTTATAATATTCGGGCGATTTACAACAATTTAACAGTTCCAATAATAATCGATCATAGTCAAGTTTATACAATTTTGTTATGTCCATTAAGTGTTTGCATATTCTCTTTCCCAAAAGGGAAAGTTTTATCAAAAGTTTATATGGGGCTGTAAACTCACCTGAGAGTAGGCAATAGCTGTTTAATACGAATATCCAAATAAAGCTCACGCTAAAAGTTATGCCTAATCAAATAGTACAGTCTTAACAGATAGTACAAAGAACATATATGTATGCTTATACAGATTTTAGTCAGTTCATTTATGCTACGGTATTTATCTAAATAACCGTACTTCAAGTATCATCAATATTCATTTAAACTTATCTATATAAGTTTCATTTCTAAACAAACATAAAATATTTAACTATTAATATCAGTTAGCATTCGTAATACATGTATTGATAATAACCATTTAACTTACAAATAAGTTTCTTATTTAAGTAGACATAAAATGTTCTACTTAAAATATTAGTTTACGTTCTCCGTTCATGCATTATAATCACTCATTTACTACTAAGTTTCATTATTAAGTAAATATAAAAATTCTACTTAATATTTGTTCACGTTCGTAATTCATGTATCATAATCATCCATTTAAACTTATTATTAAGTTTCATATTGTAATTAAACGTAAGGTGTTTTACTTACCTATTAGCATTCAAATGATCCAACTTTCATATAATTTTATTTCCTAAAAATATGTGTGTTTATGTATTAGTAATACATGTCCATATTGTTTATACAATTTATTCCCTAAAGCAAATATAAATATTTTTATTTTGAAAAATAAAATTTAATATTTTATTTAACTTTAAAGTTTCTCATAAATTATTTTAACATTTATAAAATAATTTATTAATCACAAACTTAAGAATTTATACCTTAATTCTTATGGTCTAGGTGTTTAATTATGTTTTATTATAATTAAAATGGATTTTAGGGTTAGGGCTTGTTAATGTTTCGGAATATGGCAAAACTAGTCCCTCCATTTATTAAACAAGTATAACCTTCGGATTTTACATATTTGGTACCTAGGGCTTGTTAAAGTTTCGGCTTATGGCAGATTTAGTCCCCCTAGTTATATCTAGGTTTTGTAACTTTACTAAAATTACAAACAGCCCCTAGGGCTTCTTTAAGTTTCGGCAAATTACAAGAATGATCCTTAGGGTTATAAAATGACAAAATAACTTTTAAAACTTCCCAAAATGGCCCCTAGGGTTTAATTTGCCACGGATAGTATTTATTAAACCCTAGACTTGTGGATAATTACATTTTCAGTCCTTGTGTTTACTATTTTATCAAAACAAGTTTCATAAGTTACGGTTTTAGTCCTTAAGTTCATAAATTGTCATTTTAATCCAAATAGTTTTTATAAGTTATATTTTATTACAAAACTCTTATTTTAACATTCAAACATCATATGGGCTCATTAAATGGGCTGAACATCTAATGGGCTATCTAGTGGGCTTAAATATATCTCAAGTCCACTAATTTATTTAAATGGGACTTTAAATCATTTATTGGGCTTAAATACATTTTTAAGTCCTTTAATTAGTTAAATGGGCCTAAGTGTAATCTTAAGTCCATTAAGTTACTAGGATTTATCAAATGGGCTTATTGGGTCCATTAAGTTTTGGATTATCATTTCATGGGCTTAAATAGTCCATTAACACTACTTTACATTTTATGTAGGTTTTAACTTAGGATATTCTTATAAGTTTATTATGAGCTTATTCATATTTAGTTTTAAATCTAAATAGAAGAATAAAACTAATAGTTGGTTTTATGTGATGTTCCAAAATAGATCTAGGTATGTTACAAGGTTGCATGCAAGTCATAAGCCCTAATAGGAGCTTATATCTCACGGCTATAATTAGTTATAGCTTATTAAGATAAGTCAAGTCTCATTTTAAGGTTGCATGTAATTATAAGTGTTTACAAAAATAGATCTAACTATGTACAAGTTAAGAAAACAAGTCACAAGTCCAAAATGAGATCTAAACTATGTATAGACCTAAAAATCAATCATAGATCCATGTACACACATATATAGCCCACGGCTATATTTCTAAATCTTGGTATTTCCAAGATGAACACTTAAGCAAATTTTAAGTCTTGTAAATAATTACAAAAATATAATCATGATTATCTAGGTGTCATGCATGTTTCCAAGGTTATCATTTTACCAAGGAGACTACATATAGCCCACGGCTATATTGTCTCTTCCCAAGGTTCCCATAAGATTTTATAAGCTTGTTTTGTGTTTAACATACTCAAGTTAATCTTTATCATTAGATCTATGGTTTATGTAAGCATGCATGTACATCGAACCCATTTTAGGTCATATGTAACCCACGGCTACATATATTCACATAAGTTATTTTTGTGATTTTTAATATTCCATTTAACATGTATCATTTCATATTCCATTATTCAAAACTTGGTAGACAAATCATATGGTCATTACTCTTTTTAACCGTGACCTTTAAGGTCATGGTTTTCATGATCTTTAAGTTACACAAGTTCATTTCATGAGATCTATGGTCATTAGTTAACCAAAGTCCCATAAAACAAGATTTGTAACCATGTAATGTTTAGATTCATAAAGTGTTTCATATGGTTTTCAAATCAAGTTTAAAACATAGAATACAAATCATATGTTTCTTATTAAAAGATTTTAAATCATGAATATGATTTTCATAATTATGCCGTGACTATAATGGTTATAGCTTTATCAAATCTTGATTTTAACATGTTATTTACTTGTGTTTATAGATGTATGATGATGCATGCATGAATAAATGAAAGAACATGAAGTGTATACCTTTCTTGCTTAAAAGTACCAAAGATGATCTAGATGAACAAAGAGATTAGAGATCTACTCGAGATGGTGAAGAAAACCCTAGTTATAACTAAGTCGTGGCCTTAATGATTTCGGCTAGTGCTTATTTATAGTGATTCTAAAAGGAATGATACTACTAATGATTTGTAGTAAAGATGAGACAAGGATCTTGGTGGATTTAATACTTGGTTTTAGATGTATATGGCTTTAAGCCGTATGATTGAGAGAGAAGAGGATGAGAGAAACAAGATTGGATTGCATGAGATAATGAGTGTGTATGTGTGTGTGTTTTTTGGCTAAAAGGGGAGAGAGAGAGAGAAAGGCAAAAGGCATGACTTGTCTTGGTAAGAGAATTCTTGCCAAGTGTATGCCTTTATGTTATCCCATGCATCTCTTCTCCTTCCACATGCCCTTGGTGCCGTGTCTAGCTAACCAAAAAGGGTAGGGTAGGCTTGTGTTGGGCTTATGTTGGGCTTATCACAAAGGAGGGTGATGATCTTGGGCTAGTCCAAGAGTTTAAGTATACCCCTAGTTAACTTACACACATATTGTGGCTAAATACCTAATTGTAGTATATTTCCAAATTGTCTTAAGTGTGGTACACACAATGCTAGTTATAACTTCATTACTTGTTTTTCCTAGTTGTATGCTCATGGTTTTAATTTATGAAGTTATTTTCAACAACTATGAAAGTAAAAGTATAATTACTTGATGGACAAGTTCATACACATCTTAAGGAGATATAACATATGAATGAGTGTTCTAGGATTATTAGGTAGAAATTTGTTATATTCAATCATGGTAAAATCATGTATTTTACACAACTCAACATCGCTAAGTCTGACAATTCAGGGATATGCCAGTCATTTCTTCAATACACACATACCGAGTTTTAAGATTTCCCTGGTACACTGTTGAAATTCATGACATCGGTCTCGTCTTTGATTTATGAAAGATCCTGACTTCAGCAAGCGTATGATAGTGGAGTGCAAGAATCTATGATGCAGATGCAAGAGGAGAATGGTCATACGGTTGACAAATTAGAGGCTGATAAAGATTGCAATGGCATAGAATCACATCATGATACTAGCAGCACGTCAGGGAATGTTACAGACATCTCTTATGATGACAACATACCCGTTTATGACAAAGAACCTACATATACGGTATAATAGGATGTTGCATATGATGTATATGCCGATGAAATACCGCATGCTGAGCATTCTGAACTTATTTATGACAAACATGGGAAGGAAAAGGGTGATAGCAATATTACTTCTGATTCATCCGATGTGGGTCATAAAGGGGGAGAGATTAAACAAAATGTTGTAAGTAATCATGATAAATGTTGTATGACTGCTTCCTCTAAGATTGAAGAGCTCGAAACGATCGTAGCTCAACAATCAAAAGATCTTGAGGATGCCAAACTAGAAATTTCTAAGAAAACAGACAAATTCGAAACATATTTTGAAAAACTTGAAAAGTCAAACGTTGTTCTTGAACGAAAATTGGATCAAAAAGTTCTAGATTCTAAAGCTGAAAATGATAATCTTTTGAAACAAATTCAGTTGCTAGAATCTAAGTTGGCATCCCAAGATAAATTTCTCAAAGAGAATGAGACTTTAAAGGCTCTAATTCAGGAAAAGGTTTTTGCAATAGCTGCTCTGAAAAACAAGTTGAGGAAAACTAAAGGAACTAGTGTGGAACTAAGCTTGAAAACCCATCAATCTTGTGGAAACCGCCTCAAAATCAGTCTGTTAGACAACTGACTGCATTTAGATCCGAGCGACAAAAATCCTCGAGACCGCGGTTTGCCTCCCTAGTTTATTTGGTTCATCTTTCTAGACCAGTCACTCCACCAACTAGGACCAATGTGACTAAAACAGTTTTTACAGACCTAATCACATGATTGCATCTAGCCTCCCTAGACATAATTCAAAGAACACGTCTCGAACTAGTTTAAATGACGTTTGCCATAAATTTGGTCTAAGGGAAGCTAAGCAAAAGACACAAGTAAGAAATAGTAATTTCCAACCTAGTCAGATGCCTTCTAGATTACCCAACACTGCTAACCGTAGCATGTCATATCCTATGATAATCAATCAGTCATCTAGGAATTCTAGATCTTACTCGGACTTTAAATATGCTACTTGTAAAACATGTAGGAAATGTGTCTTTGATGAGACTACTTTTATACATAGTCTCATCGTCCAAATCGGGCTTAAAATGCATTAAATATCATTAAAACTGCCAAATATATGCTCGTGTTTGTTGCTTGTGTATTTTAGGTACGGATAATAAGGAAAAGACAAAAAGATCACAAGAATCAATCAAAAACGAACACGGGAAACGAAGCCGCACAATGAACCGGGCCCAAGAATGGATTTTCCAAAAATGACCTTGAAGAATTGAAGATTGGCAAGTTTGGTCCCTGAAGAATTGAAGACTTGTTAATTTATACCCTTGCAAATCTCAATTATTGCATTTGGGTCCCTAAATTATCAAGAATTTACAAGAGAAGTCCTTGGAGAATAAAGAATGTGCATTAATGGCCCTTGTTTAAAGTTTGAGGAAAGGCTGTGCCAAAATTGACAAGTTGTGTAAAGTTGTTACAAGTAATTTTGAAGTTGTTGGCTGTTTTTCACAACATGAACAAAGCAAGAAACTTGAGGGGGCCAAACTGCCAGACAACCAAACCCTCCCCACCACTCAGTGCTTGACACGTCACCCTCCACATCACCATACCCATTTACCCTACCCATTAACCCACAACCCACCCGGTTTATTAATAAACCTGGGTCAATTAGTCAAACCCTTTTTAACTTTCCCACCCAAACACGTTTTTAAAAAACCTATTAAACCCAAAATAGATTAAACCTGCACTAATCCCCCCATAAACCCTAATATCCCCAGAACCAATCAACTTAAAAACAAAGGGGTTTTTGTTAAAACCTTCCAAAACTTTGATTACCCCCTTTGTCACCAAAACCCACATCCCAAATCAACACAAGACACACCCATGTGTCTTGTGGGACCACCCCTGCAACGTCCCTTTCCTCCTAACCCCCAATACTAGACAAGATAAACGAATGAGATGGACTCCTTGGCCCCCAAGAACATTTTAACGTCTATGATCAACTTCAAACAGCTGGAAGCACATGGACATGGCAGAAAGATCACAAGAGACCACATTTGACCAAGACTTCAAGATTCGTCCAAGGGCCTTTATGGCATTTCATGTATTAGGGTTTTTAGAACTAGAATCTTCTATCCAGTAGTATAAATAGGGAATGTGCATGTACATTTCCCTTTGTTCCAGATTTTTCTCATTAAAATTTGTAATACCTTTTTAAGTTATAAAAGTTGGTGTTTTTATGAGTAATTCCTTTTTATAGTTAAAAGTTGGTTTGTTTATGTGAGATAATCTGAGTTCCATCATCAATTTGGTAAAAATATTTTGAAGTTTCAGTTTTGAAAAAGGTTTCAAAAGGTTTCTTTTAGGTTTTCAGAAATCCAAGATTCCATGAAGTGAAAGTGGATTGGAATCTTGAGTTTTCAGAAGTTGTTACTTGTTTCAAAAGGTGTTCATTGGTTCAAGGTTTATTGGATTGTAAAAGTTTTTTTTAAAGGGTAAAAAATCAGATTTTTGGAATTGTGTTTCTGCATTTTTTTTCTTAGCAGGTTTCTTTGAGTGCTTGTTTTGTCCAAGGATCTGCACAGATCCGGGTCTGTTTGGAGAAGGCATAGCAGCCTTGGTGGGACCTGGATGTGGGTCCCATAAGGTAACTTCCTAGTTCCTTGTTTGAGTTTTCAGATTTTCAGTCTTATGTGATTTGCAAGAAGTTGTGAATATCTGCTTGTTTATCTGTTTTATCTGCTTGTTTAGGGCTTTTAGGGTTGTTATGCATGTCTAGGTAGATTAGAATCATTTTAGGTGTGATTTAAAAGCTTTTGGTTTGGTAAAATTGATTTTCAGTTTTTTAAGGAGTGTTTGGATTAGGGTTTATATTGGGGTAAAAGACTTCCATTTTGCTGATAAACCTGTTTTGAACACTTCTTAGGTGGTTAGTCCAGGATATATGTTCTTGGTTTATAGTTTGGAGAAGTTTACAACACATTTGCATGATAAAAGTTTGGAAAATAGCACATAAATCAGTAACTGCTTTTTTGTGCATGTTCTTGTGTGATTTTGCCATCAAATCTTGTATGCTCTTAGGTTTGATGTTAAAATAGGATTGTGGATAAATTGTATGTCATTTGGTTGATTATTGTGCAAGTTATTGGCCATTGAAATTCGTTTTTGTGCATGTAAAATAGGGGGTATTGTTCATCAGAAACTTGTAAGCTTAATCAGTAACTTTTAGGGCCTTGTGTGACTGATTTTGTGTAAGAGACTTGTTTTTTTTTTGTTGATCTTGACTTCCCACAACCCAACTGGTTGTGGGAGTGCCTTGTTGTCCAAAAACAAGCCCTCCAAAAGCTTTCCTAATCTCAATTGGTCAACTGACCTTATTCTTGCACTATCAGTGGGAACATAGTTCCCCCTGCTTGCCCAAAAGTTAGTATTGCTTCACTAGAAAACAAAACCAGCAAAGTGTCACTATCAGGTTTTGATCTATTTTGTCTTTAGTGGGCAAATTTGTGAATTAGACTTTCAAACTAGTTCCATTATTTTTCTAATTTAATTTCTGATTTTTCTGTTTAGGTAAAAAATTTATTACTGTTTATTTAGTAATTTTTAGATTAAATAGCTATTTTTAATACTTTCTAAGTTTCTGTTTTTGGCATTTAGTGCCAAAAATACTTATTTTTCAGTTTTAATATTTTTCCTAGACTTAGAAAAAGATTTTAAGATTTTTAGTTAAAAAAGTTTTTACTGTTCACTTTTTAATTATTTTTTTATAATTAATTTAGTTTAATTAGGGTTTTAAATCAAACTGTTTTTGTCTTTTAGTAAAAAATTTAATAATTTTCAAACTTTTTCATTTTTCTTCTGTTCATTAGAGTAATTTAGGATTTTAAAAGTGTCAAATTATTTTTGGTATTATTTAATTATTTTTTATAATTATTTTAGTTTAAAAATAGTTTTTAGTGATTTAAAAATAGAAAAATAGTTTTTAAAAATTAGGAAAAATACTTTTTAGTCTTTAGATAATATAAGTAAGTTATTTGTTCAATAAAATAATATTTTGGACATTTTGATTAATTATATTTAATTTTAGGGCTTTAATTAGCATTTAAAATTGAATATTTAATTAATAAAAGGTTTTAAAATATTTTTATTGGATTTTTATTCTTATTTATATTATTTTAGACTTACTTTTAGCTTTTAATTAATTTTTAGGTTTAAATTTTTTATTTTGTAGTTTTTACGGTTTTACGTGAACGCCTTTTCGTCTTAGCTCGATCCGTCTTCGTAACCGTCATTCTCTTCTCACCCCATTTCTATTTTCTTTTTCTCAAATATAATCACAAACATTAATCAATTCATCACACAACACACTTGCCTCCTTGGGAAACGAACTTGGACTTATTTGGTCATTAGTGCTCGGTTTTCCTAAACCGACACTTAACGCTTACCACTATTGTCTTATCCTTTTCCTAAAGGGTACAAAAAGTCTACAATCATTTTGGCGCCGCTGCCGGGGAGGTGTGTTGTGTTTTGATTTGAACAATTGTTGTTTTTATATAGCCTGTATTAGTAGCACTCTACTAATACGTATTATCGGTTTTTCGTTTTTTGTGAATACTATTACTATATTGTATACGTAGAACAATAAATTCACAAGTACTCCAAATACGTGAGAAATCACAACCTTGACTTGGGAGGTCATTACCCAATCATTGTATTCGAATCTCAAACCAAAGAAAAAAGGCAAAAATAGATAAATACTTTCGTGAAGCTCGATTTTGAAAAATACAAACTATAAGGTGGGTATAAGGTGGTTGTATTTCACGACCTAAAGGAAAAAGCCTCTTAAGTGCTTCGCGCCGCCTCGTTTCCTCCGCTTGCTTGTGCGTATTTTGAGATTGAAAGCTAATCGAGGGTTTTGCCGCCCAAAGTATTACTAAGTATCATATATATTTTCTTGGTTTCATTGATTAAACCCTCTTGAACGATTTGGTGTTCCACCATCGTTCTAAAGTCATCGAAGGCGTTCACTTCACGTGATCGTTTTCATTCCTTGAGGCTTCTTTAATCGAGAGATTTGATTAAGGAGGAGATTTGTAGATTTTTGTCTACCTAATACATTCCACAAAATCCAAAAAAAGTAAAAACAATCAAAAACCACAAAAAAATTGAAAAAGTAAAAACACCAAAAAGAATCTTCTTTGCTCACCCTCTCGTTGTTCGTGACGTTTATGCAAACTCGCTCCAAAGCAAGATGTGCTCGTAAACGAAGAAACAAATCAACCACTCCTTCTAGTGAGGAGTCTCCTATTGACGAACCCATCGTAGTGAAAGAAGCACCCATGGCTAATCGAACTATGATGGATTTGCTTCAAGCACCCACCGAGGGTTATGGAAAAGCGATTGTGATTCCCGCTATCCTTGCGGAGAATTTGAGGTTAAGACGGGTTTGTTGTCCATGATTCAAAACAACAAGTTTCGAGGTGACGAAAAGGACAACCCTCATAACCACATTCGCCAATTTAATCGTCTCACCGCCACTTGCAAGTTTAAGGACGTCTCTAACGACTTAATTAAGATGATGCTTTTTCCGTATTCCTTAGCGGGGCCCGCAAAAATTTGGTTAGAGAAAGAGCCACCCAATTCTATATTGACGTGGAAGGATCTCGTTTCAAAATTCGTGAACCAATTTTTTCCGCCCTCTAAGACTACGCATTTGAAAAACGAGATTTCAAAGTTTTCACAAGGGTATAATGAGAGTTTTTCAACGGCTTGGAATAGGTTTAAGGAAATGTTGCACGAATGTCCTCATCATGGTTTTTCCGACTTGCATCAAATTGACATGTTTTACAATGGCTTGAACGATCATGAGCGTGATTATCTTAATGCCGCCGCGGGTGGTAATTTTTTGTGTAAGACGGTCGAGGAAGCATTGTTAATCATTGAGAATAGGTCTAAGGTCTATAGTCCTCGTAGCACGTCGAGTGTTCGTAAGACTTCGTCTTCGCCTTCGCCTTCATTGTCACATACCGTTGATGCTTGCCAAATCGAGGCTAATTTGGAGAACAAGATTTTTGATAAGCTTAAAGGATTGTTAATTGAGTTTAAAGTTGGTAAAAAACCCACTCCTGCTATGGCTAAAGCGGTTGAGGTTTCTTGTATGTATTGTGGTGGAGCTCACGATTACTCCGAGTGCATTACCAACGGTGGTAACACTTCGAGTGCCTTCGCGGCCGCGGGAACTTATAACCAAAACGGTCAAGTTCCCCGCACTAATCAATTGACTCCACCGGGTTTTCCACCAAATCAAAATGCTAACAATTATCGAAACAATCAAGTTGGTTACCAAAACAATCAAAGAAACAATTACAAGGGTAATAACAACTATGGGAATCAAGGAAGTAGTAGCCAATTGCAAAATCAAAACCAAAACCGTAATTTTCAAAACACAAGTCAAGGTCTTCAAAATGTTTACACTAAAGAACTTCCAATGGACTTTTTGAATTACGCTACAGCAAATGATAAGATTTTGGAAAACATTCAAGAGCAATTGGCTAGTCAAGCTAGGGACACGGCTAAAAACACCAAGGAGTTAGCTAATTTTGTGAAGGAAAATCTTAACATGAGAAATGAGTTGAAAAATGATTTTGCTAATCAAATTAGAGGTCAAAACAATAAAATTGAACAAAGTCATGCTAGGCTTGAACAAAGAATTGACCAAAAAGCCGCTAGTCAAGATGTTAAGCTTAATGCCATTTTAGAAGCCGTCATGGGGAACAAAGCCTCTACTTCGGGAATTTTGCCTAGTAACACCGTATCAAACCCGAAGGGAGAGATGAAAGTGATTACCACACGAAGTGGTAAGACACTTAAAGAACCGACTCCTCAACCAATTACTCCAACGGTGGAGGAAATTGAGGAAGAACCTGAGGTGGTGGTCGAAAAGGAGCATATCTCAAGCCCACAAAGTACCGCTCATGCCACACCTACGGTAAACCCATTACCAACATTGGAACCCGAGATTCCAAAGGCTATGCCTATGCCCCAACCCACACCACCCTTACCTTACCCATCGAGACTTAGGAAGGAGAAACGACAAGAGCGCGACAATTATCAATTTGAGCTTTTTATGAAAATGTTTCGTGAGTTGCACCTTAATGTGAGTTTCGCCGATGCTTTGGTCATGATGCCTCGATTTGCCGCTAACTTTAAGAGTATGTTGAACAACAAGGAGAAATTGCATCAATTGTCTAGTTGTTCGTCGGTTTATCTTAATCACATACCTCAAAAAGTCGGTGATCCCGGTAAATTTTTGATCCCTTGTGCAATCCAAGATATGGAAGAATGCTATGCCTTGGCCGATCTTGGTGCTAGCATTAACTTGATGCCACTTGCAATCTTCAAGTCGCTCAATCTTCCTAATCTTACTCCTTCACTAATGTCTATCGAGATGGCCGACCATTCCATGATTCGTGCATGTGGTTTGGCGGAAGACGTTTTTGTGAAAGTGGGGAAGCTCTACTATCCCGTAGACTTTATCGTCGTTGATATCCCCATGGATCCTCAAGTTCCTCTTATTTTAGGTCGTTCGTTTTTAGATACGTCTATGGCTTTAATTGATGTGCATGCTAGAAATATCACCTTACGTTTCAACGACGAGGAACTTGTTATAAACGCAACTCAAAATTCTCAACTTTCTCATGTTTATTCCGTTGCTACCATAAACCTCGTTGATATGATCGACGTGGTTTGCGAGGAATTTTCACAAGAAGTTCTAGGGTTTGGTGATGAAGAAACTAGTGGCAATCCCACTATGTTAGATCCAATTCTTGATAATTCGACACCTACCTTCACTCCATTTGAAGGTGGTGGTTTTACGTTAGAAGAATGCAATGTTCCACGTACTTGTGACGAAGACCTCGACAACGATGAGGACTTCTCGATTATCAAGGATTTTCTTAATGATTTCCCATTTCCTCCACCCGAGGAGGTTATGAGTATCGAGCCCAAATCTTCACTTGAGGAACCACCTATCCTTGAGTTGAAAGATTTACCTCCTCACCTCGAATATGTCTATTTGGAGGAGGACGACAAGTTGCCGGTTATTATTGCGAAGGAACTTTCGAATGATGAGAAAACCGCACTTGTCGATGTTCTAAAGGATCACAAAGGGGCGATTACGTGGAAGTTATCCGACATTAAGGGAATCGATCCCAAGTTTTGTACCCACAAAATTTTAATGGAGGAGGATTTCAAGCCCACAATCCAAAGTCAAAGGAGGGTGAACCCTAAAATTCACGACGTCATCAAAAAGGAGGTCCTTAAACTCCTTGACGCGGGAATGATTTACCCTATTTCCGATAGCCCTTGGGTGAGTCCTATTCATTGTGTCCCTAAGAAGGGAGGAATGACCGTTGTGCCAAACGATGACAACGAGTTGATTCCCACTATACTCGTGACCGGATGGAGAGTGTGCATTGACTATCGAAAGTTGAATGAAGCCACTCGAAAAGACCATTTTCCCTTGCCCTTCATGGACCAAATGTTGGAGCGTCTTGCGGGAAACGATTTCTATTGCTTTTTAGATGGTTTTTCCGGTTACTTCCAAATTCCCATCGATCCTCGTGATCAATAAAAAAACTACGTTTACGTGTCCATATGGAACGTTTGCCTATCGTAGAATGCCATTCGGACTTTGTAATGCACCGGGCACCTTTCAAAGGTGCATGATGGCTATTTTTCATGACATGATCGAGAAAACGATGGAAGTCTTCATGGATGACTTTTCCGTGTTTGGTAATTCGTTCACTTCGTGTTTGTCGAACCTTGAGAGAATGTTAAAACGTTGTGAGGAAACCAACCTTGTGCTCAATTGGGAAAAGTGTCATTTTATGGTTAAGAGTGGGATCGTCTTAGGGCACAAGGTCTCGAAAGCGGGGATTGAGGTAGATCAAGCTAAGGTAGACGTCATCGCCAAATTACCTCATCCCAAAACCGTTAAGGGAGTTAGGAGTTTCCTAGGCCACGCGGGCTTTTATCGTCGATTCATCAAGGATTTTTCAAAGATTTCTCGACCCATTACACATCTTCTTGAAAAAGAGGCACGTTTTGTCTTTGACGAAGATTGTGTACGAGCCTTTGAAATCCTTAAGAGGAAACTTACCGAAGCTCCCATTCTTGTTGCTCCCAATTGGAACCTCCCCTTTGAGCTCATGTGTGATGCTAGTGATTACGCTATTGGGGCCGTTTTGGGGCAACGTCATGATAAGCACTTCTTGCCTATTCACTATGCTAGCAAGACGATGACCGAGGCTCAACTTAAATACACTACAACGGAAAAGGAATTCCTTGCCGTGGTGTATGCATTTGAGAAATTTCGACCTTATCTCGTCTTGACGAAATGCATAGTGTATACGGACCATTCGGCTATTAAGTATCTCATGGCAAAGCAAGATGCTAAGCCTAGATTACTTCGTTGGATTCTCCTCCTTCAAGAATTTGATCACACCATTGTTGACAAAAAAAGGAGCCGAGAATCTAGCGGCCGATCATCTTTCTCGTTTGGAAGATCCTCACCAAAGTGTTTACGAGCCCAATGAAATCACCGAAACATTTCCGCTCGAGACACTTGGTATAGTGAATTCTAAGCTTGATTCTTCCACCCCATGGTTTGCGGACTTTGCAAATTACCATGTGGGTAACTTCATCATTAAGGGTATGACGACTCAAGAAAAACGAAAATTCTTTCGTGACGTCAAGTTCTACTTTTGGAACGACCCTTACTTGTTTCGAACTTGTGCGGATCAAATCATCCGACATTGTGTATTTGGCACCGAATCTTCTAACATCCTTAGAGCTTGCCATGAGGGATCCACGGGTGGTCACCACGGTGCTAATCTCACGGCTAAGAAGGTGTTTGATGTCGGCTTCTTTTGGCCTACTATTTACCGAGATGCACAAGATCTTGTGAAGTCGTGTGATGCATGCCAACGACAAGGGAAAGCCTCACAAAAAGATGAAATGCCACAAAATATCATCCAAGTGTGTGAGATCTTTGACGTTTGGGGTATAGACTTTATGGGGCCGTTCCCATCATCTCGTGGTAATAAGTACATTCTCGTTGCGGTTGACTACCTATCTAAGTGGGTGGAGGCCAAGGCCTTGCCCATCAATGATGCTCGTGTGGTAGTCAAGTTTTTGAAAAGCTTGTTTTCTCGGTTTGGAACCCCTCATGTTATCATAAGCGATCGTGGAACCCATTTTTGTAACGACCAATTTGAAAGGGTTCAAAGGAAATATGGGGTTACACATCGGCTTTCTACGGCTTATCACCCACAAACGAGTGGGCAAGTCGAGGTTTCAAACCGAGCTTTGAAGAGGATCTTGGAGAGATCCGTTGGGGAAAACCGACAAACTTGGTCGGATAAGTTGGACGATGCTTTATGGGCCTTTAGGACCGCTCATAAGACACCCATTGGGTGCACTCCCTATAAGCTTGCATTGTAATGATGATATGGAGACCGCGGGAAAACACCGGAAAATGCAATTGAATGAATTAGATGAATTGAGGGATACTGCTTATGAAAATTCATTGATTTATAAAGAAAAAACTAAAAAGTTGCATGATTCTAAAATTAAAAACCGGGTTTTTAACATTGGGGATCAAGTTTTGTTTTTTAATTCAAGATTAAAAATCTTTTCCGGTAAGTTGAAATCCCGTTGGTTCGGTCCATTCACCGTGACTCAAGTGTTTCCGTATGGGACCATCGAGCTAGCTCAAGATGATGGTCCTAACTTCAAGGTGAATGGACATAGGTTGAAGCACTACTTTGGCGGGGAAGTTCCATCCTTGAACTACCTCGACCAAGTCACCTTCCCCAATGATAATTAGTATTGAGGGGATCGAGTCGAGCTCATGACTCGGTAATCAAAAACGAGGTGCCTCGTGGGGGAGACCCATGCTTATCCATGTACATATTATCGCTTTTTAATGTAGCTTACGTGTGGGGATTTGTGCCCTTCCAACCTTTGTTGCGTGGTTGTTTGTGCATTGTGGTTTTCAGATCATGATCTTCACGATTGGAGCCTCTCGTGTTCGTTTTATGGGAGCACTCGATCGTTTGCTTTGAAGACTTTCTCAATATCCATGATATATCCTTGATTGTTCTAACCTTAAGTTTTTAGCACACTTCATAAACGGCTATTAATTTTTTGGTTACACCATTTCCATGCTAGATTAGGTATTCGACTACGTCTCTAGTATGGGGGTGTTTGCACCCCTAGACTCGAAACATTGAGGACAATGTTTAACTTTAGTATGGGGGGGTGAATAGATACTTGCCTTGCCAAACCTTCACGCTTTCCAAAGTTTATCTTTTTGTTTATCGTTTTGTTGCAAAATAAGGCTAAAAATGGCCAAATTTTAAATTTTTCTCATGTTTTATAAGTGTTTGAAGACACAAATGTAGGTTTTCCGATGGCGAGAATAAGAGTAATATTTTACTCGACCGTGCGTGTTGAGCACTTAGCTTTGATTCGTTAACTACACATTAGGCTAAGTCTCTTAAATGAGGACGAGAAATGATAGAGTTAATTATAAGTTACTATGCTAAACGTAGAGTACTCGTATTCTTTCAAAAACTCATGTGTTCTCGTTGTTTGCTTATTCTCCCTTCGCTTGTAAATATTTTTTGCTTAATAAATATTGACTTAGCGGTTTAGTTAGGATTGTTGGGTTTCTAGTCTTTTCTAGTAGCTTCCATGTAATTAAATTGGGAAGACATTAAGGTATCGCCAGCGTCACGGTTTTGAAGTATTGGAACCCGAATAATCGAAAGCTTCACCTAATAATAAGATTTCAAGTGCTCACCTAAATCAAGCAAACAATTTGAAGCCCCACAAGGCCAAAAAAATCTATGCAAAATTGAAAGTGAATCAAGCCTTAATCTTTGAAGCTTTAAAGATCCAAAATTCGCTTTAGCGTGAGGATATATGTCTTTGGCTAATAAAACCACCGATGAGGCGGATAATAAAAGGTAAGGCAAGACCGAAGTCATAATAAAAGCTTCATGGCGAAGTTGAATAAAAGATGGAGGTAAACCAAAGATAATAAGGCCCTTCCGTTAGGGGGCGTATAAAAGTCTTGGTAATAAGTCTCATGTTCAAAACCGTTATAAAACCGTGTTTATCGATTCTTCTTGTCAACTTAATTTTTTGACATCGTTGTCTATTAGGAGGGGTTATTGATTTGATGGTCTTAGTTACACCGTTAGGACTCTATTTTTAGACCTAAATCTCTATTATCGCATAAGTCAACAATGTATCCTCGTGGAACATTCAAGACAAAATAAAATATAAGAGATACAACTTAGGAATAATGGAAGGATAAGTACGTGATTAGGGCATATGAGTAGTGTTAGCATTACTAACTTATAATGACAATGATCTCGTTGCACGCTTGGCATGGAATTAAGGTGAAAATCGAGGACGATGAAATTATTTCTAACGAAGTATTCACGTGTTCTTATTCTATGAACCTAAACGTCCCATTTTGCGATGAAAATCATACATTATGTCTAAAACGCAAGTAGTAGTAATAGTAGTAGTGTAGCTAGTTTATCTTTCAATAAAGTGAATAAAAATGAATTTTGGAGGTCCTACGATACTTTATTCTAGCATTGCGTGAGGGCACGGCAATGGTTTAGTATGGGGGAGTGATGAGACTGCTTTTATACATAGTCTCATCGTCCAAATCGGGCTTAAAATGCATTAAATATCATTAAAACTGCCAAATATATGCTCGTGTTTGTTGCTTGTGTATTTTAGGTACGGATATTGAGGAAAAGACAAAAAGATCACAAGAATCAATCAAAAACGAACACGGGAAACGAAGCCGCACAATGAACCGGGCCCAAGAATGGATTTTCCAAAAATGACCTTGAAGAATTGAAGATTGGCAAGTTTGGTCCCTGAAGAATTGAAGACTTGTTAATTTATACCCTTGCAAATCTCAATTATTGCATTTGGGTCCCTAAATTATCAATAATTTACAAGATAAGTCCTTGGAGAATGAAGAATGTGCATTAATGGCCCTTGTTTAAAGTTTGAGGAAAGGCTGTGCCAAAATTGACAAGTTGTGTAAAGTTGTTACAAGTAATTTTGAAGTTGTTGGCTGTTTTTCACAACATGAACAAAGCAAGAAAATTGAGGGGGCCAAACTGCCAGACAACCAAACCCTCCCCACCACTCAGTGCTTGACACGTCACCCTCCACATCACCATACCCATTTACCCTACCCATTAACCCACAACCCACCCGGTTTATTAATAAACATGGGTCAATTAGTCAAACCCTTTTTAACTTTCCCACCCAAACACGTTTTTAAAAAACCTATTAAACCCAAAATAGATTAAACCTGCACTAATCCCCCCATAAACCCTAATATCCCCAGAACCAATCAACTTAAAAACAAAGGGGTTTTTGTTGAAACATTCCAAAACTTTGATTACCCCCTTTGTCACCAAAACCCACATCCCAAATAAACACAAGACACACCCATGTGTCTTGTGGGACCACCCCTGCAACGTCCCTTTCCTCCCAACCCCCAATACCAGACAAGATAAGCGAATGAGATGGACTCCTTGGCCCCCAAGAACATTTTAACGTCTATGATCAACTTCAAACAATTGGAAGCACATGTACATGGCAGAAAGATCACAAGAGACCACATTTGACCAAGACTTCAAGATTCGTCCAAGGGCCTTTATGGCATTTCATGTATTATGGTTTTTAGAACTAGAATCTTCTATCCAGTAGTAAAAATAGGGAATGTGCATGTACATTTCCCTTTGTTCCAGATTTTTCTCATTAAAACTTGTAATACCTTTTTAAGTTATAAAAGTTGGTGTTTTTATGAGTAATTCCTTTTTATAGTTAAAAGTTGGTTTGTTTATGTGAGATAATCTGAGTTCCATCATCAATTTGGTAAAAATATTTTGAAGTTTCAGTTTTGAAAAAGGTTTCAAAAGGTTTCTTTTAGGTTTTCAGAAATCCAAGATTCCATGAAGTGAAAGTGGATTGGAATCTTGAGTTTTCAGAAGTTGTTACTTGTTTCAAAAGGTGTTCATTGGTTCAAGGTTTATTGGATTGTAAAAGTTTTTTTTAAAGGGTAAAAAATCAGATTTTTGGAATTGTGTTTCTGCATTTTTTTTTTCTTAGCAGGTTTCTTTGAGTGCTTGTTTTGTCCAAGGATCTGCACAGATCCGGGTCTGTTTGGAGAAGGCATAGCAGCCTTGGTGGGACCTGGATGTGGGTCCCATAAGGTAACTTCCTAGTTCCTTGTTTGAGTTTTCAGATTTTTAGTCTTATGTGATTTTGCAAGAAGTTGTGAATATCTGCTTGTTTATCTGTTTTATCTGCTTGTTTAGGGCTTTTAGGGTTGTTATGCATGTTTAGGTAGATTTTAATCATTTTAGGTATGATTTAAAAGCTTTTGGTTTGGTAAAATTGATTTTCAGTTTTTTAAGGAGTGTTTGGATTAGGGTTTATATTGGGGTAAAAGACTTCCATTTTGCTGATAAACCTGTTTTGAACACTTCTTAGGTAGTTAGTATAGGATATATGTTCTTGGTTTTTAGTTTGGAGAAGTTTACAACACATTTGCATGATAAAAGTTTGGAAAATAGCACATAAATCAGTAACTGCTTTTTTGTGCATGTTCTTGTGTGATTTTGCCATCAAATCTTATATGCTCTTAGGTTTGATGTTAAAATAGGATTGTGGATAAATTATATGTCATTTGGTTGATTATTGTGCAAGTTATTGGCCATTGAAATTCGTTTTTGTGCATGTAAAATAGGGGGTACTGTTCATCAGAAACTTGTAAGCTTAATCAGTAACTTTTAGGGCCTTGTGTGACTGATTTTGTGTAAGAGACTTGTTTTTTTTGTGTTAATCTTGACTTCCCACAACCCAACTGGTTGTGGGAGTGCCTTGTTGTCCAAAAACAAGCCCTCCAAAAGCTTTCCTAAGCTCAATTGGTCAACTGACCTTATTCTTGCACTATCAGTGGGAACATAGTTCCCCCTGTTTGCCCAAAAGTTAGTACTGCTTCACTAGAAAACAAAATCAGCAAAGTGTCACTATCAGGTTTTGATCTATTTTGTCTTTAGTGGGCAAATTTGTGAATTAGACTTTCAAACTAGTTCCATTATTTTTCTAATTTAATTTCTGATTTTTCTGTTTAGGTAAAAAAATTTATTACTGTTCATTTAGTAATTTTTAGATTAAATAGCTATTTTTAATAATTTCTAAGTTTTTGTTTTTGGCATTTAGTGCCAAAAATACTTATTTTTCAGTTTTAACATTTTTCCTAGACTTAGAAAAAGATTTTAAGATTTTTAGTTAAAAAAGTTTTTACTGTTCACTTTTTAATTATTTTTTATAATTAATTTAGTTTAATTAGGGTTTTAAATCAAACTGTTTTTGTCTTTTAGTGAAAAATTTAATATTTTTCAAACTTTTTCATTTTTATTCTGTTCATTAGAGTAATTTAGGATTTTTAAAAGTGTCAAATTATTTTTGGTATTATTTTATTATTTTTTATAATTATTTTAGTTTAAAAATAGTTTTTAGTGATTTAAAAATAGAAAAAAAGTTTTTAAAAATTAGGAAAAGTACTTTTTAGTCTTTAGATAATATAAGTAAGTTATTTGTTCAATAAAATAATATTTTGGACATTTTGATTAATTATATTTAATTTTAGGGCTTTAATTAGCATTTAAAATTGAATATTTAATTAATAAAAGGTTTTAAAATATTTTTATTGGATTTTTATTCTTATTTATATTATTTTAGACTTACTTTTAGCTTTTAATTAATTTTTAGGTTTAAATTTTTTATTTTGTAGTTTTTACGGTTTTACGTGAACGCCTTTTCGTCTTAGCTCGATCCGTCTTCGTAACCGTCATTCTCTTCTCACCCCATTTCTATTTTATTTTTCTCAAATATAATCACAAATATTAATCAATTCATCACAAAACACACTTGCCTCCTTAGGAAACGAACTTGGACTTATTTGGTCATTAGTGCTCGGTTTTCCTAAACCGACACTTAACGCTTACCACTATTTTGTTATCCTTTTCCTAAAGGGTGCAAAAAGTCTACAATCGGTCTTTAAGGCAAATCATGACTCTTGTGTCAAGAAATTCCTTAATTATGTGAACTCCCGTGCTAGAGTTAAATCCCAGTGGTTAGCTAGAATCAAACCCATTGGTAAAGTGTGGCGCCCCACTGGTAGAACCTTCACTCTTGTAGGAAACAAGTGCCCTTTAACTAGAATAGTCTCCAATCCTACCAAGACGTCTAGGGAGGAAACTCAAAAGGATGATCAATCACTTAAGCCTAGTGACCCATCTCCTCATGTCACCTCTTGCACAAGAAAAGACAACTGTGAACCCCCACATGGTTCTAAAATAGATATCGTTAACCCATATCAAAGCATACAAACTCCTAATGAGAATGCAGGTACCAAAGTCAATGTTCAACAAGAACAAAGCGGTCCAATCGTTGTATGCCGTTCAGCTAAGAACACTCTCAGAGTTTGGTTGCTGAAGAATCTGATATCTAAGAAACAAGTGTCTCAGGGGATTTGCAGTTAAGCTTACAATATGGTTCATTGTTAAATGACAGACGATGTCCCGGACTTCAAATAAAGGGAAGTTTATCTATGCAACGGTAACTTACCCTCAAAACGAGAAATTAAATTTTCTCGGACACGAGCTTACATTAAAACTATTCAAAGGTTTTAATCTCGTGTATAAGGCTTACAGTCGGATCACAGATTGTAACCCATACTTCCAAGAAAGGGGAGTTTATCTCGTCAACGATAACTTACCCTCAAAACGAGAAATTAAACTTTCTCGGACACGAGCTTGCATTAAAACTATTCAAAAGTTTTAAGCTTGTCTAAATGGCTCACAGTCAAATCACAGTCTGTGACCCACTCTTCAAAGACAGGAAAGTGTACATTTAATTACACTTATCCTAACAACAATAAATTAATTTTTCTCGGGCATGGGCTGATATTAAAAACATTCGCCATTTTTAAGCTCATGCACAATGACTTACAGTTAAATATCAGACTGTAACTCGGACCTCAATTTTAGGAAAGCTCATCTTTAATGATAACTTATCCTCGTAATGGGAAATTAATTTTTCTCGGTCATGAGCTTTTATTAAAACATTCCAAGTTTTAAGCTCAGAAAGGAAAGTGTATCTTTTAAATAAGAGAACTTGTCCTCATAACGAGAAATTCATCTTTCTAAATCATGAGCTTTACGTTAAAACATTCAAAAGTTTTCAAGCTCATGAAAACGACTTCTAAGTAAATGTCAACTTAGGACTCGTTCTTTAGTTAAAAGGAAAGTTTATCGCCAATGATAAACTTATCCTCATAACGGGAAGTTTACAAATTCTCGGACTTGAACTCGTTTAGTAAGATATTCAAAATCTTAAGCTCAAGTAATTGGTTTATTAAAACCGTTGAACACAATTTGTCAAGAGTTTTTCAAAAGGTTTTTCTAAATCTTTCAAAATTGTGTGTTCAACAATGTTTTGATAAAAAGAGCATGTCTTCTGGAATCGATAATATTTACGATCCTAATATCTTGGTTTTGTATGGGTTCTAGATTCTCTCACAGTCCTCTCGAATTGATCTCAGCCTTAAGTGGAATGATTGTTCTTGGTTACCAAATAAAAGGGTTTGGTTTTCTAATATACTAAAGGTTAAAACGTACTTAAAATTAAAACTTAAATCAAAGACAATTACTTTAATGACAATTAATAAAAACGTGAATTAAAATTGAAATTAAGATTAAAATTAAAATTGAAATCAAAGTTAAAATTACAGTTGAAATATAAATTGTGAAATAAACGTAAAGAAACAGTAGAACAGTAACACTAAAATAAAATTGATTCGGAACTTTTTAACCTTGATTCGGAACTTTGCTCATGCGGAACTTTCGCTCGGAACTTTGGTTCATTCAGAACTTTGTGATTCATCCGGAACTTTGCTCATTCGGAAGTTTTTGGTTCATCCGGAACTTTGCTCAGTCGGAAGTTTTTGGTTCATCCGGAACTTTGTGGTTCATTCGGAAGTTTTACTCATTCGGGACATTTAGACTCATTCGGAACTTTTGACTCATCCGGAACTTTGGTTCATTCGGAAGATTAGGTTCATCCGGAACTTTCAGTTCGTTCGGAACTTTAATCTGATTCGGAAATTTTTTAAACAAAAACTCACTCGGAACTATTTTATTCACCCGGAACTTTTAACCTAAGCAGTTCATTCGGAACTTTTGTGCTCATTCGGAAGTTTGGTGTTCATCCGGAAGTCTGGAAACACAGGTACAGTAACGAACCCCGAAGAACAAGGAAACTAGTTTTAATCCAAAATTCACCAAGTTTTTCACCAAATCTTAAATAAAACTAAACACAAAGCATCTACTAACCATAAACTACAAATCCCATCAACAAAAACACAAATCTCAACAACTTTTGAAGATCAAATCAAGAAAATAAAAACTTAACTTGAAGATAAAGATGATGATGAACAAGATGAAATGGAAAGATTAAACATAGAACTTGTATTGAATGATTAATGTTTTAACAAGATCAAACAAAGATTAAAATAACAAATTTAAAAATCAAAGATCAAGATCACCAATCACCCTAATGGTGTTGGTGATGGGACGAACTAGAAGGAGAAAAAGAAGGAGAGAAAAAAACTAAAACTAAAACTGGCTAACTCCTGGAAAGTGTGAGGGGATGGGCTTTATATAGCCTTGTCCTTTGGTTGGTGAGTGGGCTTTCTCCCGTTCTTCTTGTCTTTTCATCTTTTCAGAAAAGTTTCCGTTTTCGATTCTGATTCGGGATTTGTCGTCGATTAAATTTAACTCGTCTTTTAATTTCTTCGTTTAATAGACTTGAGTTTCTTCGACTTATGTAAATCTTCCATCCTTGGTTCTTTTCTTCGATAAATCTTCGAATAGGCCCAGTGACTTCAAATCTTTTGCATCTCTTGGACAATAGACTTTATCTTGAGTCTTTTTCTTCAGTAAAACCCGTGCAACCCCATGTTTTCTTTAATATTCATCCGGTTGGCTCTAAAAACACAATAAACACAAAAACCACGCATAATTCCAAACAAATGATATTAAATACGTGTTTTGGTCTCGTTTTAGCCAGAATTAAGTGGTAAAAGGATGGGTGTTTACACACCTATCAATCCTAGAAATGTCGTTCAATAATGACACGGGGTTTTAAATAAAGTTCGAGCAGAAGTTCAAATGTTTTAAAACATGCTCAATATGACTTGCTATTATTTCCGATAGTAACCCGCTTTTCATATTGAAGTCAAGCATTTCACCGTAAAGCTTTGACTCAAAAATGGGAATTAATTTTCTCGGGCATTGTTTACTTTATAACCATGTAAGGGATTGTGTTTACGTAATAACACAGTCTAACACGAATATATGTACGCTTCAGAGCATTTATTTGTTAAAACGAGAGAAATCTTGTTTTTATGAAGTTATCATCTCCACATACCGTAGCAATTCACAATTGATATCTACATACTCGACGATGCGACTACTCAAACGGAGACTACAGCTCTTTCGATAAAAAAACGGGTCAAGAACTGTGAGGGAGCAATTGTCACGCATTCAGATTTTTCGATGCCGAATGTGCCAAGTTCACTATTTGGTGTCAAGACAACGATATCAATCGTGCATATGGTATCATGACAGATTACCGCTTTTCAAAGAAGGAGAATATAATTTCAGACGTTACGGGGGAGACCAACATTCGTGAACAAGAACCACGTGATTCTATCATATGATGTTCTCCATCATTCAGGTCCCACCTCGTAAAAGTATTAATCTTGTGAATACATTATCATTTATGATCTTTGCACGTGATAAGTACCTTACACTTGTGTTTAAAAGATTTTTAATTTACGTTTCATGTACACCCTCATTAATTTGAGGGGGAGCTTGTGATAATCATAAAGATAGTTGGATTTGCATTTTTCTTCCCAAATTTTCTTAAAATTTCTTTAAATCAATTGATATTAAAAACATCGATTTGGTTCATATTTTTAATATGGGGGAGAAAATGTGATTTAATATTGAGATCAATAATGGTTTGACTTAATGTGTTGGCTCATCCTAACATATGTGAAATGTTTTCGAATATCGCTACGTATGTTAAGAGGGAGCAAAATGGATTTGCATATCAAAATGGATTTCATGGTGATTTATACTTACCCACAACCTATTTATTTCACGACGATGAAGATTGTGGTGACAAAAGGATGGTAGGATAGGTTAAGTCTAATGATTCTTATAGAACGGAGGAACTTCCCAAGGACATTCCATAGCTAGAAATAGTAGTCCTTAGGAAAGATGGAGAAAGATTGTGAACGTAGCTGAATGCCGACTAAGTATTTAAGTTAGCACTGGAATAATCACAACAAGGTGCTAGTTATGACATATTGGTAAGCATTGAAGGGGCTGAATAATGAAAAAGAATTGTAATGATAAAGGGTGAAAAGAAAGAATCCCTCCTTACAACCTTAGGCAGAAACCCGCTCAACTCATTAGCTATTGAGATCATTTTAATGATGCTCGATATTGAAGATAAGACATCATGGACCCATTATGTAATGCACAACCCATCCTAGCTAACTCATATATCTCTTAAAAGGTATTTGTTTTAATCACACGGAGATCAACATGTTATCTATCGATTTATTCACTTCAAATATATTGATATTGAAATGGTGGCACTCCTCTCCAACCTCCGCTCACTAAAATCCAAAATGCACGATCGAGTCTAGATCCATTTGAGATCATCAAATATCTCATTAGGACACACTTCCATATTTCCTTGCTTCCTCACACTCTGTGAAAAGTAAGAAAGATATTAAGAGTCCTACGCAAAATCATCATGATCTTGCCTCAACATTCGAGCAATACAAAGTATTTACAATGAAGATGGAAATCCTTTTTGAGTAAACATCAAAAAGCTCATGGTAGGTGACTGATGAGACTACAATTATACATGGTCCCATCGTTCTTTTTGGGCTTTAAATGCATATAAATGTCATAGAATACCATATATTATGCTTGTGTTTGTTACTTGTGTATTTTAGGTATGGATATCGTGAAAAAGACAAAAGATCACAAGAAACAAGCAAAAACAAACACGAGAAACGAAGCCGCACAATAAATTGGGCCCTAGTTGTGTTTTTCCAAGAATAAGTCCTTAAAGAATTGAAGATGTTCAAAAAAGATCCCTCATCATTGAATAAATGACACTTTATACCCTTGTATATTCATAATTACAAGTTTGGTCCCTAAAGTTTGTCAAAATTACAAAAAGGTCCCTTAACTTTGAAGAATTGACAAGATTGGTCCCTTAAAATTAAGGAACTGTCAATATTGGTCCTCCTCAAAGTCAAACATACAAATAAGACCTTCAAGTTTCAATAAAGTTTAAGATTGGCCCTTCAAATATCAAGAAATGTGCAAAACAAGTCCTTGAAACCCTTTTGAGAAAGTTTTATGGTCAAAGTCTGAAATTGGGAACTTATTTAACAAAAGAATTGAGTTTGTTGGCTGAATAAACATATTATACATGTTTTCCCAAAGAACAAGGATCCCTTCTGCCATTCTCAAAGTTCAAATATGCAAACACGCGCCAAACAAACATAACCATCTTTTTCGAATCAAACGTGGCACTATTCACGTTCTTCACCCCAAGCATTACTTTTTACAAAAGAGAGGGATAATCTCAATTACCCACACCCAAAAGTAATTAACCCTCACACGAACACATCCCACACTTAACATCACCCACCCCATCACCATGGACCCTACCCCCAATTCCCTTTCAACCAATCACACCACGACTTCCTCTCCAAGTTATCCTACGTGGCCAAATCAACAGCTCTTGGCTACTACTTGGTCCTAAATGCAAAAAGGAACGATTTGGATCATTTTGGACAACTCATTCCATCTAGAAGACATCAAGGGCAATTCTGAGAATTTAGAGCTAGGGTTTTTGATTTTTAGCTTATATTCCTTCTATGTACCTCTATATAAGGAGACCTCAACTTGTAAGAGTCCCTTGTTTCAGTTTGTGCTTTCTCTCTTGAATTTTTTTTTAAAATTAATAAAAGTTGGTATTTTCTATGTTTGAAAGTGTAATTCCTTTTTATTGTTTGAAGTTTGTAAGGAGAAGCAAATTTTGAGTTCCATTTAGTGTTTTGAAAGTTTTTTGGTCGTTTGATTAAGCCACGTTTTGTTTTGAAAAGGTTTTCAAGGTTTGAAAAAGTTTCAAAACTAGGTTTCTGTTTTGTCTTATTACTTGTGCTAACCCCTTCCAAAAGCTATAAGCTCTTGCAAGCTTGTTGACACCAAGCTTGTGAAGGTTTATCAACCTTTGGTTGGCCTGTTTGTTCACTGTGTTGAAGATCTAAGACCTTGAGGTTTAGCTGTTGAACCATCAACCAATGTCTCATTCATCTCTTGTTCAAGGTGCCCTAGGTGTGTTCTAGCTGTTGAATCACACTCTAGGGAGATTTGCTGACTTCCCCTAGGAAGTTGTGGGGAAGAGGTTCACTCATTCTATCCTTTTCTCTTTTAAATTTTTGGTTAAAAATATGCTATGATAAGTTGCTATGTGATTTTGTGTTATGTTGTTTGTGTTGTTAGTTTTATTGTTTAAACCTGTTATTTTTCACCTAGTGGAGGTATTTGAACCATAAAATCAGTAGGTTATTTAGAAAATTAAAAAGTTTCTTTGAAAAGGGCTAAAACAAGTTTGTTTGGGAATTTTGGGATCAAAAGGCCTTGTGGCCTTGTGCCCTTGGTTCTTAGGGTTGGATTTCATTGTTTTTAAGTAAGTTTTGATAGTTGGGTTAAGTTTCAAAAGGTTTGGCAAAGGTTTTGCAAGTTTTTGGAAAAATCAATTCTAAGTGTTCTTGATTTGGTCAAACACATCAGAAGATCTAAAATCTTCATCTGTTGGATTGAGAGGCTGAATTTGGTTTGTGAAGAGCTTTTGTTGTGTGCTATCTATGCAATACTTGGTTGTTTAATTTGGTGGCTTATTGAGGGAGTTGTAGCTTATTGAAAGTGGCTAAAGTGGTCAATTGCATCAACAATTTGAGCACTCTTGTTTTGCTTTACAATATGAATTCTAGTGCTTGCCCTGCTAAACCATTGCTTGTTATCTCTTATTTGGCTGATTGTGAACTTGTTTTGATATTTGGTTTGCTTATTTGAAGGCTGATAAGCTCACTAGCTTATAAGCTTTTATCAGCCAAAACTGAAGTCAAGTGAACCAACTGGTTTGCTTGATTCATTGGTCTTAACCTTAAGACCTCATCCAAAATAGCTCAAAACAAGCTTATAACCATCTCATAATCATTTGCTGAAAGTTTGGTAAAATTTGGTACACGTTGACTTTTGGTCAAATAAGCTCAAATTGGCTTATTTTTCAGTTCAGCTTATTGGTACATGCAACAACTTGGTTTTTGTAATAGGTGTCATTTTTCTCAGCTTAATATCAATTCTGGAAGGTTTCAGCTTATTTGGTTAAGGTTTTGCTAGAAAACCAACTTATTTGGCTTTTTCAGTTTGCTTATTGGCTTCTACAGCTTATTTCACTGGACTTTTTGGGATTTTTCTTGTTGATTGTTCTTAGTTAAGCTATTTGCGAGCTTTTGCAAAAAGAATCAGCTTTTGAAACCCCCTAGAACTCAAACCTGACTATTTTGTCTTTTAGTGAAAAAGTTCTTTGCTTGATTCTAGCTTATTACTTGGTCTTTTTCAGAATTTCTTTTTGCAAAAAGGTTTAAAATCTCATAAGAAGGTTGTGTGTTTAAGCAAAGCTTATGGCAACAGCTTATTGCTTAATGGGCTAATTGGCCCAATAAGGATAAGCTTATTGACTTATAAGCTGTGATAAGCTCCAGCTTTTGGGCCTTTAAACTTTTGTGTTTAAAATCAAATTTCGAGTTGGGTTGTGCTTTTTGGTAGCTTTTTGGTAGCTTTTTGTGGATTTTGGATTATTGGGCTGAAAAGCCCATTGGATTTGGACTGTTTTTACTTTTAGCCCATTTGGGGGTCCAATAGGGGTATTTTGGTCATTACAACTTCATTTTCTGATTATATAAAATAAACTAGTTTGCAAGTTTTTAGATTTTTTAATAAACTTTTTATTTTTAATATTATTTTAATAGTTAATTTTAGATTTTAATCATTTTTAATTGATTTAATAGGTTTAAAAATTTGAAAAAAATACTTTTTAGTTTTATTAAGTTACTTTTGAGGTTTACAAGTAGAAAAATCTTTGTTTGAACTTTTTGTTAGTTTATTTGATTTTTAGGGCTTTAATTAGCCTTAAAAAATTAAATATTAATTAATTAAAAAGTTTGAAAAATTTTTGATCATTTGTAAACCTTAGTTTGATTTTTAGGAATTTTTGGTAATTTTTTGAGAATTTTTAAAGCAAAATTTTATTTTGTCTATTTTTACGGTTTTACGTTTTTTACGTCTTAGCTTAGTTTTATCGTATCCGTCATTTCTCCCCTTTTTCTTTCTATCGATATTAATCTAAAACTTACAAGTTTTTCACACACAATCAACCTCTTTGGGAAACGAACTTTTTACCTTAGGGTTATTAGCACTTGATTTTTCCTAAAATCATTTTGCTTAATACTTACCGATTTTACGTCTTTTTCCTAAAGGGTGTGAGTTTACCATAATCAGTGACTAGTTCTATTCTTTATGAATCAAACTTGTGATAACTGGAAAGAAACAATGGTTTAATTCTTAATTGAATTTAAACACGTTCCAGGCCTCTACGCAATATCTTAGTGATCTTGCCAGAACACTCAGAGTGACACTCTTTAGTGTTTACAGTAATGAGTGGAAATCCTTCTAGTGTTAACATTAAACAACACTTGGTAGGTAACTTGCAAGATTCTATATGAATCAAGCTCGTGACAACTGGAAAGCAACGATGGTGCGGTTCTTAATTGAATTTCACTTGTTCCAAGTATATAAATTGACGGCTTCAATCATGCGGATAATTTTATCCAAATGATTCACTCTTTACGTTCGCAGTCAGCTTTGGACGGTCGAGTAAAGAGAACGGGTTTACCCGTGAAATCTTATAAAGGAGGTTCTTAATTGAAACTACCTTCCACAAGTACGATATTTAATATCGTCCAACGGTCTTCACCAATTGGCGGTAAAATGCTACCTAATTAGGTTGAAATGTTCAAAGCCATTTCATCCGTGTATATATTTTGTTGTTAACTGTCTTATGTAGCGTAACAAGACGGTGGCATTGCGGTGTCCGAAAAGAAGTCGTCCCCACATGCTTATACTTTCTGCACTTAATACTTCAACAAATTCAAGAAAGTCTAAAAGTCAAGTCTTTCGTTGTATCAAACTCTAAAGCTTTCAAGAATTTATAAAGATATAAGTATGTGGAACACGAAGTCACGAAGAGGCGAATATCACAAGTGATGAATGCACAAGGTCAAGGCAAGGAAACATGCTCAAGACTAAAATCAAATATCACATCAACATATTCACAAGAACAAGATCAAAGACTCGAGAATAGTATGCTAGGTTTAAGAATTTGTAAAATGGTGTGACCTCCCGTAGGGGGAGATTGTTGGAAATACGAAATTCCAAAGAAAGTCTCAGTCACATCATTGTTAGCATAGATCACGAGCTATAGACTATTTAGAACTTAGTCTCTTGGAGCGACCTCCCTTAACGGGAGATTGTTGGAAATACATTTTTACGTATTTAGGAAGGATCGGTCACTCCAACGAGATGTATATAGTATGGGCTCGTGATCTAGTATGTAACAGTATAACTAACAAAGCCCACATGTAGGGTGGGCTATATATACCCCTCCTAGCATGTTAGGAGGGGTTGGTTCTCACATTTCATTATTCATTAATCTAATATTTCCTTTTTCTCTCCAATCTCTCTCTACTTTCTCTCTAGATCTTCATCTATCTCTCTCTCTCTCTCTTTAGATCATTCCAAGGTTTAGATAATCCAATAATTACGTAGATCTACATTTACAAAATCTTTTGGTTAACTTTTCTTGTACTCACCACTGTTTCATAAGCTTCAATCAAAAGCTCTTGACAAAGCTTTTGATTGATCTTTTGAAGCCATTGGCCTTATTGTTTTCTGTTGGTTATGGTGTGTAGGTGTACAAGATAAAGCACTCTTCTCCATTCCTTTCATTTTTTTTCTTTCTTTTTAAGACATATCATCATCTATTGGTTCTGTTTTAGAACCTCAACAAGAGATCTCTACTTGGTCATTATGAGCAGCTCCATAACTCCTCAAGTTCACCAAAAGCATAAGGAACGCATCAACCCAGGGTAAGGCTTGAACCCCTTGTTGATTTTTATAAACTTATGAGAATTATGAGATTTGTCTTATTTAGGTCCTGCTAGGTTTATTGTTTGGTTTGTGTTCCCTTGATGAATTTTGCATGCTAGAATAGTTCTACAAGCTTTTGAGTTAGTTTAGATAAGTTTTACATTTTTTAGGGGGTGTTCGGGACTGAGTTTGCTATTATTATGGTTGACACACACTAGGGTGAATTTAGTCTAAACATGTTTAGTTAGTATAGTCTAGTTGGTTTTGAGGTTTGGTTTGACTGTTACAATGGTTAGTTTAAGTTTTCAAGATAAACTGAAAAAGGATTGCGTAATCTGTCATAAAACAGTAGGTCTCAATTTTCCTTTTCTTGTGTGTTTTGAGTTTTGTTTTTGAGGCCATTAGTTAGAAATAGGATAGTAGTTCAAAGTTGTTTAGTAAACTTGCGGCCTTGGTTAAAGTAATATAGGGTAGCATAACAAGTTGGGGTACATGTTCAAGTAGTGTTAGTAAAAAACTGTCAAAGCAACCAGTGGGCAATTTAAGGCCTTGAATGTGTTTATTTCACCTTAAAATCTCTCAAAGTAATTTTGTTAATGGTATCACACACAATCGACGGACTAAGACTACCCACAACATCATCGGTTAAAAGTCTCATTTTTCGGGCTAACCTAGTCACAAATTGTCCACACACAATCATGCTACTTGCTTGACTACCATGACCTTTCCTTTTCATCCATTTTGCAATGACCCAAGCCACATTAGCATATTGATCACGGTTTTTGTCCCTAAACATGCTCAATAACCATAAATCATTCTTTTGAACCTTATCATATCCCGTGGTTCTTTGACAAACCGCATAGGCTATCATCTTTTGAAGCACTCTCAAAAGTGGGCTAGAAATCCTAGTAGTCGGGCTTCTAAATATGCTCAATAGATCCTCATCCGAGAAAATTGATTCCCAAAACTCATTAGCATTAAAATTACCATGCTCACGTTCACCTTCTTGGAAGTAAATTTCAAATCCTTCCTCATCTCGCTCCTCTCTAGTATACAACTCCAAGTATTTAGCAAATTCTTTCAAATTCAAAGAATGTCCTCTTCCACAAAGTCTAAAACTCATAATTTTCTTAGTCACTAGCTCATCTCCCTCAACATCTTCATCAAAATGAAAAGTTGAGAAAAACTCAAGAACAAGCTCCGCATATATCTTCTCCCTACAAGTAAAAGTACGAATCCAAGCATTCGATCGAAACAAGACTTCATTACCTCCAGCTTCTATCACAACTATCGATAGCATCTCCCTAATTTGAGCTTCACAACCAAGCTCATTCAAAACTCTAGATGGTTTTAGTATCAGTCGTACATCCAGGCCAACTCAGAAATTAGTGGTTAGGAACTGCCATGAGTGCGGCACTTGTTGACTCGATAAGCTTTCGCCTCTTTCCTCGGCTTGATGAGCCGGTCTCATAGTTTCCAGAACCTGTGTTCTGCAAAATTTATCACACAAACAAACATATATTAGCGTTAGATAAACATTAGGGGTCAACGGTATCCCTATGTTGGTGTTCTGATCTTTTTGTTGGTTTACAGACAAAAAGTGTGGCGCACAAATTAAATGTGCGGCGTACTTTCTGGGAAAAATCTGCTAAAGTGCGACGCACAAATGAGAAGTGTGGCGTACAATCTGTGTAACTTTAGCATATGTCGGGGTACTAATAATTTTAACCAAATCCGCAAACTAATGGCTACAAATTAACAACAATGGCTAGAATCGAACACTAAAACATTCATAATTCAATTCCATCCGTGACTTTGCTCAATGTTGAGGTTTAATTTCAAAAACCCTTATTTTTGTATTTTTATATTTTTCTTATAATCAAAATATATCCTAATCATTATCCCTATTACGAATCTAATTTAATCCCATTATGAATTACTAAGAACCCTAATTGAAAATTAATCAAAAGTTAAAATTAATAAAATTAAAATATGTATGAATCAAAGATTAAAAACTTACCATAGACATGATCTCGAGTGTGAATTGAAATAGAAATTGAAAAATATTTTTGGTGATGATCCAAGAAATTGTCAGGTGTGTTTTTGTTTTTTTTAGTTTCAAATGAGAAAAATTAAGTTTAAACAAAAATTTCGTCCAGAAGTGCGGCGCACTTTTGAAATGTGCGGCGCACATTCTGCGCTGACAGATACAGTTTTTGTAATTTTACTACACAAGACACAAAACTTCAAATAAAACTTCTAATTCATTCGATTTCATAAAAGAAAAATGACCAGACAACTAGGGAAAACATTCCCTTCTTCTAAGACCATCCTAAAACATCTAGGACTCTTAGATTTTACTTTCGTTTTATTGGTTATCTATATACAAAAAGATAAAAAAATTCATAAAGTAACTAGGATTCAATGATACACTCCTTTCTTTCTCTTTATCCTTAGTTATAGTAGAAGTTTAGAGGTGACATGATATCACTCTCCGTTGTTGATAAAAAAGTTAGATGGACCGAGCTAGACCCGAATTAGGCTTAATTCGGGGTCTTGTGGACTCCGGCTCTTGCACCAAATGAAACTTGTTTGAAGACCCTGCACACTAAAAAGGACACTGTTAGGCTTACCGTGGGCGCTTGTCCCACGATTAGACTCCGGCGTGAGAGTAAGTAATCGGTTTGAGTATTATGTGAGGGTTTAGAGTATTGTGTATCTCATACCTTTGTGGAATCTTGAGGGTTCCTTTTATACCTGAGAGAGTCCTGGTTGGGCTCTCCTACTCTTGCGGCCTAAGGAAGAGATAATGACCCAGAATAGCTTGATCTTTATCGCATAACCAAGGTAAGTGTATATCTCTTACTAATACTTCGCTTTTGGCTAGGTATGAAAATATTATCGTCCGAATCTTTTCGAATTGAAAACCGGTCTTAAGTGCGACTCGATCGTCTTTTGGTGAATCAAGATAATGGTTTGGTTTGTTTTAACCTAATTGCAATTAATTAAAGTGTCGTTTAGTAAAGTGGAAGTTAAAAGATTAATTTGAATGACGAGTAAAAATAAATGCATATAAACTTAAAGGTGATAATGGAAAAGTTCTAACTCACTAAATAAAACTAACACTTGGAAAATTTCAGAAAATAAAAAGTGCTATAAGAAGGTGATATCGAAAGAAACCAAACCAAGTCAAAAGGACCCCCGATCGGAATGTTTTCCGATCGGCCGATCGGAATACGGGTAAAAGTGACACGATCGGAATATAGGGACAAAAGGTCAATCGGAATAATTAAAACCCTCACCGTCGGAATACTACAAACGCACTCAATCGGAATACGAGCAAACACCCTAATCGGAATATAGGACAGAACAACCAATCGGAAAATGAAACAAGGGCTGCCAATCGGAATTTACAAACCCTAATCCGATTGGTTCAATCGGAATAAGGGAGGGAGCTGCCGTCGGAATATTGGCCAATCGGAAAGGTCACCAATCGGAAAGGGGAGTTTGAACCCTTTCCGAAATTTAAGGAAATCGGTTAGATGGTACCCCCGGTCGGAAAAACTCAATCGGAAAGGGGCTTTACCACCCTTTCCGAAAATTGTGGAAGAAAGGTAAGCTAGGTAATAAGCTAACTTTAATAAGCTAATACCAAAACCACCCCGAATCAACTACAAATCCGAATCAAATAAGCACTTTAATCCACTTATCTAACTCGAAATCAAACAACTTTTTAGATTAAACAATAAAAACATAAACTTTTTAATAAAACTTTTATAAGAAAAATAAGCTAATCATAAAATTAAGCCAATAAGCACAAAAGTCTTAAAGCTTAATTAAATGAAAACTTATAAGATGATCAAAAGATTAACTTTTTAAGCACGAAATCAATTAGAACAACACGGATCTTATGATAATCGCACCAAAATCAATCTTAAATCAAAGAAAAGTAGAATGAGATTAAGAGATAAAAGCTTAAAATAGAACTTGATTAATAAAAATAAGCAATACAAAGAGTTAATCTTGAAAGATTAAAAGAAAAAGATGAACTAGTGAGAGAAAGTTTAAGACTTTCTCTCTCTAAAAACTAGAGAAAACTAAAAAGTGAAAAATTAACTAAAAACTCTAACCCCCCTCCTAATGACTATTAGGAGGGTATTTATAGGGAAGGTGGAAGGAGTGCATGTGTTGCATCTTCTTTCTTGCTTTCTTCACGTTTTCTCGACTCGACTTTAATTCTTCGTCTTTGTCGTCTCGGGATTTGAACTTGTCTTTTAATTTTCTTCTTCTATTAGACTTAAGTTCTTCGACTTCGTTAAACTTCCGTCTTTTGACTTTTTCTTTGATAAATCTTCAGAATAGGTCTTGGACTTCCGTTCTTTTTGCACTCTTGATCTTTTGACTTCGTCTTTTTCCCGTTTTCTTCAGTAAAAGCCCGTGAAAACCCGTGTTTTCTTCCTTTTTCATATTTAGGTCCTAAAACACAATAAAAACACAAACCACGCATAATTCCGACTTTTACGACATAAATCACACGTTTTGGTCTTGTTTTTATTGGAAATAAGTGGTAAAAGGATAAGTGTTTTCACACTTATTAAATCCCCTACACTTGACCATTGCAATGCCCTCATGCAATGCATTAATTTTTAAGCACGGTTTACATTTTCCATCATAAATAACCCACCTTGGCCTTTATTAAATACTAAACATAAAAGATAGAAATAAGTAAAGAAATTAAAAACTTACATTGGGTTATGGCGGCCATGAACGTTTATCATCCTCAAGTTTCACGTTCCCCATACCAAGCTTAGAAACGAGATCATTGTTATTATAAGTTAGCAAACTATCACGAACTCATGTGGGCCAATTATTCACTTAGACTCCCTTATTCCTAGGTGTATCTCTTATATTTTATTTTTGTCTTGAATGATCACGAGGATGCATCGTTTGACTTATTTCGATAGTTATTTAGTTCGAAAATAAGGTGAACAATTTAATCAATAGTTAGCTAAAGGACCAAATCTTTTAAAACTGCTTCTCGGGATATCAGAAAGTTCATATCTTGGCATAACTTGGTTCGCGATTTGAGACCTTTCTCGGGCCGATATTTGGCAGCGACTTCATACTTCAAATCTTCGAGAGACGTTCTTGAAATTATGGTCTTCTCTTCATAATAGGAATTTCTTCACTTGAAGTTTTTGAGAGATTCTTCATCTTTGGACCACGACTTCTTCATTTTTCTCCAATCTTTATTTTGGACTTTGATATACAACGATCCGCCTCCTTTTAGGACTTGGATCTATTTATCCTCATACCTTGTTAGGGTCTTTTCGGATAGACTTCTCCATGACTTTTGGGGAGTTCTTGCTTTTCGTCGTGTGTCTCGATCCTTCATATTGATTTTCGATAAATGATTCTTCACATCACTTTTGGATCTTTAGCAACAAAATGTAGCCCTCATGCCTTGTTAGGGCCTTTTCGGACTCGCCAATCTTCGGGCCCCGCTTCATAAGTTATGCCTTGGCTATGAACTCTCGTCATTACCGAGCAACTTTTAAACGATCTGGGGCTAGAAGCTAAGTAACCTTTTAAATCGTACAACCTTATTTATTAGCAGATTAATTTATTAACAAGCGGAGGGAGAATAGGCTCATAATTAACTCACATAAATTCATGAAAGAATACCGAACTTATAATTGACTCTATCATCTCTCGTTCTCCACAGTTTAAAATCTCAAGGAATGAGACTCGTGGATGCTTAGCCAATTAAATCAAAGTTTTGGGTTTTCGAGTCGCCTATAGGATCTTGCAAATTCTTAGACTTTTACAAGTTTAGAAATCGCGTTTTAAAGTTCCCTTGATAAACGACTCTCTAGGATCAATTATAGGAACTTGCGAAAAGTTCTTGTTCTTAACCCGTGAGAGTTAAGACTTTCGCGTTTTATAGCTCCCTATATAAAAGCCTAGCAAAACTTGACTTAAACACGTTAAGGATACTAGCTAGAGTAAACTTAGGTAAGTAAACTCGGGTTGAGTCAAAATGTTCACGACTAAGAAAAATCTAAAACCACTTTATTAAAAATCTATTCTAGCAAAGGAAACATAACGAAGGCAAATACAACTATACAACTAGGCCAAAATAGATTAAAAATTTTGAAAAATGTCGAAAAATCAAATTTTCCGGTTAAAATGAGGGCAAATTCATGGAAAAGACCACTTACTTCGATAGAAGTCCCCCCTACACTTGAGATAAACATTGTCCTCAATGTTTAAGCATGTGGGAGTAAACTCCCCTACACTTAGGACATTGTGCACTTTGTTTAAATCTTGCTAAGGAAGGGACAACTAAAGTGAATTCAATGTGAACATATAGAATATGAAATATTGAATCACAAGAGTTTAGGATAGAACCGGGAAGATGGAAAACACGGTATCACGGGTCATCAAAAGTCATCAAGATGCTCTCTGAAGCTTTAATCCCTGCACAGCACAAGAAACAAGACAACAAACATATGCGGGGCTCCCCCTACACTTATTATGAAAGTAGTAAAGGATAGAACACGGGTTGCCTCCCGAGAAGCGCTTGTTTTTGTTCACCGAGTCATGAGCCTGACTCGACCCAATTTTAGTTCATGGGGAACGTGGTGAGGGATGGAATCATCTCGTGGGAGATGTCCTCACCATAGTACAGCTTCAAACGCTGGCCATTCACCTTGAAATTGGGCCCATTTGGCTGAGAAAGCTCAATGGTCCCATAAGGAAAGACTTTGGCGATGGTGAATGGACCAGTCCAGCGGCTCTTCAACTTGCCAGAGAAGATCTTTAACCGAGAGTTAAAGAGTAAGACTTGATCACCAACGTGGAACTCTCGGTTCTTGATTTTAGCATCGTGGATCATCTTCGTCTTCTCCTTGTAGATCAGCGAGTTCTCGTAAGCTTCATTCCTCAGTTCATTTAGCTCGTTGAGTTGAACCTTGCGATGATCACCGGCTTTGATGATGTCGAAGTTCGCCCACTTCAAGGCCCAGTGCGCCTTGTGTTCCAGCTCGATGGGTAGGTGGCAGGCTTTCCCGTACACAAGACGATAAGGTGTACAACCGATCGGGATCTTGTAAGCAGTACGGAAAGCCCACAGAGCATCATCTAACTTATCGACCCACGCGGCACGATGCTCTCCCACAGTACGCTCCAAAATTCTCTTCAAGCCACGGTTGGATATCTCGGCTTGCCCATTGGTTTGGGGATGATAGGCGGTGGAAAGACGGTGAGTGACACCATACTTTGCCATGACTCGTGCAAATTGATCGTTGCAAAAATGAGTCCCGCGGTCACTGATGATAGCACGAGGAACGCCAAATCGAGCGAAAAGCTGCTTCAAAAAGTTCACAACCACCCTCGCATCATTCGTAGGAAGAGCCTTAGCTTCAACCCATTTAGAGACGTAGTCGACGGCGACGAGGATGTACTTGTTCCCTTTGGATGATGGAAATGGCCCCATAAAGTCGATGCCCCATACATCAAAGATTTCACATTCCTGTATGAAATTTTGAGGCATCTCATCCTTATGTGTGATCTTGCCTTGACGTTGGCAAGCATCACAATGCTTAACCATTTCGTGAGCGTCACGATAAATGGTGGGCCAATAGAATCCAGAATCAAACACTTTCTTAGCGGTGTAGTTGGGACCAAAGTGACCACCGGTGGGTCCTTTGTGGCAAGCTTGAAGAATGTCAAAAGCTGCCGGTCCGTCAACACAACGACGAATAATCAGATCAGCACACTGTTTGAATAGATAAGGGTCATCCCAAAAGTAAGTCTTAACATCATTCAAGAACTTCTTCTTTTGTTGGGATGTTAACCCTTGGATGAGAATACCACCCGCTAAGTAGTTTGCAATGTCCGCAAACCACGGGGTGCCATCAAGGTTGAGATTTATAGACATTAGAGTCTCCAGGGGGAAAGAGTCATTGATCTCTTTGTTCGGATGATCCCCTTGATATGGATCCTCAAGTAGACTCAGATGATCCGCGGCTAGGTTTTCGGCTCCCTTCTTGTTACGAATTTCAATGTTGAATTCTTGAAGGAGTAAAACCCAACGAAGAAGTCTTGGCTTAGAATCGTTCTTGGTCATCAAGTACTTCAACGCGGAATGGTCCGTGTATACGATGGTGGTGGATAAAACAAGATAGGGGCGAAATTTCTCAAAAGCATAGACAACAGCTAAAAGCTCTTTTTCGGTTGTCGTATAATGCAATTGAGCCCCCGTCATTGTTTTGCTAGCGTAGTGGATTGGTTGGAAGTGTTTATTAACTCTTTGGCCCAAAACCGCACCAATAGCAAAGTCGCTAGCATCGCACATCAATTCAAAAGGCAGCTCCCAATTAGGGGTAACCAAGACCGGTGCCTTAGTTAGCTTATCCTTGAGAAGATTGAAGGCTTCGAGACACTCTTTAGAAAAGATAAAAGGAGTATCTTTTTCCAAAAGGTGGGTCATCGGGCGAGCGATTTTAGAGAAATCCTGAATGAATCTACGATAGAAGCCCGCATGACCCAAAAAACTTCTCACATCCTTCACGGTTGAAGGTGGAGGTAATTTGGCTATGACATCAACTTTAGCACGGTCGACTTCAAGACCGGCTTTTGAGATTTTGTGTCCTAGCACAATGCCTTCTTTTACCATAAAATGGCATTTTTCCCAATTCAGAACAAGGCGAGTGTCTTCGCACCGCTTAAGCATACGTTCCAAATTGGCAAGGCAAGCAGAGAAGGAATTCCCGAAGACCGAGAAATCATCCATGAAGACTTCCATGGTTTGCTCAACCATGTCATGGAAGATAGCTAACATGCACCTTTGGAAAGTCCCGGGGGCATTGCATAAGCCAAAAGGCATTCGTTTATAAGCAAAGGTGCCATAGGGACAAGTGAATGTTGTCTTCTCTTGATCTTGGGGATCGATGGGTATTTGAAAATAACCCGAGAAACCATCCAGAAAGCAGTAATATTCATTACCCGCTAGACGTTCAAGCATTTGGTCCATAAAAGGTAGAGGGAAATGATCCTTTCTCGTGGCATCATTGAGTTTGCGGTAGTCTATACAAACTCTCCACCCAGTAACCAGACGGGTAGGAATTAACTCGTTGTTTGCATTGGGCACAACGGTGATTCCGCCTTTCTTAGGCACACAATGGACTGGACTAACCCACGGTGAATCCGAAATAGGGTAAATCATACCCGCATCAAGAAGTTTGATAACCTCTTTTTTGATGACTTCATGTATTTTAGGATTCACCCTTCGTTGACTTTGAATTGTGGGCTTAAAGTCGTCCTCCATGAGAATTTTATGTGTGCAGAAGTGAGGATCAATTCTACGGATGTCAGAGATTTTCCAAGCGATAGCGCGTTTATGCTTCTTCAACACAGCGACAAGTCGGGCTTTTTCGTCTTCTTGCAGATCCTTAGCGATGATGACCGGTAGCTTCTCGTCGTCTTCCAGAAAAACGTACTCAAGATGAGGCGGTAGGTCCTTAAGCTCGAGAGTCGGAGGATCCTCAGTAGATGGTGAAACTAACGATGGATCATCATTAGTCACCTCTTTAGGAGTAGGAGGAAAGACCGGGTCCTCATTGAGAAGTCTCTCAATGGTACGAATATCTTCATCCCAATTGGTGGACGAATTATCATACTTAATGTCGAGAGGACCCAAGCTAGCTTCGAACTCATCCAAGTCACTTTCTCCAAAAGGAGTCAATGCTGGAGCAATTGAGGCAACGGTCTCAACATTGGGTAGAGAAGAGAGAGTACTTTTGCAAGCATCATGAAAATGTTCTTCACAAGCCTCATCGAGAACATCAATAGCATTAACGCTCTCATACGAATAAGGTTGCTTGGAAATCTTACCCATGTTGAAGACAATTTTATCGTCACCAACTCTCATGATTATTTCGCCTGCGGCTACATCAATGAGAGTGCGACCGGTCCTCAGAAAGGGACGTCCAACGATTAATGGAACACGGGGATCCATCTCGTAGTCAACGATGACAAAATCCGCCGGGAAGGTGAATTTATCGACGCCAACAAAGACATCTTCAGCTATCCCCACTGGATAAGCAACCGTACGGTTGGCTAATTCCAAAGTCATTTTGGTGGGGACTAGCTCGGGGAGAGATAATTGCTTCCAAACACTTAAAGGCATTAAGTTTATACTGGCACCTAGATCGGCTAGGGCCATGCAATTCTCTACTCCCGGGAAGTTGCAAGGAATCAAGAAGCGACCCGGATCACCAAGTTTGGTGGGCAATTTCCTTAAGAGCACTGCGGAGCAGTTCTCATTAAGTTGGGTCTGAGCAATGTCAAGAAGCTTTTCTTTATCACTTAGAAGATCTTTAAACATCTTAGCGTATTTGGGCATGTGAGCGAGAGCCTCGGCAAAGGAGATGTTAAAATTCAGTTGTTTAAACATTTTAAGAAAGTTTGAAACTTGAATATCATCCTTGCTCTTTTGCTTCTCTTTCCTCAACCTTGAAGGATAAGGTATATTGGATGAAGAAGAAGGCTTTAAGGGAATAGGATCACTCACAACCACGGGTGGTGGGGAAATGGGGATAGAAGGTGAAGGAGGTGGGGAAAGTTGCTCTTTTTCCTTGTTCACAATCACCGGTGGAGGTGTAGGAAGCTCGGGTTCCATATAACCTTTTCCACTTCGAGTGGTGATTGCTTTCATCTCCCCCCTTGGATTCGCAACGGTATTACTCGGAAGAGTACCCGAAGAAGAGGGTTGATTACTTTGGATGAGCGAACCAATCATATCACGAAGGTGAAGAGCTTGATTGTTAAAAGAGTTTTGCATGTTGGCATTAATATCATTGCTGTGTTTGGCCATATCATTCCTTAGCTCGGCTCGAATATCGCTCCCTTGTTTCACCATGTCATTCTTCAAGTTGACAAATTGACTCTAAAGATTCGTCACCATCTCACGATTAGTCTTCATGAACGTCTCGACGTCTTGGTTAACAGCCATCGGTTGATTGAGAGGTGGAGCTTGGTAAGCTTGAGAATTTCCTTGAGTTGGGTATGGGTTTCTTTGGGATTGATATTGATTTTGAGCACGAGGTTGGGATTGGTTGTTTCGGTTGTAGCTTTGTTGTTGGTTTTGGTTTGCAGGAGGGAAACCGGGAGGAGCAAGATAATTGTTGGAACGATAACTTAGCAAGCCACGGTCTCCTTGAGGGCGAGCTTGATAGCCTCCCGTGGGATAAGTACCATATGCTGCGTTAACGTCTTCAGAATAATTTCCGTGAGTAGAAGGACACTCATTGTAGGAATGAGGACCACCACATGTGTCACAAGAAATAACAACGGCTTTAGCTTGTTGAGTTTGGTTAGAAGTCAAAATTTGGAGACTTTTGTTAATATCAAGAATAGCACGTTCCAAAATAGACGAGTTGGTGGTGGAAGAAGTAGATGAAACATTGACTCTCTGATTAGATCTTGAGGATGCGGAAGAATCCCAATTCTTGTGGTGAGTAGTCATGTTTTCAATCAACTCTCGACACTCCTCCGGTCTCCTTTTCATAAAAGTACCACCGGCGGCGGCATTGATCGTGTCACGATCACGAAAGGTGAGACCATTGTAGAAGGTGTCAATGAGAGTGACGGGGAGCATATTGTGATTAGGACAGCGGTCGATCAAATCATTGTAACGTTCCCAAGCATCGAAAAGCGATTCATCATTCTCTTGCATAAATCCACTGATTTGGTTACGAAGGCTAGTGACCATGGATGGGGGAAAGTAGCGCGATAAAAAGCGTTGAGTCATGTCGTTCCACATATGAATAGAATTCTTAGGAAGACGGTCAAACTATTTTTCGGCATGGTGAGAAAGCGAGTGTGGAAAAAGTTGAAGGCGAAGGTCATCCATAGAAACACCGGGGCACTTCATGCTTTGGGTAATGGTAATGAATTTGTCGAGGTGTTTGTTGGCATCATCATCCGGAATTCCACGAAATGGGTTCGTTTGCACTTGTTGTATCATATGATGCTTCAACGAAAACTCCTGAGCCGTGACGTGCATTGGCGCAATCGGGCCTCCGCGTCCGTTCATGGTGGGTTGACACAATTCCTCCATGGTTCGTAAATCAGGTAGAAGGACATTGTTGTTGTTGTTGTTGTTATGGTTGTTATTCAAATTATTTTGAGGTAGGTGATTATTGTTGTTGTTAACGCCAGCCATATCTAAATCTTCACGATTCTCGGGCTCAGAATAGTTTGTAGATCTAGTACGCATGCACCTGCAGAAGAAAAATATACACAAGGAATATCTATATAATCTTTTTGGTTTTTATAGGTTTTTTAATGTTTTTGTATTTTTGAAGAGTTTTATAATTTTTATGGATTTTTGAAAATTGTTTGAAGCGAGGAAAATAACGTTCAAAGAACGGATCCCAAAATTCAATGCGTCTCTCACTAGAAACCGTTTATCTTAACGAAAAGAGCCGGCAGCGGCGCCATTTAATACTTCGCTTTTGGCTAGGTATGAAAATATTATCGTCCGAATCTTTTCGAATTGAAAACCGGTCTTAAGTGCGACTCGATCGTCTTTTGGTGAATCAAGATAATGGTTTGGTTTGTTTTAACCTAATTGCAATTAATTAAAGTGTCGTTTAGTAAAGTGGAAGTTAAAAGATTAATTTGAATGACGAGTAAAAATAAATGCATATAAACTTAAAGGTGATAATGGAAAAGTTCTAACTCACTAAATAAAACTAACACTTGGAAAATTTCAGAAAATAAAAAGTGCTATAAGAAGGTGATATCGAAAGAAACCAAACCAAGTCAAAAGGACCCCCGATCGGAATGTTTTCCGATCGGCCGATCGGAATACGGGTAAAAGTGACACGATCGGAATATAGGGACAAAAGGTCAATCGGAATAATTAAAACCCTCACCGTCGGAATACTACAAACGCACTCAATCGGAATACGAGCAAACACCCTAATCGGAATATAGGACAGGACAACCAATCGGAAAATGAAACAAGGGCTGCCAATCGGAATTTACAAACCCTAATCCGATTGGTTCAATCGGAATAAGGGAGGGAGCTCCGTCGGAATATTGGCCAATCGGAAAGGTCACCAATCGGAAAGGGGAGTTTGAACCCTTTCCGAAATTTAAGGAAATCGGTTAGATGGTACCCCCGGTCGGAAAAACTCAATCGGAAAGGGGCTTTACCACCCTTTCCGAAAATTATGGAAGAAAGGTAAGCTAGGTAATAAGCTAACTTTAATAAGCTAATACCAAAACCACCCCGAATCAACTACAAATCCGAATCAAATAAGCACTTTAATCCACTTATCTAACTCGAAATCAAACAACTTTTTAGATTAAACAATAAAAACATAAACTTTTTAATAAAACTTTTATAAGAAAAATAAGCTAATCATAAAATTAAGCCAATAAGCACAAAAGTCTTAAAGCTTAATTAAATGAAAACTTATAAGATGATCAAAAGATTAACTTTTTAAGCACGAAATCAATTAGAACAACACGGATCTTATGATAATCGCACCAAAATCAATCTTAAATCAAAGAAAAGTAGAATGAGATTAAGAGATAAAAGCTTAAAATAGAACTTGATTAATAAAAATAAGCAATACAAAGAGTTAATCTTGAAAGATTAAAAGAAAAAGATGAACTAGTGAGAGAAAGTTTAAGACTTTCTCTCTCTAAAAACTAGAGAAAACTAAAAAGTGAAAAATTAACTAAAAATTCTAACCCCCCTCCTAATGACTATTAGGAGGGTATTTATAGGGAAGGTGGAAGGAGTGCATGTGTTGCATCTTCTTTCTTGCTTTCTTCACGTTTTCTCGACTCGACTTTAATTCTTCGTCTTTGTCGTCTCGGGATTTGAACTTGTCTTTTAATTTTCTTCTTCTATTAGACTTAAGTTCTTCGACTTCGTTAAACTTCCGTCTTTTGACTTTTTCTTTGATAAATCTTCAGAATAGGTCTTGGACTTCCGTTCTTTTTGCACTCTTGATCTTTTGACTTCGTCTTTTTCCCGTTTTCTTCAGTAAAAGCCCGTGAAAGCCCGTGTTTTCTTCCTTTTTCATATTTAGGTCCTAAAACATAATAAAAACACAAACCACGCATAATTCCGACTTTTACGACATAAATCACACGTTTTGGTCTTGTTTTTATTGGAAATAAGTGGTAAAAGGATAAGTGTTTTCACACTTATTACTTACCCTTAGGCGAATATATCTATAAGATAGATTATATTCTGTCTTTATCCTGTCGCGCTGTGACGAGGACTTGACTAAAAACCATCCGTCGTGAGCCAATGGTTTATTGGGCCTCCTGGGCCTTGCGCGTGCTACGCAATAACAATCCATACCAATTGGATACGGGTAGTACCCATAGGTCGGTTCATACAACCCGAATAGGGACTATACATCATCATGTCCTCCCAGTCTAGTGGTTGCAGGTTCTAACCGTGGCTACTAGACTATAAGTCATCTAAGGCTCTAGAGACAATGCCAAAAAACGAAATAAATGCCCCAGCCAGTATCTTGGGGACAAATATTTCAAATATCCCGCCAATCATTTATCCATGTCACAATCCACTAAACCTACTTTCATTGGGAACCGGGAAAGGTTTTAAACACGTTATACAAACAAGTCGATCAGTACCGTTGGATGAACCAAACGTCCGACACATGTCGCACGATCCTTCACCCTTAGATGTAGATCACTTGAACATGTATGATACCAACGATCAATCTTCTTTATTTTCACAACCTCGTCTTCCTCCATTACCAAAAAACTCAATAAATTCTACAAAGCAGAACATGTTGTCTCTGAAGAAAAAGAAGAAAAAAATGGTTTTATAGTTGTTCGACATAGAATCCTGCATCTTTGAGCAAGAGCTCACTCAGTTCGTCACCAAATATCATATTTCCACAAACCTACACCCCGTGGTACTAGATCCACAAATGCATATAGGAAGCTTTCCACCTGGGAAGATTGGTGTGTATACCCGATTTTTTGAGTTTGCCAATAATCGTATCCCACTGAGCCGCTTCCAGATTGACATATTAAGCTTTTATAGTATCCATTTATCTCAACTACACTGTATCGGAGCAACCAAAATATCTAATTTTGAGATAAGCTGCCGGTTGAAAAACATTGATCCTACTATAAACCTATTTCGCGCCTTCTACCGCTCATCCTGGATCAAAGGATGGATATCTTTCACCAAACGTCTTGGTCAACTCCAGTGCTACTCTACAAAAATAGATTCGATAAAGAAATGGAACAACAAGTTCTTCTAGATATACAAGGTTGTGTTACCCTTTGATTATGACTTCATCACCCCGCAGATGATGATAAAAGACAGTCGCCCTGTCGCTGGCACATATAGTGAAGAAGATGCGCAAATGATTAATGTCGATCGCGACCCGATGCAAGACATCCTAGAGTCGCTACTATACGCCCTAGATCTGAGTGTGAGGCCGCTACTGCCTCTGAATTACCTTCCACAATATTTGGATGATTTTGATCATGGTAACATTCTATCTCTCTCCTCTTTACCAACAATATCCGTAGACATGTTTTAAATCGATACATATGGTTTTCTACAGAAATATCGTATTCTCAGCTCGTGAAGCGCGCAGATCCGTGTAAGATAACCATGCGCCCCCGCCCGTGTACAACTGAAGAGCTTTCTAGCGGGTGGAGCATTGGTAGACGGGCTGTGGTCCTTGAACCTCACTCTCCTAACACCCACACAGGCACATAGGGTACTGTTGTTTTAAACGCGACCCCCATTCAGAGTGTTCCTTGTGCGACATAGTCATCTTTCGTTGAAATGAAGAGTGCAGGAAACGAAGGAGCATCCGAAGGCAGCCCCAACCGTAACACCAGGGATGACGACATTCTCGTTCCAGACTTCAAGCGTCTACCACGCGCGCCTAGTCAGGGGATTCCTAAGAGGAATATGTCCCAAGCCTACAGGCCTGCCACTCGTACTTCTCCCTGGGGTGCGCATGTAGACCCGCGTATGGAATCCATCATCCCTAGGTACTTTATTTAATTCATGTTGCGCTACTCACAAAGTAAGTGAGTAAATGACTCCTAACTTATTTATTACAACCGTGTAGTCATCTGGATGCGACACATAGGGTGATGTTCGTTTGCAAGTCTTAAATTTATATTACAAGGTTTAGACAAAACAAGGGACTAGAAGACAAACACGGGCAAGTATACCCTTTCGTTCGTAATATAGCTTTGTAGTGGTAAGCCATGATCGTTCACTGAGACTTAGTTTCGTTTTGGTAATCAAGATAATAATTGAAGAAATATATAGTTGAAGTAATATCAATAATAACAAGTATGACTAATATGGGATAGCTCGTATAAGTTCGTGATGATGATAATAATGATCGATATATGTTTATGTAGGTAAAGCGTGATAATCCTTTTTTGTCAAAACGGCGTTTACACAATTTACTTGGGTTGATTCAAGACTTATGTTTATTTAAGCGACTAAGCTCAAAACAAGTTGCCAACAAGTTCAATATTTTATCGAGTTGCTAAGCGGATCTCTCCAACCAAAGATTCATGACCAAAGACAAGTTCTAGAAAATTTATTATAACAATTTGCGTTTCTCAATGTCAAACTATCGTAACAAATCAACTTAGATAAAATAGGGTTTGTAGAACTAGGTGGTAAAATGGTTCTACAACATTAGCTTGAAATCATTTATAAAGGATCATATCATAACATCATCACTAATTATAGTCACATACCCATATAGTCACAAATAGCTTAGCCTAACATAGTAATCAAAGTAACGATTGGAAAAGAGTAAGAGAACATCATACTTAGATTGGATTGAATAAACGAGTACACAAGTGTCACGATTGTATCATTCCTCCAAGAATCGAAGAGTGGAATACTCTCGTTACAAGTATCTCCTAAAAGTGGATAATACTAAAAATTTACTAAGAGAGCTAAAATACTCGAGCTATGGAGTATTAAGAGAGAGAGGTGTGTGTAAAATGAGTGGAAATGGCCTCTATGTATAGTGTTGTCTGGGGTCAATTGTGCGCCGCACTTCTCCGAAAGTGCGCCGCACTTTGGAGACGAGAACGTGCGCCGCACTTCTGAGTTTGTGCGCCGCACTTCTGGGCGATCCATAATCTTCTTTCAATAACTTTGGCTTATTTGCATATTGAGGCCCCTTCTTTGTATATCTTCACTTTGCTCATTCAAACTTTATATCTGCATATAAAACACAACGTATTAAGTATCGGAAGCTCTTATTTATACTACAAAGTGGCATTATAATGATAGGTTGAATATGTATAATTAGGTCGTTATCATAGGGCTACCACCAGTGCCATCCAAGTGAAAGAATGTCTTCCTAAGTAGGGGTATCACCAGACCTGCGAACTGACCAATAGGTCTAAATGTGCAGAGTTTATTCAGTCCCTTGTTCCTCCTGGGCGCGCCCAATAATTAGACGATCTACCCGACGAATTTATGAATAGAGAATTGGCAATGTGCGCGTCCCCGGGAGGTGACAGTAGCATCTCATCTGAGCAGGAGGATACTGCAACTTTCACAACGCCTTTCTGACATATCCCTCGAACTTCCTCGGACCGTGACATGAAGGAATAACGAATTAATTTGTGCCGAGATGGAATTAGCGAGGTTGCGAGGGGTTGCTACTATAGATGTTGGCTCCATACAATACCTAGAGGATGAGAAGGTGTCGTTGTCAGAGTCACTAAACCATGTACGCCTTATGCGTGAAAAACAGGAAAAAGACAACCACTGGGCCATGAAGAAACTTGAAAAGGGCATGGGCGTATTCACAAAAAACTGTGAGAATGTATTTGATGAGTTTCAACAAGATATGAATGCCAAAGAGAAGGTCCTTAAGTGTTTAAACACGGATTTTGATGACCCACATATTTCGACTAAGCGCGCTGAAAAACATTGGTTAGTGCGATACGGCTTGCCCTTAGCGTCAAAAGGTGCAATGGACTCGCCCAACGTTGTCAAAGCCGCCACTGATATCCTGGATGTTGCTCACGTACTAGGCCAGAGTTTGGCTATGGAGCGTGCCTCCCGAGCGGGTTTGTTAACGAAACCGTTGTGGGATATTCTCTTCTACCATCTACAGGCTCAAGAAAACATTGATGCTACATGTCGAGTTTTAAAAGATTGTGACATTCCCTTCATCGATGTTGTTGAGAAAGACCAAGATGACCCCATCAGCGTTGTCATGGCAGGACTCACTTTATCAAAACATTTTGACGAATGAGCTGAAGATGATCCGGACTATTGTGTTAAGTCGGGTGTGTCCCAACTGAGAGTCCCTATGTATTCTGCTGGCAACATTACGGTTAACATGGTATCTCTAGAGAGGGTGTTGAAGCGCCACATCAGGCGCATTACTCAGAAGCATAAGTCCCCTGCCAGGAGTGTTGTGGTTGGGCTTGGACTAGTACACCCCAACCGGTCTGATGGTGTTCAGGTAAGCCTACCCTCACTTGGAGTGCACGTACGTTTGATGCAGCAAATGAAGGAAGAGTGGGTGGAACACCGTGCGTCCCGCAATCCGCTGCATCTAAAGTTGAAGAGGTCGCTATCCGCCGCAGACTTGCTATAAGATAGATTCGTCCATCTTGCACTTTTTTTTTGTTAAACTATGTTGTTACAATGTATGTATTATATCATTTGTATGTAATATTATGTAGTTATATTTATTAATTACGCACTGCAACGATATGTCAAGTTTTTCCAAGTCTCTATACCCGCGCCTAAGGTTGTGGGTCTAACTAAAACATTTTAGAAATCAAAAAAAAAATTATTTTATAATAGTTCTAACATAAAATGTTATTTTAACGAAAAACATAAAAGGTAAAGAGCACTTTGAAAATAATACAAGTACTAAAACTTATAAATTACTTAAAAGAAAAAGTTTATTCCACCTCAACAATATAAATAATGTAAAACGAGAAACATAAAAAGTGTATTTTGCCGGAAATAAAAAAATGACAAACATTTATCACAAAAGTATTGAAATGCTCTTAATTAGTGTAGTAGGTCCTTTTGTTTAAAAAAAGAGAAGAGTTATTTTAGATATTATATTTATCTTGGATATTAAGGGATTCATCCCCACCATTCATCTCAAACCCATCTAATGAATAAGATTAAAAATATTTAATTATTTCATTTATTTTTAGAATTTAAATATCTTTTAAACCGTTAAGCGTTAAACGAAAAAAAATATACCATCGCGACGAGCATTTAATAAGCTTTCTACAGATATGCATTATGATATACTTTTGAAGAAAAAAAAATCGTCTTTTTTTTCGTTTTTTTAAATTTACGTAAAATATCATATATGATAATAGTGTTTCATCATATATGATACTAGTGTTATGTTACAAATTATTATTGAATCATATATGATATTGGTTTATATCATATATGATAAGTTATATCATATATGATACCAGTGTTACTATCATATATGATATTTAATATCATATATGATAGACTACCGAAAAACAAAAAAAATAAATTGTCGAAAGTATATCATATAGCATATTTGTAGAAAGATAATTAAATGTCCGTCGTAATGGTATATTTTTTTTCGTATAACGATTGCCGGTTTAAAAGATATTAATGTTTGAAAAAAAAGGGAAATTTATTTTATGTTTAATCTTATCCATTAGATTAAAATAGAGATGAGTGATGGAAATTAGTCCCATCCAAATAAAATTTAGTATCCAAATTAACTTAAATCTTAAAAAAATCTAAATGAAGTTTTTTTTTAAAAACAAGTGTAGCACACAGAAGCCCATGGATCGCCGGCATGTCACATCTTGCAACCATCCGATCGGTCATTCATCTAATTCCATCTAATCCAACGGCCAAAAGAAAAGCACAATCACAGGATCGCCAAACTGTCAAACCCCCACTCCTCCACCCAATTCGCTATAAAAACCCCACTCCCTCCCTCTCATTTTTCACCAAACACATTCAAATTTCAAAAGCAAATTCAAATTCATTTTCAAATCTCAAAAACCAAAAATGGAATCAGGAAAGTCAAAGGGAGCCGGAGGAAGAAAGGCAGCCGGAGAGCGAAAGAAGTCGGTTACGAAATCAGTGAAGGCAGGGCTTCAGTTTCCGGTTGGAAGGATCGGAAGGTTTTTGAAGAAAGGAAGATATGCTCAGAGGACTGGTTCCGGTGCTCCTATTTATCTCGCTGCTGTTCTTGAATACCTTGCTGCTGAGGTATTTACTTATTCATTTTCTGCTTATAAACTTTCAGATCTGGTGAAATTATTTTGTTACCAATTGTCCTCGTGTGTATTTCTATTTCATCAGGTATTGGAATTGGCTGGAAATGCTGCAAGAGACAACAAGAAGACAAGAATTAACCCAAGGCACTTGCTATTGGCTGTGAGGAACGATGAAGAATTGGGGAAACTGCTTGCTGGTGTTACTATTGCTGCTGGTGGAGTCTTGCCCAACATTAATCCTGTCCTTTTGCCTAAGAAGTCTGCTGTCACCGAGGGAGAGAAGACCAAGCCATCACCCAAGAAGACTCCAAAGAAGGCTTAAGTTTGTTGTTAGGGTTTGGGAATGTAATCAGATCTGTTGGGATAGTCTATCGAATTAGTTTTAGGTTTAGCAAAACTTCTTGTTTTGTTGTTGGTTTAGTTGAGGGATTGGATCTTATGCTTATGTATTTACCTGGTTATGAAATAGAATGGTCATACTTTCTATTAATTTTGTGCTTAAGTTACACTTTATGTTTATTGGCATTTTTGTTTAATATTCAATGATGTTATTATTCTGATTAATTTAGGCTTTTGGATAGTTATGGTTTGTAATGTGGAATTAATGCCAGTTGATTAATTTTATTTACTGATGAACTAATAAAGTATCGTGTCTGAGATGATTCAATGTAATTGTGTAATTAGCTTCTATAATTTGTGAAGCTCGTCTTTTGCTTGTATAAGTTGATTATTCAATAATCGCTAGGTCAATAAAAATGCACTTGGGTAACTACATCCTTTTTACGTTGTTACCAAGTCCCATGGATGTGAGTATGTGACTGCATCTGCGACATTCACATTGCTTTTAGGCATTTGTTGCCGACTCTATCCTTTACCGAACTCTGGCAAGTAATTTAGTGCTCACGTGTAGCAAAACTGTCAACTAAACCAACAACAAAACATACTTTGGATCATAGCCTGTCTGTTGTTACTTGTATGCAGTAGATAATGAGTATTACACCAAGATGTAAAACATACTTTGGATCAAATATTTGAGCAGTGCTATATTGTCAAACACAATCAAGGTTTTTATTTTTTAAGAGCAAATCACTTTGTTTCATTTGTGGTAATTTAGAAATTTCTAGTTGTAAAACAACCAAAGTCAACCTGTTGTCCTTCTGAATTTATTTGTATCTTTTACTGCTTATAAACTACATTGTAAAATTTTGAGGTCATTTATTTTATACTCTGTAACTACTTTAGATGATCTTAATTACCTTCTGTTGGACTTACTGTACACACTATTGTGTACAGAATTATACTACTATTCACCATGGGTACATCATACATGTTCTCAGTCGCCTTCATTACATACATCACATTGTCACTCTTTTGATCAGTCGAATGGTGTTCCTGCAGGAACATTCTTTTATTCCTTTTGTAGCTGATGTAAATAAATAATCATCCTTCAAAGTCGCTGGTGCATGGCCAAACTCTTGTTGCGGATGCTTGAGGCGGGGCACGATTGCCAATGTAGCGACTATTTGTTTGCAGTAGCACAAAGGCATGTGTTTTTCACGACCGACGTCTGTAAAGAGGTAAAGCAAAAAGTCGAAATAAAGAACTCTGAAGGAAGAAGTAGAAAGTGAAAACATATATTGTCACAAATTGTATTGAAACCAACACAAGTCATTAACCTAGTATATCTAACGATTCTATCGCCAAAACATAATCAATTATTAAATGCTTCTTAACATGTGCTCTAAGGCAACCAATGGGGGTGACCCAGCGGTAAGACTGTAAGGGCTTAGCCTCTTAGGAAGAAAGTGCCTAGAGGTCTTGGTTTCGAACCCTGTGCGATGACTCTGGACTATCTAAATGGATAGTCGCCCCTGACATTAGTCGGCTTGCAATGTCAAGTCGGAAACTAGGTATAAAAAACATGTGCTGTAAGGTAAATGTTGGCAAGACCCCTCAAAGAAATTGTATCAGACATTATTTCTAAATCCTTTATTTTATTTGATGTCTGCAATCATTCTCCTCTGTTTCAAAAGGACTAGAACATATAGGATCTCATCAGGAAAGTAGCAGTCAACCTGATACATGATGTTGCAGGCATTGGATATTGTTAAGTACTCAAGACTGTTGGCAGGTCAACTACATAGGCGTTATTAACGATCTTTTTCTGAACATCGATAAGGAAAATTTTTCCTCTTATTTAACTTGTAAGTGCCAACTGGAAATCTCTCTTTTTATAAATGCATCATAACATGGCAGCCTTTCATAAACGTTTTCCCCCTTCGATGTTTATCCTTGTCTGCCTTGTGTTTGGCATTAGAAGCTTCCGATATGAGTCGGCCTTCGGTTCTAGTGGTATCCATTTGCTGTGCTAAGTTGTCCATGACAATGCTATTGCCAGGATGTTTGGTAAAGGTACCAAATCATGTTTGAATGGTGATGTGTTTCCTTATTAGCTGTTTGTCCAAGTTTGAATGTTGTTTGAATAACTACCTTAAAGTTATGGTTTGATTAGATCGTCCACTTCATGATCCTTTATTCGGCCGATCACAAACACTCCAAAATGCCCCCAAGACACTTGCGACTCAGTGCTGGTACCCACATTAATCCTGTCTTATTGGCCAGGACATCTGCAGCAACTGAGACTGTTACAACTACCCAACCTAAGAAATAGCCAAATAAGTCATAGGCTAGTGGTGGTAATTTGATTTTTGGGACTGTAATTTACGGTTGTAGGATAGTGTTTGGTTGGTATAGAGGTAGTTTAGGGTAAGTTGTGGTGAAACTTGTTGTTTCGTGGTTGGCCAGTCACGAAAACCTTTTACATATACCTATCTCAATTCAATGTTTCCTTATGAAACAATGTTGTTGAATTTATTAACTTTCTGTATAACTATTTTAAATAGAATGGTGATGTTTTACCTGCATTAAACTATTAAGACTGCCTATGAATTACAGTTGATTGCAACATTCATTTTTATGTTTTATGCTGTTATGTGACTCCTATACTTGTTCATCTTAACCAAATTACATTCGTTTATTTAACTTAGAAAGTTATTTTTGACATTTTCAAGGGTGTGTTTGTGATAGATCATAAAGCATAGGAAGTAGTATGGTTTCAATTTTTGAATATGATAGCAGTTATTTTATGGCTCACTTGTAAGACCTTACTAGGTAAATCCCAAACTTCAGTTCAAAACAGTGGCGGAACCCGGAAGTTAGCGGAGTGGGGGCAAAAAAATTTTTTTGGACAAAAGTCGTTGTAGGTTTTTACGTTGTTTTTTTTTTTCTTTTGGGGGGAAATTTGAAGGTTTTTACATTGTTTTTTTTTCGAGCGGGGGGCAATTCGATTTTACAATGGGGTGCACTGTAATAAAATGGTCCTAAATTTTTTTTTTACACTGAAATTTGAATTTTTTTGACGAGCCATGGGCGGTGCCCCCACCCCCCCGCACCTTCCAAGTATAGGAAGTAGTATGGTTTCAATTTTTGAATATGATAGCAGTTATTTTATTGCTCACTTGTAAGACCTTACTAGGTAAATCCCAAACTTCAGTTCAAAACAGTGGCGGAACCCAGAAGTTAGCGGAGTGGGGGCAAAAAAATATTTTTGGACAAAAGTCGTTGTATACATCAAAATAAAGATACAAATATAAGGTTTTTACGTTGTTTTTTTTCTTTTGGGGGGAAATTTGAAGGTTTTTACATTGTTTTGTTTTCGAGTGGGGGGCAATTCGATTTTACAATGGGGTGCACTGTAATAAAATGGTCCTAAATTTTTTTTTTTACACTAAAATTTGAATTTTTTTGACGAGCCATGGGCCGTGCCCCCCCCCCCATATAAGGTTTTTACGTTGTTTTTTTTCTTTTGGGGGGAAATTTGAAGGTTTTTACATTGTTTTGTTTTCGAGTGGGGGGCAATTCGATTTTACAATGGGGTGCACTGTAATAAAATGGTCCTAAATTTTTTTTTTTACACTGAAATTTGAATTTTTTTGTCGAGCCATGGGCGGTCCCCCCCCCCCCCCCCCCCGGCACCTTCCAAGTACATCCGCCCCTGGTTCAAAACATACTCATATGAGGTAAGTAAATGTTTAAAGTTGATAATTTACTTCACCATAACTACACCAAGTTGGAATCTGACTTTGATGTCAAAATGAATGAAGTATTGATGCAAATGAGTGTCTTGGAGGACTTCTTGGGTGCTTATGACTGCACAGGCTTATTTGTTGATAATCTTAGCCTAAAAAAAACTCGAAAGAGGGTAGATACTCAAACTCAGACAAACAGAAGTGGACAATTATTCGAACTCACACAAACAGAAAATATAGGAAACACATCACCATCCAAACTTGATTCGGTTCCTCTACCAAACATCCCTGGTGGTAGCATTGTCGTGGAGAAGTTAGCACAGCGAATGGATACAACTAAAACCAAAGGCTGACTCAAATTAGAAGCTTCCAATGCCAAATACAAGGATACACATTGAAGGGTAAAAACGTTTATGAAATGTGACTTTGAAGGCTCCTTATTTATTTACATCATCTGCAGATGTTAAACGGTTAAACCAATGCTAGAAAACGCAGAAAAGATGGTTCCTGCAGGAACACCATTCAACTGATCAAAAGATTGACAATGTGATGTAATGAATAATTACATTATTCTTTCAGAAATATATAAATGATGGAGTATGTAATGTGGTGAAGGCGACTGAGAACTTGTATGATGTCTGTCGTACCCCATGGTGAAGATAATTTATGACACATTAGTGAAAAAAATGGGAATTTGTATCATCTCTAAATTTACAATGTATTATATAGGCAGTAACTCGATGAGGTAGATTTAAATTCACCACAGTTGACTTTTGTAGGATTTTTCATAAAAACAGAACAACACCAAGTATTACAGCTACAAATTTCTAAATTTCTACACTGAGACATTGTGGATTATATATTTTTTAAATCCTTTAATTGTGTTTGAAAATATTGTACTGCTCAGATATTTTATCCAAAGTATGTTTGCATCTTCCTGTAATAGCTTGAAAGAACCGTCTACTGTTATACATATAACCGCAATATAAAGCATACAAGTTGCAAAAAACTGCCTATGCTGCATTTTTATAAGACACAGTTATTAAAAGACGGTAAGTTAGTGTTCATGTCGGGTAACAAAGCTAAAAAACGGCTACACGTAAACATTAAATTACTTGAAGAGTTCAGGCAAAGCATCGAATAAAGCCTAAAAGAAATGTGAATGTCCTAGATGCAGTAACATCCGCATTTTTTATTGTTTGGCAAATTCAATAGGTATCATTATGAAAAGTAATTAACAAACAATCAGCTAAGATAAACAGTTGTAAGATCAACACACTTAACCATTAAAAGGTTCCATCAATTGTGATTCAAACAACAGTAAAAAGTAAAATAAACATCATAATTCTATTTTTTTGGGTATACCTAGGTTTCCGACTCGACATTGCGAGCCGACTAATCCCAGGGCGACTACCCTTTTGGATAGCCCGGAGAACATCATAATTCTATTTCATAATCAGATTGTTACATTGCCATAAAATTCATCAACTACAACCAAAGACAAAACAAGAAGTTTCGCTAAAACTTAGCCTAAAACTATTTTCATACCACCCAAAACACCTGATTACATTCCCAAACCCAACCCAGACAGCAAACTTAAGCCTGCTTTGGTGATTTCTTTGGCAATGGCCTTGTCAGCAGATTTCTTAGGCGAACATGATTTGGTTCTTTCATCAAACATCTCTAGCAATAAAACATTGTCCTGGACAACTTAGCACAGAAAAGGGATACCACTAAAAACGAAGGCAGACTCACATTATAAGTATCTAATGCCAAACACAAGGCGGACAAGGATAAACATCCATGGGCAAAAACTCTTATTACAGGCGACCTTGTTATAGCGCATTTACAGAAAGAGATATTTCAAGTTGGCTCTTACAAATTTTATGATGCCCCTTGTCCATCATACGACTCATACCCCCATGGTGAAGATTATTTATGACACAGTAGTGCTAGAATGGGAACTTGTATCGACCAACCATAAGCGCAACAGAGGGTAAATAAGATCATGTAAAGTGGTTATAAAAATCGGCGATCTCTAAGTTTTACGATTTAGTTTGTAGGCAGCAACTCAGTAAAGAACAAATAATACTTTTGCTGTATCTTTCATAAAAACAGCACAGCGACAAGTTTTTCAACTAGAACTTTCTAAATTTTCACCAGTGAGACAAAGTGGATTGCATGTTGCTTTTTTAAATCGTTTGATTGTGGTTGACAATACAGTACTGCTCCGTTAGTTGATCCAGGTATGTTTTGCTCAAACGAAAGTAACAAAGATCCTATCCGCATTTTCATTTATTCATAGACAGTAACTTAGTGTTCAGATTGGGTAACAAAGCTAATAAATGGCTACACTTGAAATCCGAATAACTTGAAGGGTGCAGCTAAAACCTAAACCAAGGCCTCAAAGCAATATGAGAATGTGATAGTAATGAAGCATCATTATGATTGTTTTGACTAATCATAATTCCTAAGTGCAGGTATGAAGTTGCCATGTTTTTTATTGATCTACTGACTATCGAATAATCAACTAATACAAGCAAAAGACGAGCTTCAGAAATAATAGAAAATAATTACACAATTACGTTGAATCATCTCAGAAAAAAAAATTATTAGCTTGATCAATTAAATTAAAAAAAGCCTAAATTAGTGAGAATATATAGCATAATTGAACGTTAGACTAAACGCAAACATAAAGTGTAACTTAAGCACAAATTAATAGAAAGTGTGACCATTCTATTTCATAATCAGATAAATATATAAGCATAAGATCCATTCCCTCAACTAAACCAACAGCAAAACAAGAAGTTTTGCTAAACCTACAACTAATTCAACAGACTATCCCCACAGATCTGATTACATTCCCAAAACATAACATCAAACTTAGGCCTTCTTGGGAGTCTTCTTTGGCGATGGCTTGGTCTTCTCACCCTCGGTGACAGCAGACTTCTTAGGCAAAAGGACAGGATTAATGTTGGGCAAGACTCCACCAGCAGCAATAGTAACACCAGCAAGCAGTTTCCCCAATTCTTCATCATTCCTCACAGCCAATAGCAAGTGCCTTGGGTTAATTCTTGTCTTCTTGTTGTCTCTTGCAGCATTTCCAGCCAATTCCAATACCTGATGAAATAGAAATACACACGAGGACAATTGGTAACAAAATAATTTCACCAGATCTGAAAGTTTATAAGCAGAAAATGAATAAGTAAATACCTCAGCAGCAAGGTATTCAAGAACAGCAGCGAGATAAATAGGAGCACCGGAACCAGTCCTCTGAGCATATCTTCCTTTCTTCAAAAACCTTCCGATCCTTCCAACCGGAAACTGAAGCCCTGCCTTCACTGATTTCGTAACCGACTTCTTTCGCTCTCCGGCTGCCTTTCTTCCTCCGGCTCCCTTTGACTTTCCTGATTCCATTTTTGGTTTTTGAGATTTGAAAATGAATTTGAATTTGCTTTTGAAATTTGAATGTGTTTTGTGAAAAATGAGAGGGAGGGAGTGGGGTTTTTATAGCGAATTGGGTGGAGGAGTGGGAGTTTGACAGGTTGGCGATCCGTGTGATTGTGCTTTTCTTTTGGCCGTTGGATTAGATGGAATTAGATGAATGACCGATCGGATGGTTGCAAGATGTGACATGCTGGCGATCCGTGGGCTTTTGTGTGCTACACTTGTTTTTTTACTTCATTTATTTTTTAAACAAAATGGACCTACTACATTAACTAAGCGCATTGTTAATTCAATATTTTGTGATAAATGTTTGTCATTTTATGATTTCCGTTAAAATACACTTTTTATATTTCTCGTTTTACATTATTTACTTTTTAAATTGTTAATGTTGGAATAAGCTTATTTTGATTATTTTTATAAAATAGAAAATAAAAGTAAGCTATAAGTTTTAGTAATTGTATTATCTTCAAAGTTATTGTATTACTTGAAATGCTTAAAATTTGGGTGATGTTGATTGTTACTCTTTTCGTCTTATAATCATAACTCATCGAAAAAATCACGCAGTTTAAAAAAAATCACTTTAAAAGTTGTTTTACTTTTACTTTTTTCATAATGATAATTTTACTTTTAACCAATTAATTTATACCTTTTTCATAATTTGTATTTGTAAGAACATTTTTAAGTAAAAGTTGATATGGTAAACTTATAGCTTGTTTACTTTTTTAAATGATATTATATTAGTCTTTTAATTAGCCACTTAATAAGAAGAGATAGGTTTTCATGTGAGTATATATAACAAGAGGATCGAAGGGATTTGTGTTTGTCACTCACCCATTAAGTTTATCGACCTTCGCGTCTACTCTTTCAATGCCATGGCTAGAAGTACTAACATTGGCAACACTTAGCGTTTCCTTTGCGGATAAACTTTTAATCTATTCTCAATAATTACCAACGCGTCTGTTGGAGTTTGGCACAAAAAAATCACCACCAGCGACGACGTTTAACGAATCTTGCTCATGAGAGTTCAATCCACTCTAAATGTATCAATTTAATGCAACTCCGTGAAACCATTAGGTGTGTCAAATGGGGCGATCCAACCTGATTTGATCCAACCTGAACCCAATAAAACCTTATAGGGTCGGGTTCTATCTGGTCCAACTATGTTTATCGGGTCTATAGAGTCAGCCAGATAACCTTATAGGGTCTGGTTAAGGTTATATTTTTATATTTTATCAGGCCCGATATTTGTTTGCATATGACTAACTATACGTGAATTTATGAAAATGTTAGTTAGGCGTAATACTCATATATCACTACGTTAAAGCCTAAACAATAGAGTATTGTAGCTGGACTTCATTCGGTTTTAACTTACAGTTAAAATCACATGTAATAAGATCTATTTTGTCGTTAAGAATGTATATTAATATCACCTGCGACCTTTTGTATTGACGAGCCAGATAACTTATTAAACTTTCACCCGTGAATCATTAATAGAACAACTAAATTCCAATTGCAGAAATAGATCAACTAAATGCAACTAAATATTAATCAATGTGCTTTACTTTGTGCATCAAGTAACTAAAACCCGATAACAATTCGATAACCAACCCGATTCAACCCGACTCAATTCAATCTGAAACCCAATAACCCGATAGCCTTATAGGGTCGGGTTTTTTGATCCCAAACTCAGATCTTAAACCTTAGCTTGTTTAAGGGTAGTGATGGCAAGAGTAAACTCAAACTATCACTTAGAGAAACTTTGCATATGACAAAATAACTAAACAAGATGCGGAAAGTAATGTTTAGCACAAGAACAAGTAGTGAACCAAACTGTAAGCTTTAATATATTAAACAATATACGAATACCCAAGATGGTATTAGGGTTTTACAACCTTAAAGCATGAAATGAAATGACCAGAAATATATATATAACGTCATACACTAAAGAGTTCTTTTATAGTACAAGAACCCTAGTACATATAACTATGAAATAAACAAGGAAAGTATAATAGAGTAGTAACAGAAACGGGTCAATATCTCTTCCATGTTTATCCATGCAGCATGGTCTTTAACTTCAAACAGTGGGAATAGATCCCACTTCCTTCAATAGTTCAGCAGGGGAAAGTACACTAGCAGTGGAACTTTGAGCATCATAACAAGGGGAACTTCCAAAGATATTTATTCCAAGCAATCATCCCCTAAACTTGTGCTTACACCTAATTACAAATTCTGGAATAAATGCTACAAAGTATGAGGATGCTTACAAAATCTGACAATGAATGAACTTGAGAAACTGATATGGCACATGATTCTTGTCATCTACAAAGAGAGTAGTCTGAATCATCTTCCTCAGAGTTTCTTGTGTGAGTGGATAAATTATGTCATGAAGTATATACACAATCATCCCTTCCATCACTAGCTCATAAAAACTAGAAGCAGTAAACAACCTCCATACAAGCATCTTGGCACCCTGTTGAGTAAAAAATGCAGCATCATCAGCTCTGGTTTCGAACATTCTCTCCATGTCATCCCATATTTGAAAGTCTCTCCCATTTGACTACATAGTAGGCCTATTTCCCTTGAAATGAGCCGTGAGTACCCTCCATAGAGTTTCCAATCCTCCCTATCAAGAGTTATGAACATCCTATTCAGGAATTGAAAGGTCTGAACACTATTATCATCCTTAGTCATCTTCCACCAGCTCATCCCATTTTCATAATGTATTTCATATTTGACAATGGAATTTCATCCTTAGAGGTTATTGAACAAAATCATCTGAGACTTCCAGCTCCATGCATTTATCTAATTCCTCATTTGAAGGACCCACATCATCCTTCACAAATATACCATGCTTCTCTATACGTTTCATTCTTTTACTTGTATAACCATGGGCTTTTGATGATGTGATAAGTGTGAAAACACTCATCAATTATGATCCATAAACCACTAAAAACACTGTCAAATACATTATATTAGACTGTTAATTATCAGAATTACGCGTGTATTTGGTGTTTGTGTATTTTCAGGTAACAAGATACAATTTTGGAATAAACACGAGCTTTCAAGGATTAATTTGATCAAAAGACGAAGAAAAGGACGAAAGATGATCCGAGGACCTTATTTGCCAAACTTCCAAAGATCAAGGGCTTAAAGTGCAATTACTACAATGATAAAGGATGGAAAAGATATTACTTAAAACCTTTATATACATTTGGAAAGAATGAAAAATGGGAGGACTAAAAAGAAATTTAAACAAAAGAAACAAGTTTACTTAAACATGGTCAAGTTGACCAAACTGGTCAAATGACACCTACACACATCCTCAGACACGTTTCTTCGTCTTCAACCTTCTAGAGAGAGAAAACAGCACACGTTTATCTCCTTCACATCCCAAACCTGCAAACCTTTATTGAGGACGATCTACAAAGATTCACGCGAAGCCTTCAACTACAAAAATACTCCTCTCCTTCTCCTCTACACGATGATATTAATCAATTCGATCAAGAATGAAGAATAAAGAAACGCCCAAATTCAAGATGAAGATGAAGAACAAGTGCAAACCTCGTATTTTACACGTGTCCAATCCTCATTGGATTGAACACGTCACAACACCCTCTCCAGACGGCTATAAAAGGAAGAGGAAGGCTTCATTTTTCGTGGTTAGCTTAGGTGTAGATTTCACACACTAGTTTAGTTAGGAGTAGTTAGTTAATTCAGTTTTCTCTCTAAACTTTTGTTCTTATTTTCAGTTACTCAATTAGTTAACAGTCATCTTCGATTCTGTTAGACAGTTGTAACCGAATGCTTTATTTTTCCACCATTAATGAAATGAATGGTTCTCTTAATCTTCTTTACTGATTTTCGTTAAATAGAATCTTTCTTTCCTCTTAACAGTCTTCTTCAATGATCTTTAATTTCTGCTCTTCTTAGCGTATTACTGTTCACGCAGGGTGTGTAGCTTTTCAGAAAGTAATTGTAGCTTTTGTTGAGATTTCCTTTCTCTGATTTCAATAGCTAGTTTTGTTAATGAATACTGAATTTGTTGAAAATGGTTAAGTTTTCAGTTCAAGATGCTTTCTTTAAATCGTTTTTGTTGATGTTTAGTGATTAGTTGAGTCAGTTAGAGTTACTGTTAATAAATCCTTAAGTAATTCAGTCAGAGTTGGAGTATGAGTTCTTTTTAGCTAGGGTAGATATAGATTTAGTTTCGTTATCTGATTGGTTTGGAACCTTTTATGAGAGTTGAAATGTTAGAGATTTAGTCTAATTCAGTTAGTATAGTTGAAATCAGCCTGATTGGATAGTAAATAGCATAGGTCTTTAGTCTTATATTCATTCACAAAGTAAAAGTCAGTTAAAATTCGGATACGTTCTATAGAAGTTAGTTTGATCAGAACTTGATTACTGTTTAGTTCGTTATAGACCAGTTTATGTAGGTTTCACAATCGTAGAATCTGTTTGGGTTTTCTTCGGTTTACTTCGATTTTGCAGGTTGCGCTTTGCTGTTTCAGAAGATCATGTTAGCAGATCAGTAGGAGTTCTCTTCTTAATTTCAGTTTTACAGGTGTAGCTTAGCTTTGATTCAGTATTGGAGGTGTTTTGTGTTAAACCGGCTCAGCGCCGCGTTTCATCGTCAACGGACTTGGCCTGGATGAATTTGGTTAAGCACTTATTATGTTTCTGTAATGGTAATATAGAATTTGATTTAGAATTTGTAAACTGACAAACTTTAATACAAGTAATCTGTTGGAAATTAAGTTTGTATTAGTTTCAGTGATCTACGATTTTAGTCCCTGAGTTTGTATATTTTTACAATCACAGTCCCTTAATGTTGTTTTGTAACCTTGCTAGTTAGAATGTACTGCAAAGTTAGTCCTTTCATTATAATTTGTTAGAATAGGGGTCTGTTGGACGTGTAGCTCTATTGGGCTTAGTATACATTTTGGGCTGTTAAGTTTGTTGTTTTTCACATTTCATTTAGAAAGAATTTTAATTTCTGCCATTTAAACTTCATTTTCATATTTCAAGTAATAACAATAATAACAAAAGTATAATACTAGTAAAGGATATAATTTTTAGTACTTTTCTCAATTTACGTGCATTTATATTTTACGTTTTATATTTTGTTAAAATTCGTATTTCGTGCATTTAAATGTTGTAATTGCAATTTGTTTTAGTGTAGTACGGTTACGTATATAGCTATTTTTACATTTTTGCTTGTTAATTGCGAATTAGAAATAGATACCAAACAAAGTTGTATAACCAAAAACAATCAAGTCTTTGCTTAAAAACGTTATATCAATTCGAATCGAGCTGAGAAGACAACTACACTAAAAAATGAAATATTAAATGGCGCCGCTGCCGGTTCTTTTCGTGACGATTAACGATTTCGAGTGAGACGATTGGATTTTGGGATCCGTTCACTTTGTGAACGTTATTTTTACGTATTATAATCAAAAAGAAAAAAAAATCAAAAAGATAAAAATACAAAAAAATAAAAAATCACAAAATCAATTCTTTTCCTAAAGAATTGAACCAAAAAAATAAAAAATCCAAAAAGTAATCTTTTTCCTAAAAGATTACACCCAAAAATATATCTTATATCGATTTCATCGTTTTTTTACGTAGATATAGTATTTTTCTTAAAAAATCAAATAAATACAAAAATATTTTTTATATATTATTATATGTAAATAAGTATACGTATAAAAACAACCAAGTTACCTATCTCCATAAGTATTGCCGAGGCAATACACCGTGTTGAGGGGCGTTCCGGTCCTTGACACGCGTATCGATCTAATAAAATAAAGCAAGAATAGATAAATACTTCCAATTGGCAATAATTCGAAGAATACAAACTACTAAAGTGAATAGATAGGCGACGTGCTATAAAATGCCGTCTAAGGGTTAATAGGTACTTAAGTGCTTCGCGCCACCTAACCCCCCGTTCACTAGTGCGTATTCTAAGAAGGAAGGCTTAATTGGAGGTCTTGCACCCAAGTAGTAATTATATATATACTTTCTTGTGGATATTTCATATCGAAACTCGAAAAGGATAATCTTATTCTTTTCCAAGTCGACCGAGGGCTACTCCCTCATTCCTCGTGTTTACTTACACGTGTACTCGCACACGTGTAAACATACCACCTTTGGTGTATTACTTCCTTTCCCGAGGAAGCTTTTAAACGTCATTATACTTGTATATACATTCGGCCACCTTGTTACACATGGATACTCGTTCCATGTTGGAGATTTTACAACAACAATCCGCCAACGTTAATTATTCACCTTGTTCGACTTGTGGTGGTCCACACGATACTTATTTATGTGATCAAAATAATGGTTATTATGGGGAGGGATATGCTTACAATGGAACCGAGAACCCTAATTTTCAACCTAACACTCGAATGGACTACACTTGTAATGACTATATGGGATATTCCGGTTTTTCATCACAACCTCCACCATCATTTCATGATCAAACCTTTAATGTGCCATACCAACACCAAGGATTTTCCAATTATGAAGGTTTTCAAAATAATGATAATTTTCAAGGCTATAATCAAGAAACCTTTCATAATCAAGGATTTTCAAACAATGAAGGCTTTCAAAATGATGAGAATTTTCCATGCCATAATCAAGACACCTTTCAACATCAAGGATTACCATATTCGATCACTTTGCCACACTTGGTTAATCGTCCTATGTTAGAGATATTCCAAGACAAGCAATATCGAGCTATGTATGGGCCTTGTGCGACTTGTGGAGCATCACATAATGAAAATAATTGTGATCTATACGCGAGTAATTATGATCAAGGGTTTGATGAGAATTTTCAAAATCAAGAATTTTTAAATCAAGACGATTTTCAAAATGAAGAAAATTTTCAAAGTCCTAATAGAAAAACCGTTAACAATCAAGGCATTTATCATTTCTTGAGTAAAGACGCTTTTAATATGGTAATGCAAGCACTTGAGTCAATGCAAGAGGCAACTGATCCGAATATATTAGGCTTGAGCACATACATCTTGCAACACATGAGACCGAACGATGCTTTACCTGATGATGAGCCTTCTTTGAGAGTAGATGTTGAGGATGATACACTTAGTGATGTTCCTATTATAGACCCTTCCATCTCTCCACCGACTATACTTGAGCCATACACACCTTCATCACCTTTACCTCACGTGGAACCCACCGACTTTTTAACCATGGGGGACGAGCCTCTTAGCACTAATACAAACACCAATTTGGATGAATTAACCGTTTCTAGTGTTGAGAACCTTATCCCAATCCAAAGAGAGCTTGAGAGGGTTTCCAATGAACCATGTGATGAGCCTTGTGTTGATACCTCTTCTCCTCATGATCACATTGAGATTTTATCACATATTGACCTTCATGCTACTACTAGTGATTTTGGTGATTTTGATCTTGATGAATTGTTTAAAGAAAGGGATAATGAGATTGAGGAAGAGTTTGTGGAAGACTTGACACAAATAGAGGATGAAAACTGTGATTCTAGTGACGCGTCTTATGCTATATCATCCGATGATTTGTCTTGTCAAGATAACATTCCTAATTTGGATGAAGAGTTTGCTCCTATAGCAAAAGTGGATCCTTCTCCTCTACCACCTTATGATTCTTGTGATGAAACCTTTGATGATCCTTATGATAGTGATGAGTCTTTTACTTCTGATGATGACGACTCCATTTCTTCTATGACTCCTTCACCTATTCCTCTAAGTGATTTTGTGATACATTCAAATCCTCTTTTTGAGACATATTTTGATAACCCACTTTTTGAGGAGTGTGAAGAACCTAATAATGAGTCTATAGAAGAAGAACCCTTGATTGATCATCCTTCACTGGTTTTTGAGGATACACCTATTGATTTTCATGATCATATCATCCCTTTGAGTGATTCTCTCATTAATACACCTCCTTTTGAGCCTTATGTTCCCACCCTCCCACCCTTGAAGTTGGTTATTGATGAAGATCCTTTCCTCTTAGAGATTGATACTTTTTCATCTAAGGCACCTTTAGAACTCAAAACCTTTGATATGGACTCTTTTATGGAGATTGATGCCACCATAGAGGATACTCTTGCACATTTTGATATAGAGGTCGACGATAGTGTTTCTAATTTGGAAGAGGAGGTTCGTCTTATTACTACATTGCTTTTTGGGAACATAGAGACTACACCTCCTTCACAAGATACTATTACTATTGATCCTCCTTTCACTATGCCTTCTATGGAAGATTACCCACCTTTTGATGATGATGATGAGCCTAACATGGACATAATAGTTATGAATGTTTTGATACCTACACCTTCATATTCTCATGATGCTTTGATCACTAAGGGGGAATCTTATATGGTTGATATGAGTTCATCTTCTTATTTTCCCATGAAGGGAAAAGTTTTTGATCCTGGGATACATAAATTTGAGACACCTTGGTTTTCATCTACTTCACTTAAGAGTGTGCCTTCAATTGATATGGACTTCTTGTATGAGCTTACTTTGGTGATGCTTCCTACTTTGGAGTTGTTCATATGTAGAGATGGAAATTATGTATTTGATCCTGGAGTGCTTCATATTTGAGAGTTTTCGTATGTTGGACAAACTTGAGACACGTTGGACCGTTCCATTTATCGAGGCAGATTTGGTAAATCTTATAGTAAATGGCAACGTGCTAAGTTTGAGTGTATCATGTGAGATGTGCTTCAAAGTGATATCCTTTATTCTCCATGATGGTTTCCCAAGGACAACTTAATTCGGGGCCGAGTCGAGCTAGCGACTTAGGGTTAAAAAAAACTCAAGCATTGAATAACTAGGTTAGAAAACGTAGAGTAGATTTTTAATAGGTTAGGTTTAATTAAAAGGATGCTATAGTAGAGTTGAAGTGGAGGGGTGCCTTTCTTTGTCTTTTCGTGTTTGTTTCTAGGGTTGCTCTCTCTCATTTCATGCTTGGAGCTTATGGAGGAGGCCCGTGTATCTGGTTCACTTCGATTAGTTTTTGCTATTGTGATATTCAAAACATTTGTGCTTAAAATGGATACCCTTTAGTTGTCTCTTCCTTAACTTGGGTTAAGCAAAGTAATCAATGTCATAAGTGTAGGGGAGTTCACTTCCCATGCTCTTAAACATTGAGGACAATGTTTATCTTAAGTGTAGGGGAGACTTCTATCGAAGTGACCTTACCTAGACCATTGCCTTAACTTCATGATAATTGGGAAAATTAATTTTTCGATCATTTTTCAAATTTTTGATCTACTTTGGCCAACAAAAATATGCATTCATAATTTTTGCATCATGATGTTCCTACCACACTTTCCACTGCTTTCCTCTTCTTGCTCTGCTTCATCATTTCATCTCTTTTCTTCAAATACTCAGCATCCTCTGCTAAACCTATTCCCATAATGTTTTCCACACTATTCATTCTGATTATTGGAATAGCCTCCCTTTCTATTTCTGCAAAAGTCATGCTTGTAAAATCAGAGTCTTCATACTTTTTGTACCTTTTTAACATGACCTTATAATGCTTCTTCCTTCCAGCCTCATAGTTCATATAGTTATCTCTCTTTATCTGCATATCCCTGAGCTCCTTGTGATCCCTTTGATATTTAAGAGTCATGTAGGCCAAGTTGTATTTGAACTCTAATGATTATGAGAGCTTCCATTCTTCCCACTTTTCAAGGAATTATGTGATCAATGGCACTGTAGGATCTAACTCTTTAGGCATAATCTGAATCTCCCTCTCAACTTCAATGGAGTTTGTATTCATCTGCTCATCATCAGAGAAACTCAACTTAGAGACATCTAAATGTGCCTCTTCTTCTCTTCTCCTTTTTCCTTTCCATCTATTCCCTATGTTCTTCTTTCACCATTTGCTTTACAAGAAGAGCATGACTTTCAGCAATATCTCTCAACTCCTCTGCTGATCTGAACTTTCTCTTTATCTTTGGCTCTTTAATAAAAATACCTTTCCCCTTGTCATTTGGATCAACTGCTGGTGAGGCTTTTGGTGTAGTTCTTCCAATGACAATTCCCTTTTGTGCTGGTTTTCTCCTGCTCCTTGTGAAGGTCTGGGTGGGTGTGGATTTTGTAGTAGCCACACTAGCTGGAGCAGGGATAACCATACTAGCAGGGGAAAAATATGTTGCAACAGGGGGATTAACAATAGCAGGGGAAACAATGTTACTTATAGGGGGATTCGTTGTAGCAGGAGGGGACATCTGTTTGACCAAGATTGGTAAGTGTCTCAGCCACATCGTTTTGTTGCACTCCCCTTATCACTTCCTTTCTCTCCACTTCCTTTTTGTGGTCCTGGATATTCAAACCACTCGTTGACCCTGTAGGAATTTCCTCCCTTTTGGAAGCATCCTCATCAGTAGAAAGTACAAGCTGGGGACGTCTCCTCCCTTCAAGTTTAGCAATCCTGAACTCTAGATTGGAGATCACCAGACCTTGCTGTGTGACAGTTTGTACTAGTTGTGCATTCTTCTCTTGCAAGCTCATGCACATAGCCGTAAATTTAAGAATGGATATTGGTTTCAGACTGCTCTCAACCCTGGTGGGAGATTGCTCTCCCAATAAGGTATCATGGAGTGGGGGAGAAGACTTAGCTATAGTGTCATTGTCCTGCTCATCCAATGAGTATGAGGCAGTAGTGGAAAATGTGACAATCCTTCAATTTATGATTAATATTTTATTCTCAATATTTATTTGAAAATATTATTTTAATGTTATATTATGAACTCACTTATTTTTGGGAAGTAATTTGGATTTACGTCTTGAAGTAGCATCGACTACGTCTAAACCAGAGGATTATACGTTACGTGCTTACGTTTACATGCACCGTCTTTGGAGACAGTCCGACATTTCAGGAAATAAATTTATCCGTGAATATTATTTTGAGATTTTAATTTTGAGTTGGTTCATAAACTCACAAATTTACGAGAAGAGATTAGGACTTACGATTTTAATTTAACGTCCTTTACGACTAAACCGGAAACCTTAGGATTACGTATTTACGTTTTCGAACTCCGTTTTTGATGAGACAATTTTTATTAGATTCGTTTTGTGTCGTTGATTCATAATTTATAAAAACGTTATTCGTAAAACGACCCGAGGGCACGCAAACCGAGGAAACTAGAATCGAGGAATACCCGTAAATTAGTAGGATGGGACAAAACAAGTTTTGCCCCACCCCACTCAAAGGGACGGCTAAATATGGGACACCAACACCCTTAGGTGTCAACTTGTGATATACAAGTTCAACACTTGTCTAGTTAGCTTCATTTTGAAGCTTATTCACCCACCAAACTAGCTAAACCATCTAACTAAACCACTTCTCCCATTATTCAACATGCAAACCACACACATTTTATCTCTTGCTCTCTCTTTGTGCCGTCCAACAAACACCATCAAACACCCCAATCATACAAAAATTAACCACAAAATCTCATGTTATTCATACATAAGTTGAAGCCCTTTTGAAGCCCTATTGATTGGTGGTGATTATAACATCCAAGGAGGAGTTTCCACAAGGAGTTCTTGAAGAATGGTGTTCTTGAAGATGGTCTTGGTTTATCACAAGTTTCTCCATCAAAATCCATGTCTTGATCACAACCTACATCATCATGGTGGTATAAAGATTGTTCTCCTCATCCTCTTGTTATTTTGATTATGTAATCATGTATTTTCTTTCTTATTGTATATGTATATGATGATTATATGATGATAAAAATATTGTGTGGGGATTTGGTGTTGATAATCATGGGTAAAAAGATGAAAAACTATATGTAAAAAGGTTAAAATCATGCTTAAAATGATGGCTGTATAAAACAGTAAAGAACCATATGATGAACTGATAAAAATGGCATATATTAATGGATATACAGTAATTAATATGTCTTGTACACATGTGAGAGTTGGCCATGCAATTGAATCATTAGGATGAGTGAGATATGATCAAAACAAATTTAGAGTACAAATCTGAGTTCACTGTTCTGGACGATTTTTAGAAAATACTTAGAAGATGATTCAACAGTAGCTATAGAAGAGTTAAATGGAGCACATATCATGTAGTTTATATAATAAAAATTTTAGCTTCTATCTCTATATAGAACTCTAGATATGGCTGTTTTGGTGAACATGAAAGTAAAAAATCAGATTTTGGAAATTAAAGTATAATAGTATTATATAAGCACTCAAATAAAAATAGTATAAAATGTGAATTAAAACCCACTAACTCATATAATACATTTATATAAATATTTATAAGGATAAACAAATGGACATTTTATAAAAATGGTAGTTTGATAAGTTTTATAAGTTATAAAACTATAAACATGATTTTTACGACTTTTTCGGCTATTACCGTAAAATTAACGTTTTTCGCCAATTAAAACTTAGACGATCAAACCCGTCTAATGTAAAGTTTTCAAAACTCATATACTGATATATAAACATATATAACAAGTAAAAACCGATAAAACCCGAACTATAAAACATACGGACATTAACGGGCTAAGTTAGCGTTATTGGACTAATAACACAACAAAATGGGCTAAAACACTTATAAACTTATTTATTGGGCTTTACCCATTTGGGCCCAACTTGTAAAGTATAAATACTGATAATACAAGTATGAAATGGATTAATACAAGTTAATAAACTTATAATAGGCTTATCGGACCTAAAACATGTAAATAGGTAAAACTAGTAAACTAGTAAAGAAGTTACCAATACATAAACACAAAAATGAGTGAATGAACCCACTTGATCATCATATATATATATATATATATATATATATATATATATATATATATATATATATATATATATATATATATATATATATATATATATATATATATATATATATATATATATATATATATATATATAATCATCATATGTATACATAATTGTTATTTTTATAAAGTCATTGGACATGAGTCTAAGACGAGTATTATTTGTCTAGGTTTCCGTGATTGAAGCACGTACCGTACGTCCGAATTTCCGATAACCCGCCTTCCCACATCAACGTGAGTTCATAGCCTCGCACTCTTTTAAATGTTTTTATGAAATGTTTTATAAACCCGCGAGGGAGATAACATGTTAGTTTTACTAAAATAGGACACCATTTGTCCCGATTGTTTGTTTATTGATTTGGACCCGAATGATTGTATGACCCGATGAATGATTAAATGACCCGATAGATGAAATGAAATGGATTATTAAAGTTAGGTTATGTCACTAAAAGTCCCATTAGCATGAATTGTGAACTACCGGGATTTGGTAGACGCTTATGCATATAATAGTACTATTTGGAGACGATCACCCCAGTTCGCGCCTTGACGGTTGATCCCCGTCGTGCCACATTGATTGGTAAGCGAATTTATGTATGAGAAGATTTCCATAGCGTGACCTTTGTGACGACACGCTAATTTAGATGGGCAAATTGAGTTTCGGGCTAGCTACCCGTTGTTTGTTGTAGTAATGTAACAATGTCATGCGGCTTGTAATAATCCAATTAACGAAATACTACTATATGCATCGAATTACGATATATTGCCTGACTAGCAATATGGGGTCTTACTATTGATATTATGTTCGTGTTTTGTTTTTTCGTAACCATATTCATATAACGGTTTTTATTTAACTTTATACAACGTCATAAGACGTAATGTATGATGTTTTTACGACATTGGCTCGTATAATGATTTTTAAGGCAAATGCCTACATTATGATTTTGACAAGGATTTGTATAAAATGATTTTGGCTATTTTATGGCCTACTACATGGATTTGTACAAAATGATTTTCGGTAATAATTTTATACCGATGTTATATTGATGGATTTTATTAAACTCTATGAATTCACTCGGCTTTATCGCTGACCTTTTCTTTTAACATGTTTTATCTCAGGTACTTGAAGGTAATTCTCGGGAAGACAACAAGAATTCATGGCCCGCACCTAAATACTTATTTCCATTTAAATACTTTGTAAAACCTGTATTAAATACAATGACTTGGGACCTATGTAAATTTGATATTTATGAATGGAAATGCCTTTATTATTTAAACGACGCGATTTTTATGCGTTGTCTATGATGCGAGTAACGTGCTATCCCGTAACACCAACGAGTCTTCCGCTGTATTGAGTCGTATAAATTTGGGGGTGTTACAGTATGGTACCAGAGCTCTCGTTATAGAGAATGAAAGATTTTTAAAACCATGGTTTTGAATAAAACATTTCAAAATCTTTTAACTATAAACATTTTTCACAAAATGTCTAAAAATCTTTTGACTATAACGGTGCCGAAGAATTCCCGAGTTACCGACAAGGCCAGACTGAGAAGTGTTATTTTAATATATATATAACTTGGATTATATATATATGTTGTAATTTGATTACATGATTGTTTGATGATTATTTTGATATTTATACGAGGTATTTATACGACGTAGATTGTCACAAGAAACCCTAAATCCCCTAGCAAATCAATCGAAGCTATTCCCGTAGGAATTCTAGCTATCCTAGATTTAAACCAAGTTGTGGATATTTATGATCCCAACAAATGGTTGATATTCGTAGAAATGTAGATATTAGTTGATTGTGATATTGAAGAAGAATTGGTGAGATTAAAACTGATATCGATGTCATGACGATCTTCCTTATAAAGTGGAGTTTGACAAAACGTTACCACCTAGAAAGATGCCATCTGATTCGTTGTCATCCAATTCTTAAATTGAAATCGAAAGGGTGAATGTTGCACTTGGGACTGTCATTGGAACCATTACCCAAAAGCCTCATGCCACTAATACCTTTCCGAAAAGTCTAATTGAATGTATGAGTCATCTCATACTAGTGGCTCATTTGATAACTATTGATGAAAGAGCTATAGGATTGGAAATTAAGTGTTGTTCATATCGAGCTTTTATTGCCCTTTCAATGTCTAAGAATAAAGTTGAAGTATTGGGAAATGAGGTAGGATATCGAATTGAGTATAAAATTGGTTGAAACTTGAATAAAATAAAAACTTAACCTGTATGGAATATGAGATTGTTAATATAAGTCGTTAAGTCCTGTGATTGAATTATAAGGTTTTAATTTTTTGTTGATTCGTGTTAAGTGTTGTTCCTAGGCCATTGTCCACTAACGAGGATGCCCAGTGTCCAAGAAATAAATCGAAGAAATCTTCTTCTGAATTGAGACGGATGGATCTTCTGGGACATGTGGAACACCTAAAGACTCTTATAGATTAGTATTCATTGTGGTATCTTTTAAAAATAATCCCTAACTTAACTGTGACATCAGTTGGTAGGATGAGTTCTTGGAATTGTATGACATAGTGACACGTAATATGTTACGGTACAATTTAGACTTGTTTGTGATTAATGAAAAGACTACCTTTGATTGCTAAATTCTACATGTATCGATGTTATCTATCTTTTATTGCTTCATTCTAATGTTCGCATTAGTGATGCAACCATTGAACAAGTATTCATCTTGATTTGAGTTACGTTGTGGATTATTCCTTTTTAGTGCCATCAAGGTCATGAACCTCATGATTATTTGGCTAAAGCTCATTTCCTGATATATTGTAGTTAGTTCTTGGTGAACAACTCTTCATCACTCTTTTGCAGATCACTCATTGTTTTTATAAAGCTAAAACAGTATCCTTTGAGAAAATTGAATTTTCATCACTATAAGGATTATTCAAAGTGAGATTTATAAGTGATCGTTATCGAAATGAAGTTGTTTATAAAACACCTCGGAAAACTTAATTGTTTTCATAACAAAGAAAATCTTTGTAAGTTTATTTTTGATTCTTATTTAAGAATTAAGCATAAAAATGTTTTTATTATAAACATGATGATAAAATTTTGACGAACTGAGTATTGTATCGTTAATCTTGAAATTGTATATAGTTGCGCGCCTACATACAATTTGGAATGAACCATGCAAGACTGATTAGTAGTCACCATAAAACTAATGAATAAACACTACATTTTCTTTGAAGATTGTGAAAGATTAAATTTTATGAGATCTGCAAGAAGAGAAAAATAAGGACATAGTGTTAGGGACACCTACATATGTGCCTGTAGCATCTATTCTTCTGAGTCGAATTTACTCATTTGTGGAAATTGTCTTATTTGACAATTGACAATTCTTTCTTGTCCAATTCTCCCGTAGTGAGATTCTTAGGAAAAGTATCTGATTACCGAGTGTTGATACCCGACTGGATGTATTGACGTTCTTATCATTTCTTATGATTTGATTTCATTTGAATGACCTGGGTAACGATCCGAGGAGCTTTCGAATGCGTACTCAGATTATGAAAACATGGGATATATTCATATTCGTTAAATGTTTTCGTTTGTATCTGATTTGAAATCCTATCGCGTAGATTATGCGTTAACCTTACTCTTTTAAGGTTAGTTATGTCTCCATATATCCTTGAATTTGTGAAGGATTATGAGTTATTATTAGTCTTTTGAGAAGTTCACATCTTATCGACGGCAATAAAACTGGAAAGTTGATAGTGCCAGTAGAATGGATTGATTGATTATGACATGACGACATTGTCTTAATTGATGGGAACTCGAATAGAATTCCCCTAAATGATAAGATGTTGATTATCAAAAGTGATTTAAATAATTCTTGATGGATGATCATATCCTGCATTTAGACTTAAAATTATACCGTGAATGGTTGTGAACTAGTTATAGATATTGTAATCTAGAAGAACCTAATATGAATTTATTAAAAGATATTTCTATTATCTGAAAATTTAGGAAGTATTTGCTGGTGAATTACCTAGACTTTCGCCATTAAGGCAAGTTGAATTTGGTATTGATTATATTCCCGGTGCTGCACCTGTGGCTTGTGCACTGTACGTCAGCACCATCTAAATTAAAGGAATTACCGTACAACTGAGAGAGTTGTCGGAGAAAGATTTTATTCTACCGAGCTCGTCATCATAAAGAGCTATGGTGTTATCATTCCTTATATTTATAGATTACCATGAACTGAGTAAATTGACAATCAAAAACGATATCCATAACTCGAAATGGAAGATTTGTTCGATCATTTACAAGGTTCTAGCGTATATTCAGGAATTTGATCCACGGCATGGTTATCATCAATTTCGCATCCGCGAAAAAGATTATCTATTCCAATCAATACATCCAGTACTTGTAATGAACATTATGAGTTTCACGTGATGTCGTGTGGATTGACTATACACATGTAGCATTCATAAATTTGGTGAATCACGTGTGTAGGCTGTAATTTGATAAATTCATACTTGTGATCATTAAGGACCATTTGTTTATTTATAAGAATAAAAATGAGTTAATAATTATTTGTAGAATGCCCTGAGTCGGTCGAGTAGTGAAAACCTGTATCTTGAATATTTAACATGTGATTTAAGACTTAATCATTTATATTATTTGATCGTGTGATTAAAAGATTATGGAATCTATATTGACTCTTCAAAAATTAAGATCCTTTTTAAGATTTTGGGTTTTACCAAAAAGAAAAGTGCAAATATGTTTTGACAAATGTTTTAACAAAGGATTTTTAAGGGACTATTCCCTTATACATAAAACATTTAACTAAACTCCTGTTTAGGGGTAAATGTTTGTGTATACCTCAAGACAACCTAAGAGGGATTGAGGAAACCATTTAAACCATGACTTGAAATTTGAAACGACAATTTTTACTTGTCAACTAAGAAAACTTTGACCAGAGTATAAACAAAGATTTTTTAAACATTTACAGATCTTACTAATTATTTTCAGTAAACCAACAAAAATTTTGTTAATTAAATTCAAATTTATTTTGAACATTTTTATATAATTGGACAAACTAAGAAAATTTAAAAACTTTTTGCGTTTACGTTTCATAAAAATTAAATATTTATTATTTAATTACTTGTAGTAGTTATCGACACTTTAAACGTCCGATTGAGCAAAACTGATAAAAATGATAGCTGAAACGAAACTGAAACTTAGAAAATATGAAGGACGGTGAACGTAATTACTGACACATAATATAGAAAGGATAAAGAACCAATTAGGATGTGCTCCTTAGTAATGGTAGTACAAAATAAATTGTCGAACAATTTAAAAATAGCTGATGTTTATAAGAAGGATAATATAAATAGTGAAAGGTTTCACGGCTAATGTTTTAAAGACCCTTTGTGATTGTCTAAATATGGAGGATTGTGAGATATAGTTATGTTGGAATCTTGTAAGTATAAGTATTTTATTCTTGTCATTTCTGATTTAATGTATCTTTGTCTGAAGAAGTTGTACTAATGAAAAATTATGAAGGCAGACATTGCCTCATTTGTTAGTAAACGTCTAGCTATTGCAAAGGTCATCATCTGAATTTGATTCGATTTGGGTCATCGTCGACAGACTGACCAAATCTGCTAATATCATTCCTATTAATGATAGATTCTTGATGAAGAAATTGACTCTTTTGTAATGGTGTGCCTGTATCAATCATCTCTAACAAGATCCTCGCTTCGCATCGAATTTCTTGAGATTTGCTCAGAAATCATTAAGAACGAATCTTGATGAGAGTACTATTTACCACCCCAAATCGAAGGGACGAGGTAAAGTAACGATACAAAACACTAGAAGTCTTGTTCTATGTTTGAATGATTGACCTTTGGTAATAAACCATATAATCGTTTTCCTTTGGAGAGATTATCATTGATAATTATCGTATTAGGATCGAGATCGAATCTTGTTAGTATCTATATTAGAGCATCTGTAAGCAGGAGTTGAAATGAAGACACCCGACATACACCCATTGTGAGTTAGACATGTCTTTTAGGTTTAAGGTTTCCTAAGATGGCGAACCTAACCTTACAAAATACCCGACCCGTGAAACCTGAAAAGATTGTTGAAATTAGGATTTGATTATTGACTGCCGGTAGTAGGCAGAAGGTTATGTGAATATGAAATGTAGAATCTTGAAGTGCCAGATGGGTAGCGAAGTTATGCCAAAAATTTTAACCATGGAAAAATGAATTGATGATCCGAAAGATCATGGGATATACGTCCCCGTTGTATGGGACCATTGAGATGATATAAAAGTTGATTTGAAAGGCATATAAGCTGGATCTACCCTAGGACTTCAAGAGCTGCGTGAATTATGTTTCGTATATCGAACTTGATGAAATGTCTATCAAGTGAGAATCTGATCATTTCTTAGTAAAGTTTAGATCGGTGAAAAGTTGCATTCATCAAAAACCCGTGAACATCATGGATAGAGAAAGTAAGTCAACATTAAGCCTGATCGTACTCCCGTAGTTATGTTTGATGAAACTCGCGGATTGTAATGAATTGCACTTGTGAGAAAAGACCGAATGTGGAGGAAATACCCACATGGCTTTAACTCTATAAGAAGCGAGTAGTAAGGTAAGATGATCTTTGAGGACAAAGATCCTGTTTAGGGGTAAATACTGTGACAATCCGTCAATTTATGATTGATATTTTATTCTCAATATTTATTTGAAAATATTATTTTAATGTTATATTATGAACTCACTTATTTTTGGGAAGTAATTTGGATTTACGTCTTGAAGTAGCATCAACTACGTCTAAACCGGAGGATTCTACGTTACGTGCTTACGTTTACATGCACCGTCTTTGGAGACAGTCCGACATTTCAGGAAATAAATTTATCCGTGAATATTATTTTGGGATTTTAATTTTGAGTTAGTTCATAAACTCACAAATTTACGAGAAGAAATTAGGACTTACGATTTTAATTTAACGTCCTTTACGACTAAACCGGAAACCTTAGGATTACGTATTTACGTTTTCGAACTCCGTTTTTGATGAGACAATTTTTATTAGATTCTTTTTGTGCCGTTGATTCATAATTTATAAAAACGTTTTTCGTAAAACGACCCGAGGGCACGCAAATCGAGGAAACTAGAATCGAGGAATACCCGTAAATTAGTGGGATGGGACAAAACAAGTTTTGCCCCACCCCACTCAAAGGGACGGCTAAATATGGGACACCAACACCCTTAGGTGTCAACTTGTGATATACAAGTTCAACACTTGTCTAGTTAGCTTCATTTTGAAGCTTATTCACCCACCAAACTAGCTAAACCATCTAACTAAACCACTTCTCCCATTATTCAACATGCAAACCACACACATTTTCTCTCTTGCTCTCTCTTTGTTCCGTCCAACAAACACCATCAAACACCCCAATCATACAAAAATTAACCACAAAATCTCATGTTATTCATACATAAGTTGAAGCCCTTTTGAAGCCCTATTGATTGGTGGTGATTATAACATCCAAGGAGGAGTTTCTATAGGGTATTGGGGCTGATTTTCCACAAGGAGTTCTTGAATAATGGTGGTCTTGAAGATGGTCTTGGTTTATCACAAGTTTCTCCATCAAAATCCATGTCTTGATCACAACCTACATCATCATGGTGGTATAAAGATTATTCTCCTCATCCTCTTGTTATTTTGATTATTTAATCATGTATTTTCTTTCCTATTGTATATGTATATGATGATTATATGATGATAAAAATATTGTGTAGGGATTTGGTGTTGATAATCATGGGTAAAAAGATGAAAAACTATATGTAAAAAGGTTAAAATCATGCTTAAAATGATGGCTGTATAAAACAGTAAAGAACCATGTGATGAACTGATAAAAATGGCATAGATTAATGGATATACAGTAATTAATATGTCTTGTACACATTTGAGAGTTGGCCATGCAATGGAATCATTAGGATGAGTGAGATATGATCAAAACAAGTTTAGAATACAAATATGATTTCACTGTTTTGGACGATTTTTAGAAAATACTTACATGCTGATTACACAGTAGCTATAGAAGAGTTAAATGGAGCACATATCATATAGTTTATGTCATAAAAGTTTGAGCTACTATCCCCATATAGAACTCTAGATATGGCTGTTTTGGTGAACATGAAAGTAAAAATCAGATTTTGGAAATTAAAGTATAATAGTATTATATAAGCACTCAAATAAAAATAGTATAAAATGTGAATTAAAACCCACTAACTCATATAATACATTTATATAAATATGTATAATGATAAACAAATGGACATTTTATAAAAATGGTAGTTTGATAAGTTTTATAAGTTATAAAACTATAAACATGATTTTTACGACTTTTTCGGCTATTACCGTAAAATTAACGTTTTTTGCCAATTAAAACTTAGACGATCAAACCCGTCTAATGTAAAGTTTTCAAAACTCATATACTGATATATAAACATATATAACAAGTAAAAACCGATAAAACCCGAACTATAAAACATACGGACATTAACAGGCTAAGTTAGCGTTATTGGACTAATAATACAACAAAATGGGCTAAAACACTTATAAACTTATTTATTGGGCTTAAACCATTTGGGACCAACTTGTAAAGTATAAATACTGATAATACAAGTATGAAATGGATTAATACAAGTTAATAAACTTATAATAGGCTTATCGGACCTAAAACACGTAAATAGGTAAAACTAGTAAACTAGTAAAGAAGTTACCAATACATAAACACAAAAATGAGTGAATGAACCCACTTGATCATCATATATATATATATAATCATCATATGTATACATAATTGTTATTTTTATAAAGTCATTGGACATGAGTCTAAGACGAGTATTATTTGTCTAGGTTTCCGTGATTGAAGCACGTACCGTTTTCTGATAACCCGCCTTCCCACATCAACGTGAGTTCATAGCCTCGCACTCTTTTAAATGTTTTTATGAAATGTTTTATAAACCCGCGAGGGAGATAACATGTTAGTTTTACTAAAATAGGACACCATTTGTCCCGATTGTTTGTTTATTGATTTGGACCCGAATGATTGTATGACCCGATGAATGATTAAATGACCCGATAGATGAAATGAAATGGATTATTAAAGTTAGGTTATGTCACTAAAAGTCCCATTAGCATGAATTGTGAACTACCGGGATTTGGTAGACGCTTATGCATATAATAGTACTATTTGGGGACGATCACCCCAGTTCGCGCCTTGACGGTTGATCCCCGTCGTGCCACATTGATTGGTAAGCGAATTTATGTATGAGAAGATTTCCATAGCGTGACCTTTGTGACGACACGCTAATTTAGATGGGCAAATTGAGTTTCGGGCTAGCTACCCGTTGTTTGTTGTAGTAAGGTAACAATGTCATGCGGCTTGTAATAATCCAATTAACGAAATACTGCTATATGCACCGAATTACGATATATTGCCTGACTAGCAATATGGGGTCTTACTATTGATATTATGTTCGTGTTTTGGTTTTTCGTAACCATATTCATATAACGGTTTTTATTTAACTTTATACAACGTCATAAGACGTATTGTATGATGTTTTTACGACATTGGCTCGTATAATGATTTTTTAAGGCAAATGCCTACATTATGATTTTGACAAGGATTTGTATAAAATGATTTTGGCTATTTTATGGCCTACTACATGGATTTGTACAAAATGATTTTCGGTAATAATTTTATACCGATGTTATATTGATGGATTTTATTAAACTCTATGAATTCACTCGGCGTTATCGCTGACCTTTTCTTTTAACATGTTTTATCTCAGGTACTTGAAGGTAATTCTCGGGAAGACAACAAGAATTCATGGCCCGCACCTAGATACTTATTTCCATTCAAATGCTTTGTAAAACCTGTATTAAATACAATGACTTGGGACCTATGTAAATTTGATATTTATGAATGGAAATGCCTTTATTATTAAACGACGCGATTTTTATGCGTTGTCTATGATGTGAGTAACGTGCTATCCCGTAACACCACCGAGTCTTCCGCTGTATTGAGTCGTATAAATTTGGGGGTGTTACAGAAACCAAACCCCTAGAATGCTCCATACCCATGGAGGCTTCCCTTTCTGCAATAGGTAAAGATTAACTAGGCAAGGGAGACCTAGCATATATGTGTTTAGTTCTTCTTTCAAAGGGTTGATCAACAGTGGGAAGATCATCTGCAGGGGGGTCAAAAGAAGAAGCAGGGGAATCTCAAAGTGTGGATTGGGCTGTTATGGGTCTTTTAGCAGCTTCACTTCGAATTAAGGTTAGCATGGTCTGTGTAAGGGGTGCTGCACGGCCAGAAAATTGTGGTGAAGGTGTAAAAAGTGTGTTGAACAATTTAGGATAATGGCTTGTGGTAGTGAAGTAGTGTTTATGTTTAATGGGACCATGCTGGTGCATATCAATAAGAAGTTCCACAAACCTGGGATACATGCAAGATTTGCCACTGCTTTTAACATTTTTAATCATATTTTCATAAATCATTTGAGAAAAACAAAATTTTCTTCCTGTAGCCAAACAAACCATAGCAGTGGCAACTTTGCTATCAAACTCATTAAAAGTAGTGGTTTTGGAACTCAAGCATTGTAAAATGGTATGGATCAAATATTTCCAATGGGGTGCAAACTGGCCTTTAAAAAAATTTAATCTTTGATTTTCTGCTATGGTGTACCCCAAATTGGAAAGATTTTCAAAGATCTCAACCTCAGGTATGTTGATCACCCCATCCTCATCATCCAAGACAAGCTTGTCTCGAATGGAGGCAAGTGTTACCACTTTGGGGTGACCATCAACAAGGCTCTTGATTATGACCTCTCCATCCACTGTTTCAATCGTTGCAGTCGACCAAAACTGTTGAATGTGTGAGGTGTATATGTGAGGATTAAGAACAAGGGCTAACCTGAAATAAATCGCCCTTAGGTAAGCCACAATCTTACGAAATGCTGGATGATAATCAGGTAGAATAGCAACTTGGTTGTGATATTCAGCAATTTTGAGCGCTATGAAAATTCTTTTGATGTAATGAAAGCTTAGGGGAAATGTTAGCTGGGAAATGATCATATGAAATGCTTAAGCCTGCTGGTTAAGGGAATTTAATTTATATAGAGAAATTAGAAGAATTTTGATTAGACCAAATTTTCAGCTTGAATAAAAAGATTTGAAACAATTAAAATAAGAAACCAATCAACGAAGAAACCGCCTTAAATATCTTATAAATATTTTAAAATATTCCCTAACCAAAAAGTTAGCAGAAGGCCCAACGACTATAAGGAGGGGTAACGGTCATATTGGTCAACGGTCAAACAGTGGAACCTTTCATAAGCACGGGGATTTGCTCAAGCAGGGGGGAGTGTAAAGAAAATAGGGGAAACTATCCTAGGGATGATAATTCCATCTCAATTCAGCAGAAAGTAAACAGCATTGCCCAAGCACACAATCTCACAAATGTGAAACATATGTGTTGAAACTCAAGTGTCATCTATTCATAAACTGCCTTATGAAAGAAACTATCATATAAGTTCACCTTGTATACCCATGTCATTAAAAAGAATATATATACCTAAGACTTCATCCCATCCATACCAGAACCTATGGTCAGCAGCCTTGGCAACATGCACCTAAATATCCTATATTGACCAGCAAGCTGGTCAAATAGAAAAGTTAGATGCACATTACAGTGCCTCAAGGACTAAGGACTCCAACAAGCTTCACAGCAAGCTATCATAGTCACTAAGTCCCCACTCACCAGTGGGTATGATCTAGAATCATACATGAGTATCTTAAGGATACGCTGAGTCCTAAAGGTTTGACCTAACCCTCCCTTGAAACATATAGTACATACCAAGTCCATCAATAAGGCACACCAGGCTCCAATATTATTCATGCATTGTTAGTCTAAAACCACATACAAGCCACTTATAAAAAGAACATAGACAGGGGAAACATCCCAAGCAGGGGAAAGAACCCAAGCAGGGGAAAGAACCCAAGTAGGGGAAATAACCCAAGCAGGGGAAAGAACCCAAGCAGGGGAAATAACCTTGTTAAAAAACAATGGTATTAAAATGATAGAAAAATTAACTAGAAATTCTACAATAATAGACAATGATACAATCCTGAATACACATAAGAAACTCACAGACATCATGGTTACAGATTAACCATCCCAATACTTATTACCAAGTACTGAAATCTCCCTATGTCAAAAGGTTTTGTCAAAAGATCAGCAACATTAAGTTATGTATCAATAGATTCAGGTATAATTAAACCTTCTTCAAAACAATCTCTAATAAAGTGATGCCTGATTTCAATATGTTTAGTTTTAGTGTGTAAAACAGGATTTTTGATAATGCAGATTGTACTGTTATTGTTAATGAAAATCTTGGTTTTAAGAAAATTATACCCATAGTCAAGTAACTGATTCTGGATCCATAAGACTTGTCCATAGCATGCAACAACTGCCACATATTCAACTTTAGATGTGGAAGTTGCTAGAATGGTTTGCTTTTTGCACTGCCAAGATATAAGCCTGCTCCCTAAAAATTGACATCCACCTGTTGTGGACTTTCTATCATTGTTGTTGTAACACCCTATTTTGATAAATGGAATATCACAGGATAATTATGGCATATCGTTAAAGCATACAAGGTAAATGTCTAAAACATTAAATGACCATAAAAGAATCTGGAAACAAACATCGGATCCACATAAGCTCCACACACGAAACGCATAAGTAGAGAATGTAAGGAAAGGACTAAATAATGTCCAGCAAAGCAAAAGTATGTAAATGCATTAAAGAATGAAAGAAAGATGGCGCCTCATTCCATGTACGTACTCTTGGATTCCTAGCTTTTCCCTTTAGTACCTGTCGTATTGGGACATAGAAAGAGAAATACGACTACACAATACGCTTAGTGTGCGGATATATATGACATAGAATGTAAAGCATAAACATAAGAAAATAGTGAAGTGAAAAAAACATAGCAGCGGAATAATGAATGTCCTGGAAAACCTGGTTTAATTTTATAATACAGGTTTATATTTTTGAAAAGACTTAAGTTTAGTTTATCTTGAAAATCTGTATTTTAAATATGTCGAGAGCCCATATAGGTCATGTTATATCCACGTACATGAATAATTAGAGGGTGACCTCGTCATGCAATTAGAGGGGCTACCTCTAATTAATATATAAAATGAGTGGAGGGATCAGCTCCTATAACTGATGCAAGGACACACCACAATTACCATGAAATCATACTACTTGTCCTAGGATGCACCCATTCGCCCTACATGATAATAATAATACTTGCCAAAACTGTAAAGGGACGCTGCGAGCAATCACTCTCATCGTAGAAGAGTCATAACACCGGTGCCTCTAGTGCTATGGTTATGGACCCCCCATAACTAGGTGAAACTAGCATGCATGTATATAGCTCAGGCAATCTAAAATAATCATACATGTAGTGATGTGTTTAAGAAACTTAAACTACTGGGGAAAACAGATGGCTGCAAACGGGGAATCCTAATATAGGAAGAAAGATGTCCTTACTGAAGGACGGAATATCCGTACCTTATGTCCAGTAAATGAAGACGAAAACGAACGTAGACGATCACTCTGACTTCACAATAGCGTATCAATAACAAAATCAAAACGATTTCCTTCTTGGTGTTCTTAGGGTGTCGCGGCAAGAGAGATAGACAAAGAGGGTTTTAGGGTTTTGATTTCTTGTAAAAAGCGTTTAATAAAATCCCATGTAGTTTTTATTAAACTAGTAATAGCTAACGGGTATGGGCCAAAGCCTGGTCTCCCTTCCCTTTCTTTCTAAACCAACGCCAACAAACACCCCTATACTTTTATGTTTGTTTTTCTTGCTTAATTATTTATCGTGTACATACGTATTTAATTATCTTGCTTTCGTTACTTGAACGTTTTCTTAATATCGTACGTACATATTTATCGTATATTAATATTCGTGTTTACGTACATATTACTTATGATAATTAATTAATATACATAATATTCGTATTAAATGTTCGTGATACATGACGTATATTAATTAATTATAAAATTTAAATTTAATGGTAACTTCATACATTTAATGATCGTGTGATTTTTAGAACAGGTTTTACAACTCTTCCCCTCAAAAAGAACAATTCGTCCTCGAATTAGAGATACGATAAGCTGACAAGATGATAAACGCTAAAATGACATATAAGCTGGAAAGACATGTAAGCTGAAATGACATCCCCGAGCCAAAACTGAAAATGAGGGTAAGAAGTCCGGATAGACTCCTCCATTTCCCAAGTGGCTTCCCGCTCGGAATGATCCCTCTAGAGGATTTTAACGAATGAAATCGTCTTTCTCCTCATGACTCGTTCTTGGTGATCGAGAACTTTCTCGGGTTCCTCGATATATGATAGATCCTCTCGAATTTGTTCGAATGGATACATAACTTTATGCAATGGATGGTAGTTGTAACCTCTGAGTAAGGATACATGAAATACATCGTGCACATGAGATAGCTGGGGAGGTAAAGCTAGAAGATAAGATACTTCACTGACACGTTCAAGAATTTCAAACGGTCCGATGAAACGAGAACTGAGCTTGCCCTTGAGTCCAAAACGCTTAACACCACGTGCTGGTGATACTTTAAGGAAAACATGGTCGACGATATTAAACAATAGATATCTATGATGTTTATCTGCATAGCTCTTCTGTCGAGCACGAGCTTCCTGTAGCTTCGCCTTGGCGATGACAACCTTCTCATTGGTCACCTCTATCATTTCTGGTCCTTCAAGGATTCGTTCTCCAACTTGATCCCAACAGATTGGAGCACGACACTTACTACCATAAAGCATCTCAAATGGTGCACACTTAATACTTGCATGCTAGCTGTTGTTGTAGGCAACCACTACCAAACAAATGTAGTCGTCCCAACTTCCTGACCATTCCAATGCACAAGCCCGCAACATGTTTCTAAGGTCTGAATTGTACGTTCTGATTGACCATCGGTCTGAGAATGAAAGGCAATGCTAAGCTTAAGTTTAGTGCCCCAATATTTTTGCATACTTTTCCAAAATTTTGACGTTAAACGAGGATCTCTGTCTGATATGATGTCTGAAGGAGTTCCATGTAGTCAAATGATATCCTTAAGGAATATATCTGTCAAATTGCTGACTGAGAAGTCCTTGCGAATTGGAAGAAAATGAGCAGACTTGGTTAATCGATCAACTATGACCCATATATCATCATGTTTGCTATGAATAAAAGAAAGTCCGGTGACGAAATCCATGGAGATTTTGTCCCACTTCCATGCAGGAATTTTTAACGGTTGTAGTAAACCACTAGCCCGATGATGTTCAATCTTAACCTACTGGCAGGTTTGACACTTGTGTTGGGAATAAAATGTAGCCAAGACACTTGGACGCTGACAAGAGGAAATTGGACGTTGGTAGGAAGAAATCAAGCGTTCTCAAGACAAGCGTTGACAGGAAGAAGTCAAGCCTTGATAAGAAGAAGTCAAGTACTGACAAGATACTTAGTCTACACGTTTTATGTTTCTAGTATGTTTCTAGTAAAGATATGTTCGATAATGTATTTCTTATGTTTATCTTTACCTAAAATAGCTGATACGTAGACTCTTGTACAAGGTTCCTTAATCTATAAAAGGAGGCCTTTAGGTTTAGTTGAATATATGTTTTTACACTTTCATTGTACGCAAGTTCGATTAATCAATCAAAGTGAAAGTTTTGTTTATCTTGTTTATGTGTTATTGTTTAAAGTATTAATTCCGCATAATACTTGAGTTGTTTCATATAAAACAAAGTTTCTATACGTGTTTAACTTGATTTAATCTCATTTACACAAGCTAAATCGATCCAAGTTTGGGATCAACAAGTGGTATTAGAGCTTGTTGAGAAACTTTGATCTAAAGAATACAAAAACCCTAAATCGCCAAAAACCCTAATTTTCAAGAAACCCTAAAATTCAAACAACATGTCTACTCCATATTTAACCTCCTCCTCAAGCCATAACATCAAGATTCCCATGCTAGACCCAGACAACTTTGAGCTGTGGAAGTTCAATTTTGAGCAGTATCTTCAAATCTATGACCACACCCTTTGGGAAATTATTGAATATGGAAACACATTCAATAAGGCTGCCAAGATCCTAGCTGCTATAACTCTAAGATCAACTCCAGGCTCAAGTGCTGAGGATCGAAAAGAAAAACCTGAAGATGGAAGAGCTGTCTCGGCTGAGGACATTACAAAGAGAAAGAATGATATGAAAACTCTAAGCATCCTTAAACTTTCCTTGGGACAAGCAAATCAGCACAAATACAGAGGCTATGAGTCTGCCAAAGAACTTTGGGCAGCCCTTCAAGTTACTTATGGTGGTAATGATGATACTGCCTCAAAGAAAAAGAAGCAACTCTTGCATGAGTATGTTGTGTTCAAAGCTCTTCCCAATGAAAAGCTAAGTGGAGTGAGAAGCAGACTTCTTGACATTACAAGCAAGTTGTCATTTATGGGAACAGTGCATGATGATGCTGATATCATCACCACTTTCCTTAAGAGTCTTGGTGATGCATGGAAGATTGAAGCAAGGTCTATGATTGCTAATAATACTCACAAAAGTTCCACTTTTGATGATGTCTACAATAAACTGAGGATTGTAGAAAGTGAAATCCTTTCAGATCAAGGAATCAAGTCTACCAATGGAAATATGGCCTTCTTCTCACATAGTGAAGGTCAATTTGATCAAAGGGAGTCATACATGCACTCCGTTAATGGATCACCTTGTGTCAACGTTGGATCAAGCTTTGTCAGCGCCTCATATTCAGACGCTGACACATACAATGTTGACTCACCAAGAGTTAAGCCTGCTGGTATTGATCTAGATACAGTGTGTGCATACATTGCTTCATTGCCCAATGGTTCAGTGATTACATATGAGGACCTTAAGCAAAATAGTGATGAGCACTTGGAGGAGATAGATATAAAGTGGAATATGGCACTTACAAGCATAAGGTCCAATAGATGGAATAGAAGATTCGGTAAGAAGATGACTTTTAATGCTAAAGACACTGCTGGGTTTGATAAATCCAAGGTTGAGTGTTACAATTGTCATAGAATGGGTCACTTTATGAGAGAGTGTAGATCTCCAAGAAGATCTGATGCTGGAAAGCCTTCAAGCCAAATCGTCAAGGTTGAAGATACAAAAACTATGGTTGCCATGCAAGACATTGATGGTGTTGGTTGGGATTGGAGATTTTTGGCCAAGGATGTGGAAGAGAACAAGGCCTTGGTTGCAGAAAAGGAGGAAGAGAAGCATGTTCACTATGCTCTCATGGCACATTCTTCATCTTCATCAGACAATGAGGTATATGATGATGCATTTTGTAGTAAGGGTTGTCGTTTAAACACTGAAAAGCTTAACAAAGAAGTTTTAAAATTAACATCAGATGTTTTTGATGAAAAATACAAGTTATCTAATTATCAACTTGCTCTTACTCAAACTAAAAAGGCTGTGTCTGAATATAAGAAAATGGAGCTTGACCTAAAAGATCAAATCAATATTTTGACTCATGATCTAAATGCTAGTGTTGAGGTTAGGAACATCTTGGAGAGATCCAATGGTGTTTTACAAGCTAAGTTAGATGAGGCTATCAAAAACAAAGATAATGTAGATCTTAAAATTCAAAAATTTGATAAAGCTTCTCAAACCCTAGGAAAATGTGTTAGTGAACAAAGGGATTCTAGGGATAGGAGTGGGATTGGGATGAAAGAGTATGCTGGTGTTCCACCACCTGCTGGGAACTTTTATGGTGTCCTTAGAAAGGATCTGTCTTGGACTGGTATTCCAGAACTCCAAAAAGAGGAATTTATTCCTCCACCTAGAGTTCTTACCCCAGTAGAGGAATACAAGCAGAAATTAACAGATTTAGACCAATGGAAGAAAGCCAACCCTACTTTGTTTGTTAAGAATGGCATGCTTAGTGACAACCCAAATGAGTCTACACCCATAAAAGTGACCAATCCTACTACTGGCAAGACTGTTGACCTTGGCTTAAACGTTGATAGAAAACCTAGTATTAAATATGCAGAAATGTATAGAAAACCTAGGTCACCAAAAAGTCAAATTAGTAATAATAGGACAAGTTTCTTTTCATCTAGACCTAGAGTCATGTCTAGAAAATCCTGTTATACTTGTGGAAGCTTTTCACATTTGGCTTATAAATGTGTCAATGCTTCAAAGGTCAATGCTGATAGAAAGTCAACCATGGTCAAACCCAAACCGTTTGTCCAACAAAGTCCACAAGTCATTAGACCAACCCTATTCTTTACTAAAGGGTCTAATACTTATGGACAAAGGCCTTTTCAAAAGACCAATACATGGTCTAACAGACAATGGGTTCCTGTAGCAAACCCTAGGTTCAACGTTGATAAAGGTAATTTCAGCGTTGACAAGAACAATTGTAACGCTGACAGGAATGTTTCCAACGTTGCTAGACCAAGTAAGGCCAAATACTTGCAGCCAAAGGGAAAGGGGTCTAACGCTTCTTCTAGCTTATCTTGGAGACCTAAACAAGACCAAAACCCTAATTCAGATGGGATTTCTACGACATGTAACATATTTCATTATATTTCAAAGGTCATAACTAAACCAATTGGGATTAACTAGGTGTTTAATCCAAAAAGGAATGAACAAGGGGTTGTCATAAGGACTAAGTCTGTTCTTGTTGAACAACCAAATGAATCCAATTCTGCTCAGGCTTGGGTTCCCAAAGAAAACTAATTTGTTTTCTTTATGTGCAGGGCATTCAAAAGCAGGTTAATGATTATAGCTATTGGGATAGTGGATGCTCTAGGCACATGACGGGGAAGGAAGATTACTTGACAAACTTTACCCCCATTAAAGATGGTGACAAAATGTACTTTGGAGGCGGATATGGAACTATCACTGGCAAAGGCACTCTTATCACCAACAATTTATGTTTTGAGAACGTAATTCTGGTAAAAGAACTTGACTATAATTTGTTTAGTGTATCACAGGTGTGTGATAACGAAAATAAGGTTCTTTTCACTAATACTGAATGCTTGGTGTTGAGCAAAGATTTTAAAATACCAGATGAGAAATTCATTGATTATAGAACACCTAGGCATAAGGACATTTATAATATGAATCTTAATGGAATTAGGATGAATAATAATTTGTCATGTCTATATGCTAAGGCTTCAGTTGATGAGAGTAATCTTTGGCACAGAAGGTTAGGGCACATTAATTTTAAGAACATAAATAGACTTGTGAGACATGGTTTAGTTGATGGTTTGCCTGAAAAGGCTTTTCACAATGACCACTCTTGTGTTGCATGCCTTAAAGGCAAACAACACAAAGTCTCCTTTAAGTCTAAACCTGTGCATTCTAGTTCTAAGCCACTTCACTTGCTACATATGGACTTGTTTGGTCCAACTAATATAGAAAGCTTAAATGGTAAATCCTACTGTTTTGTCACCACTGATGATTTTTCTAGATTTACTTGGACTTTCTTTTTAGCTTTGAAAAGTGAAACTGATGATATTTTGATTAACTTTATTACCCAATTAGAGAAAAAGACTGGGAATGAGGTTCAGATACTTAGAAGTGATAATGCTGGTGAGTTTAGAAATAAGTTGTTAGATGATTTTTGTGCCAAGAAAGGGATTACTAGACAGTTTAGTATAGCTAGAACCCCACAACAAAATGGGGTAGTTGAGAGGAAGAATAAAACACTTTATAGAAGCAGCTAGGACTATGTTGGCTGATGCTCACTTTCCCATTGCATTTTGGGCTGAGGCTGTGAATACAGCTTGCTATGTTCAGAATAGGGCTTTGATCAACAAAATCCATAATAAGACACCTTATGAACTATTTTGGAGTAGGAAACCTAATATTGGTTTTCTTAAACCTTTTGGCTGTCATGTAGTTGTTTTAGACACTAGTGATGCCTTAGGAAAGTTTAGTGCTAAAGGTGATGAAGGCTACTTTATGGGTTATTCAGTGCAGAGTAGAGGATATAGAGTTTACATTAAGAAATAAAAACGTATACTTGAAAAGGTACATGTTAGGTTTTTAGAAAGTAAACCTAGTGATCCTGAGAGTGGACCAAATTGGTTATTTGACTTGGAACCTCTATCTAGAACTTTGAATTATATGCCTGTTACTAATCCAAACATTGTGAAGGTAACTTCAAATGTTGTGGAAGAACCAGTTGTTGAAATTTCAGGTATACAGGTTGATAAGGAGGTTGGATCACAAGCAGACAAATAAGCACCCATACTTGAGTATGTTACCATTCCTATATGGAGAGATGCATTTGATGCTGCTGCTGTTGGAAAAGAGAAAGGTGGTCCACAAGTATCACCAGTTGAAAACATGCATGATTCTTCAAGCGCTGACAAAGGAAAATCTGGCGCTGACAAGACGAATTCAGGCGTTGATGGCTCAAACGTTGACAGCCCTACTTCAGGCGTTGACAACTCTTTTGACCATTTATTCTCTTCCAGTGTTTTTGAACAAGGTTAACCTTCAAACAGAAATTGAGAGGTTCATTCAGATGATGATGGAAGAGCATTTGAAGAAGATATTGGCAACTTGGAGACTGAAATTGATGACAACACAATCATTGAAGGAGGAGTACTTAGATCTACTATGAAGAATCATCCTTCTTCTCTAATTATAGGTGATGTGATGACTCCAGTACAAACTAGAAGGTCTCATCAGAATTATGCGCAGCGGAAGCGTGGTGGGCCCATAACCCACAGGTCCTAGGATCGAAACCTGGCTCTGATACCAATTGTAAGATCGTGTTTTCTAAGGATTAAGCATGTATGAGTTTATCTATTCAATGATGGAAGAAATGGAAGAACTAGAGAGAGAAAGGTAGAGAGAGAAAGAAGGGAATAAGAAGAAAGATGAAATGTGATAAATGGTAAGTGTTCGAACCCTCCTAACATGCTAGGAGGGGGTTTATATAGCCCACCCTACATGTGGGCTATATGGGCTATATTGGATCACGAGCCCAATATCATTGGAGTGACCGATCATTTCTAAATACGTAAAAATGTATTTCCAACAATCTCCCCAAAAGGGAGGTCACTCCAAGTTACAATGTCCTAAATAGTCTATAGCTCGTGATCTATGCTAATAATGATGTGACCGAGACTTTCCTTAGAAAAACGTATTTCCAACAATCTCCCCCAAAGGGAGGTCACACCATCTTACAAAATCTTAAACCTAGCATACTATGCTTGAGTCTTCGATCTTGTTCTTGTGAATATGCTGATGAGATCTTTGACTTTAGTCTTGAGCATGTTCTCTTTCCTTGACCTTGTGCATTCATCACTTGTGATATTTGCCTCCTTGTGACTTCATGTTCCACATACTTATACCTTTATAAATTCTTGAAAGCTTCAGAGTTTGATACAACGGAAGACTTGACTTTCAGACTTTCTTGAATTTGTTGAAGTATTAAGTGTATGTAGTATAAGCATGTGGTGACGACTTCCTCTGGATTGTACACCGCAATACCACCTTCTTGTTACATTGCATAAGACAGTTAGCAACAAAACATATACACGGATGAAATGGCTTTGAACATTTCATTCTAATTCGGTAGCATTTTACCTCCGGTTGGTGAAGACCGTTGGACGATATAAAATATCGTACTTGTGGTAGGTAGTTTCAATTAAGAACCTCCTTGACAAGATTTCGCGGGTAAACCCGTTCTCTTTATTCGACCGTCCAAAGCTGACTGCGAACATAAAGAGTGAATCATTTGGATAAAATTATCCGCATGATTGAATTCGTCAATTCATGTTCCTGGAACAAGTGAAATTCAATTAAGAACCGCACCATCGTTGCTTTCCAGTTGTCACGAGCTTGATTCGTGTAGAATCTTGCAAGTTACCTACCAAGTGCTGTTTGAGGTTAACACTAGAAGGATTTCCACTCATCACTGTGAACACTACGGTATCACTCTGAGTGTTCTGGCAAGATCACTAAGATATTGCGTAGAGGCCTGGAACGTGTTTAAATTCATTTAAGAATTAAACCACTGTTTCTTTCCAGTTATCACAAGTTTGATTCATAAAGAATCGCATAAGTTACCTACCATGAGCTTTTTGATATTCGCTCAAGAAGGATTTCCATCTTCATTGTAAATACTTTCGTATTACTCGGATGTTCAGGCAAGATCATGAAGATTTTGCGTAGGACTCTTAAGATCTTTCTTACTTTTCACAATGTGTGAGGAAGCAAGGAAATACAAAAGTGTGTCCTAATGAGATATTTGATGATCTCAAATGGCTCTAGACTCAATCGTGCATTTTGGATTTTAGTGATCGGAGGCTGGAGAGGAGTGCCACCATTTCAATACCAATTTATTCGGAGTGAATAAATCAATAGATAACGTGTTGTCTCCGTGTGATTAAAACAAATATCTTTTAAGAGATATATGAGTTAGCTGGGATGGGTTATGCCTTGCATCACTGGGTCCATGATGTCTGTCTTCAATATCAAGAATCATTAAACAATGATCTTAATAGCATATGTATTGACCCGGTTTCTGCCTAAGTTGTAAGGAGGTCTTCTTTCTTTACACCCTTAATCTTTACAATTCTTTTTCATTCTTCAACCCCTTCAATGCTTACCAATACGTCATCACTAGCACCTTGTTGTGATTGTTCCAGTGCTAACTTAAGTACTTGGTCGGCATTCAGCTATGTTCACAATCTTTCTCCATCTTTCCTAAGGACTACTATTTCTAGCTATGGAATGTCCTTGGGAAGATTCCTCCGGTTCTAGAGGAATCATTGAACTTTAACCTATCCTACCATCCTTATGTCACCAAAATCTTCACCGTCGTAAATATAGATGTTTTGGGTAAGTGTATGTCACCATGAAATCCATTTTGAAGTGCAAATCCATTTTGCTCCCCCTTAACATATGCCACGATATCCGAAAATATTTCGCACATGTCGGGATGAGCTAGCACGTTAAGTCAAACCGTTTGTGATTAATCATTTCCCATATTAGATCACATTTTCTCCCCCATATTAAAAATATTAACCCAATCGATGTTTTTAATATCAATTGATTTAATAGCATTTTAAGAAAATTTGGGAAGAAAAATGCAAAACTAAATTATCTTCATGAATTATACAAGCTCCCCCTTAAATTAATGAGGGTGTACTTGAAACGTGAATGAAGTACCTTTTAAACACAAGTGTAAGGTACTTATCACATGCAAAGATCATATATGATAATGTATTCACAAGATTAGCGATTTATGAGGCTGGACCTGAATGATGGAGAACATCATATGAAAGAAGCACATGGTTCTTGTTCACGAATGTTGGTCACCTCATCACGTCGGAAGTTATCTCTTGACTCCATGTGTACGATTGCTATCGTTGTCTTGACACCAATATGTGAACTTGGCACTCTCGACATCAAGGATTCTGAATGCTAGACAATTGCTCCCCCTCAATTGTTGACCCGTGTTCTATTGAAAGAGCTGTAGTCACCGTTTGAGTAGTCGCATCGTCGAGTATGTAGATATCAATTTTAAATTGCTATGGTTGGTGGAGATGATAACTTCATAAAAATAAGATTTCTCTTGTCTTAACAAATAAATGCACTGACACGTACATAAGTTCGTGTTAAATTATGTTATTCCGTAAACACAATCCCTTACATGGTTATAAAGTAAACCATGCCCGTGAAAATTAATTCCCGTTGTTGAGTCAAAGCTTTCCGGTGAAATGCTTGACTTGAGTATGAAAAGCGGGTTACTATCTGAAATAATATCAAACCATTTTGAGCATGTTATAAAACATTTGAACTTCTGCTCGAACTTTATTTACAACCCCGTGTCATTATTAAATGACATTTCTAGTATCGTAAATATTATCGATTCCAGAAGACATGCTCTTTTATCAAAACATTTTTGAACACACAATTTTGAAAGATTTAGAAAAACCTTTTGAAAAACTCTTGACAAATTGTGTTCAACGGTTTTAATAAACCAATTACTTGAGCTTAAGATTTTGAATATCTTACTAAACGAGTTCAAGTCCGAGAAGTTGTAAACTTCTCGTTATGAGGATAAGTTTATCATCGGCGATAAACTTTCCTTTTAATTGAAGAAGGAGTCCTAAGTTGACATTTACTTAGAAGTCGTTTTCATGAGCTTGAAAAAACTTTGAATGTTTTAACGGAAAGCTCATGACCGAGAAAGGTGAATTTCTAGTTATGAAGAAAAGTTCTCTTATTTAAAAGATACACTTTCCTTGATGAGCTTAAAACCTGGAATGTTTTACTACAAGCTCATGACCGAGAAAATTTAATTTCCCGTTACGAGGATAAGCTATCTTTAAAGATAAGCTCTCCTAAAATTGAATTCCGAGTTACAGTCTGATATTTAATTGTAAGTCATTGTGCATGTGCTTAAAAACTTCGAATGTTTTTAATATTAGCTCATGCCCGAGAAAAATTAATTTCTCGTTGTAAGGATAAGTCTATCATCGACGATAAACTTTCCTTTCTTTGAGGTCCGGGGCATAATCTGAAATGTGATTATACGCCATTGTGCATGAGCTTAAAAAACTTCGAATTTTTTTAATATAAGCTCATGCCCGAGAAAAATTAATTTCTCGTTGTAAGGATAAGTTTATCATCGGCGATAAACTTTCCTTTATTTGAAGAGCGGGTTAATGTCTGACATTTAACAATGAACCATTTTACACGAGCTTAAAACCGTTGAATAGTTTTAAAGTAAGCTCGTGTCCGAGAAAATTTAATTTCTCGTTTTTGAGGATAAGTTTATCATCGGCGATAAACTTTCCTTTATTTGAAGATCGGGTCATCATCTGATATTTAATAAAGAGCCTTATACACGAGCTTAAAACCTTTGAATGGTTTTAGGATAAGCTCGTGTCCAAGAAAACTTAATTTCTTGTTAAGAGGGTAAGTTATCGTTGCGTAGATAAACTTCCCTGTCTCTGAAGTCCGGGTCATCGTCTGTCATTTAACGAGGATCCATTTACACAAGCTTAAAACCGTTGAATAGTTTTAATGTAAGCTCGTGTCCGAGAAAAATTAATTTCTCATTGCAAGGATAAGTTTATCATCGGCGATAAACCTTCCTTTCTTTGAAGATCGAGTTATAGTCTATAATATGACTATAAGTCCTTTACACATTGTAAGCTTAACTGCAAATCCCCTGAGACACTTGTTTCTTAGATATCAGATTCTTCAGCAACCAAACTCTGAGAGTGTCCTTAATTGAATGGTATACAACGATTGGAACGCTGTGTGCTTGTTGAATGTTAACTTTGGTACCTGCATTCTCATTAGAAAGTTGGATACTTGTATGTGGATTAGCGATATCTATTTTAGAACCATGTGGAGGTTCACAGTCGGACTTACTTGTGCCTGAGGTGACATGAGGAGATGATTCACTTGTCTTAGTTGGCAAACATTTCCTTTTATAGAAAACCTTAAGTTCAGGCTTAAGTAATGTGTCATCCTCTTCAATTTCCTCCCTAGTAGTCTTAGTAGAATCAGAGACTATCCTAGTTAAAGGGCACTCATTTCCTACAAGAGTGAAAGTTCTACCAGTGGGGATCCACATTTTACCAATGGGTTTGATTTTAGCAACCCACTGGGATTTAAGTCTAGCATGGGAGTTCACCTCATTAAGTAATTTCTTGATACAAGAATCATGATTGGCTTTAAAGACGCATTTCCTACATGTTTTACAAGTAGCATATTTAATGTCCGAGTAAGATCTAGAATTCCTAGATGATTGATTGATGCTCCTAGGAAGTGACATGCTACGGTTAGCAGTGTTGGGTAAACTAAAAGGCATCTGACTAGGTTTGAAATTCCTATCTCTTACTTGTGTCTTTAGCTTAGCTTCCCTTAGACCAAATGTATGGCGAACGTCATTTGAACTAGTTTGAGACGTGTTCTTTGGAGTATGTCTAGGGAGACTAGAGGCAATCATGTGATTAGGTCTTGCAGAAGCTGTTTTAGTCACAATGGGCCTAGATAGTGGAATGACTGGTCTAGAAAGATGAACCATATCAACTTGGGAGGCAAACCGCGGTCTCGAGGATTTCGGTCGCTCGGATTTAAATGCAGTCGGTTGTCTAACAGACTGAATTTGAGGCGGTTTCCCCAAGATTGATGGTTTTTCAAGCTTAGTGTCCACACTAGTTTCTTTAGTTTTCCTCAACTCGTTTTTCAGAGCAGCTATTGCAAAGACCTTTTCCTGAACTTGAGCTTTTAAAGTCTCATTCTCTTTGAGCAATCTATCTTTGGATGCCAACTTAGATTCAAGCAACTGAATTTGTTTCAAAAGATTATCCTTTTCAACTTTAGAATCTAGAACTGTTTGATCCAATTTTCGTTCAAGAACAACGTTTGACTTTTCAAGTTTTTCAAAATATGTTTCAAATTTCTCCGTTTTCTTCGAAAATTCAATTTTGGCATCCTCAAGCTCTTTTGATTGTTGAGCTACAATCGTTTCGAACTCTCTAATCTTGGAATCAGAAGTAGTCAAAGAAGCAGTTATAAGACAATTATCACGATGTTTAGCATTTTGAACACTTTATCCCCCATTATGACTCACATTGGATGAATCAAAAGTGGTATTTCTATCACTCTTTTCCATCCCATGTTTGTCATAATTAGGTTCAGAATGCTCAATATGCGGCATATCATCAGCAGATACATCATAAACAACATTACATTGTACCATGTTTGCAGGCTTTTCGTCATAAACGGGTAAGGTGTCATCAAAAGAAATCTCGTGAACATTCCCTAACATGCCACTGGTATCATGTTGTCCTCCTGATTCAATGCTCTTGCCATTGTTAGGCGCCAAATTGTCAACCGTATGACCATTCTCTTCTTGTATCGGCATCATAGATTCTTGCACTCCATTATCATACACTTACTGAAGTCTGGATCTTTCATAAATCAAAGATGAAACCGATGTCATAAATTTCAACAGTTTATCACGGAAATCTTTAACCTCGTTTTGTGTGTATTGAAAAAATAACCGGCATATCTCTGAATTGTCAGACTTGATGATATTGAATTGGAGGAAAGGCGTGAGTTGTGTCACAAGATCCCGATATGCAGTTTCTGATGCAGAGTGATTAAAGTCTTCTTTGTGAAGTTGCTCAGCTAGGTGGTTCACGTTGAGGAACATTAAGTCGATGAGTGTATAACGATTTTGACCAAAGAGTGTCACAAATTCGCTTCCTCCTTGAACCCATGAAATGGTCATAAGATGTGACTGAAGTAGTCGAACTGAAGTGATACTACTTTCTCATTATGTCTTTCATTTGATGCGATTCTCCCTCTTGAAAAGTCGAATTCAAAGACTCCATTGAATTATGATGAAAAATGATCGTGATTGTAGTTGTTTTCGGAATTTACCAATTCGTGAAGGAACTTCGAAAGATCCGTAAATAACTTTTAAAAATCCACGATGGATGATAAAACTCTTTTCTTTGCTTAATAATTTTTGTCGGCTCAAACTATGATAAAACAAACCGGAGACCAAAGCAAAGTCGGCTCACTCCAAAAATAAAGCCCGTCAACAAATAAATCCAAGCTACGGTAAATATAATGATCGGCCCGTTAAATATTTTACCACTTTGGTTCTTTCTAAATACCCGCCTCAATACGATACGCCTCACAACCAAATCGATAATAATACTAAAATAGCAATACTAAAAAAACTTTCTAAACTAGTGACTCGGCCCACCAAATTTATAAAAGGCACAAAAAATAGTTAAGAACTTTAATAACTTTTCTTAAAAAAAAAACTTTCTAAACGTTTAAAAATTTGTAAATATGTAAAGAGAGAAAAAAGAATATCGGGGCCCAAAATACTCAATCTTTATCAAAAATCTTGGCAGTAAATGTGGCTAACGCAAGCCCACGTGGCGTGAAAGGTGATAACAATATCCCTTGGTTTCTCCGTCACTTCTTTTCTTTAAATAACTCTCAAAAACAAAAAACACACCTCCTCAAAACTTTCGTCATTTAACTTACTCCTATTATCTCTCTCTTCTCCAAAAACATTAATAATCCTCCGTCTTTGCACTTCTCAGAACAATATTCAATCTCTCTCTCTCTGCTTAAATCTTGTTTCCTCCGTCTATATTGCTGCCCCTATATCACTCTCTCTCCTCAATCACAAGATTGAAAGAAATCCAAATCAAAACCAAAAAACCTCCACTGAAAGATGAATCTTCAAGGTCTCTTGATTGAGGTCTCGGGTAAGTTATGCATGTGATTGATTTTTGTTAAGTTTTTCAGTCGAATCAAAGGAGTACTTGAACAACCTTGTTCAAAGTGTAACTTTAAATTCGAATATTAAATGGATGGTCACATCTACATAGATCTGTGATGATGAAATCATGTAAGATCCAAAGATCTTGACATGCATGATTTGACTTTTAATCGAATCAAAGAAAAAATAAAATCTGAGATCTATATTATGTTTTAATGCAAGTCTAGTTGATGTTGGAGTTAAAAGGCTGGGGTTGGGTTGGTTTGAGTTCGAGTGGTAGGTGAGAGGTTGAGTCGAGTGTGAGGGTCGATGGTTTGATTTTGTGTCGAGAGAATGGGTGTGAATCGAAGGTTAAATTGGAGTCTTGGTTTTTGTGGGTAAAAAATGTGAGACGAGGGTAGGTCTTGTCTGGGGTTTGTTCGAGAATGAGTGTTTGTTTGTTTAGGGTGTTGATCAGTATAGGACGAGTCTTGTTTTGGTCTTGATTTTGGTCTGTTTTATCGAGTCAAAAACTTGGTCAAATCGTAGTCTAAAATTTTAAGTCCATCGCAGTCATATCAACACACCATCGCAGTCGAAATGATTCAGTCCATCGCAACAACATACCATCGCAGTCACAACAACACACCTATCGCAGTCTGATCATACTAAGATCGCACCCCGATCGCAGCTTCGATCGCACTCGTGATCGCAGCTTCGATCGCACTCGTGATCGCAGCTTCGATCGTAGTGGAGATCGTAGAAAGTGATCGTAACTTTGGATCACAAGTTGAAACCCCCGGGGTTTATGCGATCACAAAAGATCAGATCGTAGCCAAAAAATTATATGTTATGGATCGCAACGAGGAAACCAGATTGAGGCAAAAGTGAAATACAGATAAATCTGATGTACAAGATACAGTTGTTAAATTCAAAACAAAAGTTATAAAAGACAAAAAAATGGATAGAAAGTTATAAAAAAAAACTGATAGTTGTGAGACCTTTCTCCCAAATCGATGCAAAGAAACAATACCAATATTTTTGTGAATTTAAAAAAATAAAAACTGATACTGTTTTAAATAACTTTTGTAGAATGTATGAGACTTTTGAGACCAATGATGATAACAAAAAAAAAAACTGATAATCTGATACTAATGATGAAAAAATTTTAGAAAGAAAAGATTTTTATGACCAAATCAATAGATTAAAAACGTGCCAATCCGAAGAATCAACCAAGCTCTGATACCAATTGTAGGATCGTATTTTCTAAGGATTAAGCATGTATGAGTTTATTTATTGAATGATGGAAGAAATGGAAGAACTAGAGAGAGAAAGGTAGAGAGAGAAAGAAGGGAATAAGAAGAAAGATGAAATGTGATAAATGGTAAGTGTTCGACCCCTCCTAACATGCTAGGAGGGGGTTTATATAGCCCACCCTACGTGTGGGCTATATGGGCTATATTGGATCACGAGCCCAATATTATTGGAGTGACCGATCCTTTCTAAATACGTAAAAACGTATTTCCAACAATTTATTGCCAATATTCACAAGAAGGTTGATACCCCTCTTGTTCAAGCATGTTTGTTTGCCTGTTTTCTGTCACAACAGGAACCCAAGAAGATCTTTGATGATCTCAAAGAACCAAGTTGGGTGGAAGCAATGCAAGATGACCTTCACCAATTTGCTATTCAAGATGTTTGGGAGTTAGTTGATTGTCCCAGACATGTTAGACCTATTGGGACAAGATGGGTTCTTAGAAACAAAAAGGATGAGAGAGGAATTGTGGTTAGAAACAAGGCACGTTTAGTTGCTCAAGGATATACACAAGAGGAAGGGATAGACTATGAGGAGGTCTTTGCACCTGTTGCAAGGATTGAGGCAATAAGGATTTTTTAAGCCTATGCTTCCTGCATAGGATTTACAGTCTATCAAATGGATGTGAATAGTGATTTTCTTTATGGCACAATTGCAGAGGAGGTTTATGTAATGTAGCCTCCTGGTTTTGAAGATTCATAACATCCAGACAAGGTGTATAGAGTGAAGAAAGCAATGTATGGACTTCATCAAGCCCCAAGAGCATGGTATGGCACATTGTCCACCTATCTGGTGAAAAATGGATTCAAAAGGGACACCATAGATCAGACTTTGTTTACAAAGAAGACTGGTAAGGATTTCTTACTTGTTCAGGTTTATGTGGATGATATCATCTTTGGCTCTTCTAGTCCAAAGATGAGTGAAGACTTTTCCAAGCTCATGACAGACAAGTTCAAAATGATTGCAATGGGAAAGTGAACTTCTTTCTAGGGTTACAAGTTCAATAGAAAGAAGATGGTATCTTCACCTCTCAAGACAAATATGTAGCAGAAATCTTGAAGAAGTTTGGCTTTTCTCCACCTGAGAAACGGGCTAGGACACCCATGGATAGGGAACACCCTTGGGGAAAGGTTGGAGATGGAAAAGAGGTGGATGTCAGGCATTATAGGTCAATGATTGGATCATTGATGTTTCTCACAACTTCAAGACCTGACATTATGTTTGCTGTGTGTGCATGTGCACGCCATCAAGTGACTCCCAAAGAGTGTTATCTTCATGCTGTCAAGAGGATTTTTAGGTATCTTAGGTGCTATCCCACCTTGGGATTATGGTATCTAAAAGATTCTCCATTGGAGCTTATTTCATACTCAGACAGTGATTATGGGGTGACAAGTTTGATAGGAAATCCACAACTGGTGGATGCCAATTTTTTGGGAGTAGGTTGATATCTTGGAAAGGCAAGAAACAAACAGTGGTGGCCAATTCTACAACTGAGGCAGAGTATGTAGCTGCAACTGCTTGTTGTGGACAAGTCTTATGGATTCAGAACCAGCTGTTGGACTATGGGTATAATTTCATGCATACCAAGATTTTTGTAGACAATAACAGTACTTTGTGCATTATTAAAAATCCTGTACATCATTCTAAAACAAAACACATAGAAATTAGACATCATTTTATAAGAGATTGTTTGAAAAAGGTTTAATACAACAAGATAGGGTTGACACAGAGGAAAATGTGGCTGATTTACTAACTAAACCTTTTGATACTAGGAGGTTTCAATACTTGCTCACAAGTATTGGAATGATCAATCTTACCTAATATGTGTTTTTGAACTCTTTGTAAAAGTATGTACAGGATATGCATTGTTATTGGTCTTTGTACAAAATTAGATTTTCCACTTTATTTGTCTTACGCTGACAAATGTTATTTTAACGCTGACAAGTGTTAAATTGACGTTGTCAGCAACATGTTAGTTTTGTGGTTTTTGATCTAATTATGCAGGCGTTGTTAGCATTGTACAAATGGATACAGAGTTGCTTATGAATTCTTGGAGCATCATTGGAGCATGTTCAAGTTTATGGATGATGGTTGGAATATTTATATTCCTATCTTGACATAAATTTTTATTGCATGCATTTTATTTGGCAACTTATGTATCATAGTTTAAGGGGAGGTTTAGGAAACCTTTAGGACTTTTTGGGTGTTCATATAATACTCTTATCACAATTCTAGATTGTGTCCACTGGTGAGTACGAATTAGTTTACTAAATCGTGAGGCACTGTAGCATGCAAAGTTGATATACTATGCACGCTGCCAAGACCTTTTTGACCTAGAATTGGATGTGGTCTGTTGGGAGACTTGGGTATGATTTTTATTGGACTTACCTGGGAAATTACAAAGGATTTTATAAGATAACTTCACTGCTAAGAACTTTTGTTAGCAAGGGACACTTGAGGACAATTATGTCTATCTTGCTTACGCAAGTGTACATGATTGGACAGTGCTTGCCACCCTATGGTAATTTTCAGTCTATAGGTTATCTTCACTAGGATAAATTACTTTCTTAAGGTCCTTTTTCATTTTTTATTATTTTTATTTTTTGATGTTGACAGTTTTATTTTGCAAACGTTGTTAGGACCAATTTTGACATTGACATGACATTTTCCAACGTTGACAAGAATATAGCCGTTGGGCGTTGATAGGTTTTTTTTTTACCGTTGACAAACATTGGGTCCTACCCAGTTGTTATTTTTGACGAAAATTTGGGCCGTAATTTTAGAAGTTGGTAACTTTTTATTAATACACAAGATAAGTTATATCTTTTCAAGATTTTAATCATTATATTTTGAAAAATATCTGCCTTATTTTTTACCAATCACATGTGCCTACCTCTCCTATATATTTGGCTCATTATTTTGAAACAGGGTAACTGCTTATTCTTGTCTAACTAAATTTTCACACATATTCATCTTTCATAACAATTATCACAGCTTTCTACATCAATGGCGCCTAAGTTTAAACCGAGTGATTTGGTATTGGGGTTCAGAAGTCAGTACAACATGGTTGCCTATTTAGAGGCTGACAACACTCTGTTTCCTCAATATACTCAGATGGTGGAGTATTTAAATGCATCCTCTCTTAGGTATGCACTTTCTCATGCTCCTCTTATCCCTGTCACTCATATTAAGCAGTTTTAGAATACTGTCACTTCCTCAACGATTAATAATGTGACTGCATTGACTGCTACAGTCCATGGGCTTCAATGGGTGGTTATTGAAGCCTTGGTTCGCCAGGCTTTTCATCTTAATGATGCAGATGGTATAACCACCCTACCCATTGGTGAGCTAGAACAAGGGCTTCAAGCTTTGGGTTATCCTTTCCCTGAAGAGGGATCTTTAAACAAATATTCAAAACAGGAATTTCCCCCAGCTTGGAAGTACTTAATACATGTCATTCTTCAATGCTTGAGTCCCAAATGTACTGCACACAATGAAATTAACAGGTCAATTGGGAGTGCCATTGTGTGTATTTCTACTGGGCAAAAATATAATTTTTCTAAAATGATTTTTGATGGCATGTGTAAAAACAAGGGTAGCAAGATGACTCTTGCTTATCCAAGATTTTTGCAAATGGTTTTTTGATGCACAAAGATATTGCACCAGGGATCATGATGATTTTTATACGATCCCTGTGCAAAAGAAAGCAGTTTTTGGAAAGATGAATTCACCCCTATACATAGACTTACCCCTTACCCAAGCCATGCTTGCTGTTGTTGCAGCCGCACAACCTCAACCAGACCCACAACCACAACCAGACCCATTACCTGAACCATCACCATCACCTCATCATATGGAAATTCACCAAGATCCCTTCAACGCTGACACGTTAAATGTTGGCGTTGACACTCCAAATCCAAACGCTGACACCCTCTTACAACAAACCCAAACACCCCTTAACCTCCAAACTGAAACCCAATCCACATCATCCTCTTCACCCCCAGACTTTAGGATGGAAAAACACCAAAGGACTACTGGAGTGTTCTCCTCTAGTGGTCCTAGCCATGTTGTAGAGAGGACCACCACCACAAGTGTGGTTGGTGACATGGGTGGGGCTAGGACTATTGGTACTAGCTTAGATGCAGGCCAAGCCAGTCTAACATCATTAAGACCCCATCCATGCCCCATGACACTACTTTGGGAGGTAACATTCCCATTGTTGAGGAGGGCAGATTGGAACCCTATACATTGTTGGAATTGACGGCTGTCTGCATTAGCTTACAAAAGCAAAATGCAGACCTTGTACATACTGTCTCTACATAAGGCCTTGAACTAAAGCAATTGAGGGAAAGGATTGTTATTATGGAAGCTGTTGAGACTAGGAGAAGGCAGACAAGAGTCCTTTCATTAGGGGAGGATTCTTACAAAGGGGAGGAAGCTGCTATTGAGCCATTTAATGCAAGTGACAAAGGCTCAGGTGGTTCTATTGGTGTGGAAATGGCTGAAGCTTTGACCAGCTTAAAGGAGAGGCCAGTTATTGATGTTTCATTGGTAACTCCAACAAAGATTTCGTTTATGGAGATGCTAGAACAAGTTTCTAAGCCAAACGCTGACAAGAGTAAGTTGAGCGTTGACAGACAGGTTTTTGACGTTGACAAGTCAAGCGCTGATATGAGTAAGTTAGGCGTTGACACACAGGTTTTGGACGTTGATAGACCTGCAGGTATGGTTGATGTATCCCAGTCATCAGCTATCATCAAAGATGTGTCTACACAGGTACCATCATCATCTTTACCCATCATTGATATATCAGATAAAGGTAAAGGGATTATGGTAGAAACAGTGGTTCCCAAGGATGCAGCTCAAGTAAAATTTGATTCCATGTTGGCTGCACAACTTGAGAAAGAAGATAGGATGAAGGAGACTGCTATTGAGAGTAAGGAAAGCAGTGGTGATGAGAGCACAGATTCAAGTGTCATGATTATTAAAGAAACAAAAAGGCTTGAATATGGTGATGAATTGGCAAGGGAAAAGCTTGCACAGTTAAAGAATCAGGTAGATTTTGAGATGCCTGAAGTTGCTCAGATGTACTTTGCATGGGAGAATAAGGTAATGGAGAATCCAGACATGACTTTATCAGATCAAATTTTGGGTTTGGAGATTCTACTAAGAGTTCAAAGAGATTTCAAGGTGATTCTGAAATATAAAGCTAGCAAAGTTCTTGAATAGACCAAGACAAAAAGAAGGGAGCTCTATTACATGTTGCTCAGATGTCATCAAACAGGTTGGACTTTTAGAAAGTTGCAGGGATTGTCCTTTGATGAATTGGAGTATAAGGCTTATCCTATATGGGCAAGTGTGCAAGAGTAGAACACCATTATACTTCTTTCAGATGAAAGAAAGGAAGAACTTACAGAAGAAATGGAGATCCAAAAGGCTTTGGTTACACCAAGACCATTGAAAAAGGCAGTTCCTCTTGAGTTTCCTAGAAAATTTGGATAGAGTGAATCCTAGTGAAGCTATTATTATAAAGAGTATTAAGCTCTCACCCTTGGAAGCTTCACAAATGGTAGAAGTGTTACCTCATGATTCCAGAAACCCTATAGTTAGCTATGAGGAAGATGCAAGTGGGTTTTGGATGATTGGCAGATATGGGAAGAAGGTACATACTTTCACTACTCTTATGTCTTTGTCTGCAAGCCTGGATAGGGAAGACTTGGCAGACCTTTGGAGGTTGATGCAGGCTAAGTATGAGACTGAAGCACCTACTTCAGTCAATGGAATAAAGATTTGGTCAACATTCAAGAGGATGTGTGCACCAGATGAAGAAGATCTAGTTTGGAAGGATCTTGATGATATCAGTGGACTTCAATGGCGTCTACATTCAGCAGTTGGTGTGTATCATTTGAGTACTACAAAGTTTTCTGAATATTTTCTTGTGGATGCTGAGTATCCTATGTCTAAAGAAGCTTTGAAGAAAATGGTGTCAACACAGCTGGATATGGATTATACAAGTGACGTTGGCAAAGATTTGATTAGATATATTTATTTCCAACTTGATAAGATTTGTAAGAATCCTCCTTGTACTTAGTTTTATTCAGAAACTTGATTACTAGAGTAGATATCAAGTTTAGGGGAGGATTGTTGGGAATAAAATGTAGCCAAGACACTTGGACGCTGACAAGAGGAAATTAGACGTTGATAGGAAGAAATCAAGCGTTGACAGGAAGAAGTCAAGCGTTGATAAGAAGAAGTCAAGCACTGACAGGATACTTAGTCTACACGTTTTATGTTTCTAGTATGTTTCTAGTAAAGATATGTTCGATAATATATTTCCTATGTTTATCTTTACCTAAAATAGCTGATACGTAGACTCTTGTACAAGGTTCCTTAATCTATAAAAGGAGGCCTTTAGGTTTAGTTGAATATATGTTTTTACACTTTCATTGTACGCAAGTTCGATTAATCAATCAAAGTGAAAGTTTTGTTTATCTTGTTTATGTGTTATTGTTTAAAGTATTAATTCCGCATAATACTTGAGTTGTTTCATATAAAACAAAGTTTCTATACGTGTTTAACTTGATTTAATCTCATTTACACAAGCTAAATCGATCCAAGTTTGGGATCAACAAGTGGTATCAGAGCTTGTTGAGAAACTTTGATCTAAAGAATACAAAAACCCTAAATCGCCAAAAACCCTAATTTTCAAGAAACCCTAAAATTCAAACAACATGTCTACTCCATATTTAACCTCCTCCTCAAGCCATAACATCAAGATTCCCATGCTAGACCCAGACAACTTTGAGCTGTGGAAGTTCAATTTTGAGCAGTATCTTCAAATCTATGACCACACCCTTTGGGAAATTATTGAATATGGAAACACATTCAATAAGGCTGCCAAGATCCTAGCTGCTATAACTCTAAGATCAACTCCAGGCTCAAGTGCTGAGGATCGAAAAGAAAAACCTGAAGATGGAAGAGCTGTCTCGGCTGAGGACATTACAAAGAGAAAGAATGATATGAAAACTCTAAGCATCCTTAAACTTTCCTTGGGACAAGCAAATCAGCACAAATACAGAGGCTATGAGTCTGCCAAAGAACTTTGGGCAGCCCTTCAAGTTACTTATGGTGGTAATGATGATACTGCCTCAAAGAAAAAGAAGCAACTCTTGCATGAGTATGTTGTGTTCAAAGCTCTTCCCAATGAAAAGCTAAGTGGAGTGAGAAGCAGACTTCTTGACATTACAAGCAAGTTGTCATTTATGGGAACAGTGCATGATGATGCTGATATCATCACCACTTTCCTTAAGAGTCTTGGTGATGCATGGAAGATTGAAGCAAGGTCTATGATTGCTAATAATACTCACAAAAGTTCCACTTTTGATGATGTCTACAATAAACTGAGGATTGTAGAAAGTGAAATCCTTTCAGATCAAGGAATCAAGTCTACCAATGGAAATATGGCCTTCTTCTCACATAGTGAAGGTCAATTTGATCAAAGGGAGTCATACATGCACTCCGTTAATGGATCACCTTGTGTCAACGTTGGATCAAGCTTTGTCAGCGCCTCATATTCAGACGCTGACACATACAATGTTGACTCACCAAGAGTTAAGCCTGCTGGTATTGATCTAGATACAGTGTGTGCATACATTGCTTCATTGCCCAATGGTTCAGTGATTACATATGAGGACCTTAAGCAAAATAGTGATGAGCACTTGGAGGAGATAGATATAAAGTGGAATATGGCACTTACAAGCATAAGGTCCAATAGATGGAATAGAAGATTCGGTAAGAAGATGACTTTTAATGCTAAAGACACTGCTGGGTTTGATAAATCCAAGGTTGAGTGTTACAATTGTCATAGAATGGGTCACTTTATGAGAGAGTGTAGATCTCCAAGAAGATCTGATGCTGGAAAGCCTTCAAGCCAAATCGTCAAGGTTGAAGATACAAAAACTATGGTTGCCATGCAAGACATTGATGGTGTTGGTTGGGATTGGAGATTTTTGGCCAAGGATGTGGAAGAGAACAAGGCCTTGGTTGCAGAAAAGGAGGAAGAGAAGCATGTTCACTATGCTCTCATGGCACATTCTTCATCTTCATCAGACAATGAGGTATATGATGATGCATTTTGTAGTAAGGGTTGTCGTTTAAACACTGAAAAGCTTAACAAAGAAGTTTTAAAATTAACATCAGATGTTTTTGATGAAAAATACAAGTTATCTAATTATCAACTTGCTCTTACTCAAACTAAAAAGGCTGTGTCTGAATATAAGAAAATGGAGCTTGACCTAAAAGATCAAATCAATATTTTGACTCATGATCTAAATGCTAGTGTTGAGGTTAGGAACATCTTGGAGAGATCCAATGGTGTTTTACAAGCTAAGTTAGATGAGGCTATCAAAAACAAAGATAATGTAGATCTTAAAATTCAAAAATTTGATAAAGCTTCTCAAACCCTAGGAAAATGTGTTAGTGAACAAAGGGATTCTAGGGATAGGAGTGGGATTGGGATGAAAGAGTATGCTGGTGTTCCACCACCTGCTGGGAACTTTTATGGTGTCCTTAGAAAGGATCTGTCTTGGACTGGTATTCCAGAACTCCAAAAAGAGGAATTTATTCCTCCACCTAGAGTTCTTACCCCAGTAGAGGAATACAAGCAGAAATTAACAGATTTAGACCAATGGAAGAAAGCCAACCCTACTTTGTTTGTTAAGAATGGCATGCTTAGTGACAACCCAAATGAGTCTACACCCATAAAAGTGACCAATCCTACTACTGGCAAGACTGTTGACCTTGGCTTAAACGTTGATAGAAAACCTAGTATTAAATATGCAGAAATGTATAGAAAACCTAGGTCACCAAAAAGTCAAATTAGTAATAATAGGACAGGTTTCTTTTCATCTAGACCTAGAGTCATGTCTAGAAAATCCTGTTATACTTGTGGAAGCTTTTCACATTTGGCTTATAAATGTGTCAAGCGTTTAGTTCAATATATGTTTTTACACTTTCATTGTACGCAAGTTCGATTAATCAATCAAAGTGAAAGTTTGGTTTATCTTGTTTATGTGTTCTTGTTTAAAGTATTAATTCCACATAATACTTGAATTGTTTCATATACAACAAAGTTTCTCTACGTGTTTAAATTGAGTTAATCTCGTTTACACAAGCTAAATCGATCTAAGTTTGGGATCAACAACTTGGATACGAAAGTAGCAACATCCTGCTTCATGCCACTCCATCAGAAATGTTGTTTAATATCATGATTCATCTTGGTGGAACCTGGATGAATAGAGAATGGAGAGCTCTGAGCTTCTGTCAATAGAGCTTCCTGGAGTGTCTGATCCTCCGAAACACATAGCTTAGTTCCTTTCCATAAGATGCCGTCTTTGTCTACACGAGATTATGTCTGTCGATCAAGATTTTGAATGATAGCCCAAATCTCACCATCATCTTTCTAAGCTGCTTTGATCCAAGAAAAAAATTTAATTATGGCTCAAGTCTCAGATTAGCCCAGTACCCATGTTGTCCACATACTAGGATTTCCATGTCTAGTCGCTCTAAGTCACGTATGATTTCCTCCTGTATCTTGATGCCATTGATCATACCCGACTTCCTGCTGAGAGCATTTGCCACTACATTCGCCTTGCCGGGATGATACTGAAGATTGATGTCGTAGTCCTTGAGTAGTTCCAACCATCTTCTTGCCTCATGTTAAGTTCCCTCTGAGTGAATATGTACTTGAGACTCTTGTGATCAGTGAAGATGTCACATGATTCACCGTATACGTAGTGTCTCCAGATTTTAATCGCTATAGATCTTAAATCCACCTGTACCAGATAGGTAATATGACAAATTGTTGATGTGGAGTTTAAGTGTTGTTCATACTCGATTCAATTCGAATTGATCACGGTTTAAGGTGGAATTGTCGTTTTTGGTAACTAAAAGGGGGAGCTTTAGATTATCTATTTCTGTTTGTAAAAATAAAAGCTAAAATTATTAAACATAAATATAAAAATAAAAGAGAGAAATCTAACCTTGATTGGCGGGAAAAGAAAATTTGAAAATTAATTCGAAACAAAGATTAATTCCGCAATTAGGAAGAAAAACTCAAACCTGTCGGAATACCCCCTGTCGAAATACAATCAGAATAATGATCGGAAAAACCTGTCGGAATTAGGGCTGCAAACGAGCCGAGCTGAGCCCGAGCTCAACAGGGCTCGGGCTCGGCTCAAAACATAAAATAATAGGCTCGAGCTCGGCTCGATAGCTCGTCGAGCTTTTACTTTTAAAGCTTGAGCTCGACTCGATTAGGATTCGAGCAAAGCTTGAGCTTAGCTTGAAAAGCTCGAAATTACATATACGAAACAAATATATCATTATCGTTTACACACCACCACAAATTTTATGTATGTACTAAACTATGATAACGACTATTATTAAATTATTTAAGTTTTTATATAGTTACTCTTGATAATAAGGCTAATACTTAAATGAACGTTTTCGTACTTATGTAAAATATATTTATACTAAGGCTCAAAAAAGCTTGATAAGGGCTCGAGCCAAGCTATCAAAAGCTCGAGCTCGACTCATTATATGTTTCGAGCCATACTATTGGGCTTGGGCTCGGGCTTGAGCTTGATAAAAGCTCGGATCGATCGAGTCGAGCTTGAGCTCGAGCTCGAATAGCTCGATAAAAGCTCGGCTCGTTTGCACCCCTAGTCGGAATGTTATCAAAAATCCTGTCGGAATATCTAAAACAATATCGGAATAACAAACGGTAACAACTATCGGAATATGTATCGGAAAATCCGTCGGAATGTCTGTCAGAAACACTGCGGAATGACTGATCACCAATACTATCGGAATAACGATCGGAGAAACGATCGGAATACTCAAACCCTTCTCCGATGAAAGTTACCGGAATAACAATCGGAAAAACGATCGGAATACTAAACCCTTTTCCGATGGAATGTAAAAGGTAAATAAACAAAAACCAAATAAGCAATTTTGTAATAAGCACTTACCAAAAGCTTAACCGAATCAATAATAAGAAGAACTAGATAAGCCACGAATTTAAAAACTTTCAAAACACCAAATAAGCAAAAAACTTTTAAAAGATTAAACTTTTAAAAACACTTAAATGAAAATAAGCTAAACACTAAATAAGCTAAAAGCACAAAAAGTTGAGGTTATCAATCGTATGAAATTAATAAGAACAACAAGATAAACTTTTTAATCAAATAAGCATCAAGATGAAACAAGTTACATACTTGAGCCGAATCAAAATCAAGATTAAAACAAGAAAGGTAGAATAAGATAGATTATAAAAAGCTTGAAATTAAACTTGGAGATTAAAGATTAAAATACAAGATTAAAGTGAAAAGCTTAAAACTTTAAAGAAAATGAAAGAAATCTAGAGAGAGAAAGTATAAGCACCTACTCCTACTTCTCTCTAAAAGATATGAACTACTTAAAAAAAATGACTCACTCTAAAAATGAAGTTGTAGGGGAGTATTTATAGGAGAGGAGAGTTGGTAGGATGCTTCCTTCTTTCTTCCTTTTGTCTTCTCGGCTTTTTAAATATCCCGTCTTTCTCGACTTTGTCTCGGGATTAGTCGAATGATAAAATTAACTCGTCTTCTAATTTTTCTTCTTTAAGTAGACTTGGTTCTTCGACTTCGTCAAACTTCCGTGTTTAGACTTTTTCTTCGATAAATCTTTAGAATAGGCCTTTGAGTTCCGTTCTTCTTGCACTTTTGATCTTTTGACTTCGTCTTTTGTCTTTTTCTTCGATAAAAGCCCGTGAAAGCCCGTGTTTTCTTCCTTTTTCATATTTTTGTCCTAAAACACAATAAAAACACAAACCACGCATAATTCCGACTTTTACAACATCAAATACACGTTTTGGTATTGTTTTTATTAAAAATAACTGGTAAAAAGGATAAGTGTGTAGAAACTAGAAGGGGGGGGGGGGTTGAATAGTTTCTTAAAATTTACTTGTTAAAAATATGGTTTCCAAAAATCCTTTTTAAAAAAACTTAGGCTTGAGGAAATATGTGAAATCTTCTTATACACAAATATGAACAATGATAGTGTAGCTAAACTAATACTAACAAAAATATATCCACAAAGAATAAAGAATGATAGTGTAGTTAATCTAATATTAACACATGTATATGCAAAAAGTAATAAGGAATGTAAAGAGTTAAGGGTAAAGAAAGATCAAACCGAACACCAAGGATTTATAGTGGTTCGGCAACGAAGCTCACTCCTCGTTCCTACTCCACTCCTCGAGTACTCCTTACTCGAGAGTTCACTACACAACAAGCTCCTAATGGTGGAGAAAACCGTACACGTCGCTTAACCAATTTCCGACTCTAAGCTAAAAGTCGAGCCCTAATTGTAGCTAGGACCAATCTACACAACTATACTTAGTACATACACAACTTCCAAATAGACACAACTACTTGGATCTTCACAACTATGACACAACTACAAGAATATAAAATTTGATCTTCAATAGATCTTTGGTGGTGGACTCAACACTTCACTAGGATAGTGTTCTTCTCTTTGCACGTGGAGAGGAAGAGATGGAAGAACAAGATTCACTTCTTAAACAAGTAATAATCAAACAAATGATCAAAGATTTGAGTGATTAAAGAAGGGGTTTGAATCTGGAAATGAATGTGCAAAAGAGGTGAGGTGAAAAGCTGAGAATGGCCAACTATTTAAAGGACAAAGGAGCCAACGGCTAGTTCTGCCCGCGGTACCTTATCACAGCCCGCGGTACCTTATCGATAAGGTACCACCTAGGCGCTAAGGTACCGCCGGACTAGACTCCGCTCCTTTTTGTCCTTTAGTGGTGGAGGTCTTATCTGGGTATAAAAATATCCTGAAAGGATATTCTTAACAGAATAAGAATATGCCATTTTCAAATTTCAAATAATTAATTTAATAAAACATTTTCTTAAAAATAAAGTTTAATAAAAACTTGTCACATTTAATAAAAAGTGAGTTTTAAGAAAAGATTAAATCACTTGATCACTTGATTAAGGTTAGTACTTGTTTATCCATACCTTAAGTGAAAATGGGTAAAATGAAAAATACTTGAACTCAAGAATTCGTTTTTCGTTGTTTTCGTAAATGCTTGTTTTTATATATTGTCGTAATCAAAACTAAGCGAGACCGAAAAATGCAAGTAACGTTTTTAGTCATTATTGCATTAACAATCTCCCCCTTTTTGATTTCGACAATACATAAACTCAATCACACAAAAACAAGATTTTCGAAGACGAGTTTATTCATTTCTCCCCCTTTGTCAAAGCAAAAAGGTTACGTAATCCGGTGTTGAAGAAACGGACTTTGCAATGACTCCCCCTTGGTGCTTACTCCCCCTAGATTGGGGCACCGAGGAATCGAGATATGGTGACAAGCTACATAGAAGGGTTAGTTGAACAAAAGAAACAACCAACAATATATAGCAATAGGTCACATAAAAAATAGAATAAAATAAAAAGAGAAGAAAACACAAAGACAAAGATCCAAGATAGGTTACTAAAAGAACATCATACAAAGAAGTATGGAAAAAGAAACAAGCCAAAAGCATAAATCTAATCCTAGTTATTCTAGAATTCTAAGATTTGCTTGAATGTGGTGTCTTGAGGATAAGCAATCAATGCTTATATGAAAGACAAGGTAATAGCAGGGTGGTGGTGGTGGCTTGTTGGAGATCTCATAATCAAAGTGAAGAGGAGGCTTGATTAAGAGACTCTTGATGTAGCTCAACTCCTCATAGATGTATGCCATAGCAAGATGTTGATATTGACAACAATGACAATATGTTCCATGGTGCATGACATTATCATGAGAAGGAGGAAGAACACTAAAGGGTGGTGGTGGAAGAAAGGAAGTTCCACAATCAACATTCTTGGTAGGAGAAATGTGATTAAGAGTGTTCTTGGGTGGGTTTGGATTGAAAGCAATTGGAGAAAATGGAGGAGATTCAAGGCTTTCATTGGGAGAATAAGACATTTTGGATGTGAAGTAATGCAAAATGCTTATGGTTTAAATAGGGAAGGCTTAGGGTATTTTTGGGATGGTCAAAAGGTTTGAAACAAAGATTCTCAAAAAGGTTGGAGCAAATCTGGAGTTTCAGACAAAAACCCGAAAAGGAAGGCCACTGTAGGCGGTTCCTTATCTATGCTGGCGGTACCTTATCAATAAGGTACCGCGGTTCACATAAGGAACCGCCTGCAGAAGCAGGGTTTGGTGTTTGGAGGAATATTTTCAGCAAATCTTATTTTCTAGTCTAACTTATCATAGGGATATGCTTAAAAGCAAAGATAGACAAAGAAAACATATGCAAACTTACTAAATAGAGATTTGACCAAAATACATGGATTAAAAAATTAATGTAGGAGGTGTGTAAGACAAGACCTTAAGTCATGACACAATGATCCTCCATGATTCAATCTTGTTCTTGCTATGTTTGAGAAAATCATACATATGAATTATGTAAGCTCTATATTAATAGCGAGAATCTATGAAAAATCGTTTTTAGATTGAATTAACAATGTCAAACGAATTTCTCAACCATTTTCGAAAAAGATTTTGAGAGTTTTGAAAAGGAGATGAGAAGATTTTTCAATGGAATTTTAGAAGACTCAAGAACTCAAAGTCGTAATAGAAAACACACAATAAGAAAGGAATTTAAGGAAGATGTTCCATTAATCCTAGACCTAGACGCAAGTAATTGAAAGGTTCCCTCTTAAGTGGCTTAGTGAATATATCGGCTAAGTTGTCCTCGGAGGACACCTTTTCAATAGTAATGTTCCCCTTTTGAACATTATCCCTAAGGAAATGGTGTCTAATTTCTATGTGTTTGGTTCGCGAATGTTGCACGGGATTCTTGCTTAGGTCTATAGCGCCTTTATTATCGCACATGATGGGAACATCATCAAGAGAAATCCTGTAATCAACAAGCACTTGCTTCATCCATAGAGCTTGTTGGCATGCTTTACCGGCACTCACATACTCGGCTTCCGTGGTGGATATCGCAAGAGCGGTTTGTTTCTTGGAGAACCAAGAAGTTAAACAACAACCCATGAAGGTACAAACTCCACTAGTGCTTTTCCGGTCCACATAGTCTCCCGCATGATCCGAGTCCGCGTAGACAATGGTTTCTACGCCAGTCCCTTTAGGATACCATAATCCTAAATGTATAGTGCCTTTAATGTATCGGAAGATACGCTTAACCGCTTCAAGGTGAGAGGTTTTGGGAGCCTCTTGGAAGCGAGCACAAAGGCAAACACTAAACATGATATCCGGTCGACTTGTCGTTAGGTACAACAAACTACCAATCATACCTCTATATTTGGTGTTGTCTACCGACTCACAATCATCATCTACGGTGAGTTTAGTATCCGAGGCCATAGGGGTCTTCATTGGTCTAGATTCTTCTAATCCAAATTTCTTTAGCATTTCTTTAGCGTACTTAGATTGACTAAAGAAAATACCATCGTCCATTTGTTTAATTTGGAGTCCTAAAAAGAAGTTAAGTTCTCCCATCATACTCATTTCAAACTCATCATGCATGATTTTGGCAAAGTCATCACACAATTCTTGACAAGTTGAGCCAAATATAATGTCATCAACATATATTTGTACGATTATGAGGTGAGAACCTTTCTTCTTTGTAAAGAGTGTATTGTCTACCATACCCATGGTATACTCATGTTTAACAAGAAACGCTTTAAGTCTATCATACCAAGCTTTGGGTGCTTGTTTGAGTCCATAAAGTGCTTTCTTAAGCTTGTAAACATGGTCCGGTTTCTCAAAATCAATGAAGCCGGGAGGTTGAGCCACATATACCTCCTCATTGATCAAATCGTTAAGAAATGCACTCTTTACATCCATTTGTTGAAGCTTAATATCTAAGGCACAAGCGTAGGCTAAAAGGATTCTAATTGATTCTAATCTAGCTACCGGTGCATATGTCTCGTCATAATCAATTCCTTCTTGTTGATTATAGCCTTGAGCTACAAGTCTAGCCTTGTTACGAGACACAACACCATTCTCATCTAGCTTATTCCTAAATACCCATTTGGTTCCTATAATGGTAGAACTTCTAGGTGGAGGAACAAGTTCCCAAACATCATTGGCAACGAATTGATTCAATTCTTCTTGCATCGCAATGACCCAACTCTCATCCGTCAAAGCTTCTTTAACATTCTTAGGTTCAATCAAGGAGACAAAACAAAAGAAGTTGCTTTGGTTTTGGACTTGAGATCTTAGGGTCCTTTGATTTAAGTCACCAATGACATTATTGAGAGTATGATCCCTAGACTCCTTAATGTTTACTTCCTTTTCAACACTAAGGTCTTCAACTCCTATTTTTCTAACCTCTTTGGCTTTAACTACTTCTAATTCATCCAAGTCATCATCAACCAATGGTGGTGTCTTGGGTGAAGGAGGGGTTTCATCAAAGGTTACGTTGAGTGATTCTTCAATAACCCCTGAGGTTCTATTTAGGACTATGTAAGCCTTACTAGTTTGGGAATAACCTAAAAGGATACCTTCGTAAGACTTTGGGTCAAACTTGGTAAGGTAGTCTTTGGTGTTGAGGATAAAGCACTTGCTTCCAAACACCCTGAAGTATTCTAATAAGGGTTTCTTACCTTTAAGAATCTCATAGGGGGTCTTTCCTAGGAAAGGTCGAATAAGAATTCGGTTGAGAATATAAGTCGATGTATCTACGGCATTGCACCAAAACTTTTGAGGCAAAGATTGCTCGTTTAACATCGTCCTACTCATCTCTTGGAGAGTCCTATTCTTCCTTTCAACTACCCCATTTGATTGTGGAGTGCGAGGAGCCGAGAAGTTATGGGTAATACCATGAGCTTCACAAAAGGCACCAAATTGCACTTCATTATCAAATTCCCTACCATGATCCGTCCTAATAGAAACAACTGAACATCCTAGTTGATTTTGAATTCTCCGACTAAAGATTTCGAAGTGATCGAAAGCTTCATTCTTAGATGCCAAAAATCTAGTCTAAGTGAATCTAGAATAGTCGTCAACTATAACTAGGGTATAAAGGTTACCTCCATAACTCCGTATGGCGGAAGGTCCAAAGAGATCCATATGTAGGAGCTCTAAGCACCGAGAGTTCGAAACCAAATTCTTGGCTTTGTGACTTGAGTGAACTTGCTTTCCAACTTTGCAAGCATCGCAAAAGTGACTATCAAACTTAATCTTGGGGAGGTGTCTTACCAACTCCTTAGAGACTAAAGATTGAATTAAACTCATATTAGCGTGACCTAATCTCCTATGCCAAAGAGTAGAACTATCATCTATAGTCGCAAGACATATGTTGTCTTTTGACTTCTTATTAACCTTCATGACATAAATCCCATGCTTTCTAACACCTTTTCCAATGACTTTTCCATCTTTTATGATTTCACTGTCATGTTCCGAAAAGATGACCTTACACTTATTATCACAAATTTGACCTATACTTAAAAGGTTAAAACCTAAGTTATCTACGTGCTCAACATTTTCAATGGTCATGGAGTCAAGAGAAACCGTACCTTTGCCAATGATATTACCATGTAGACTACTAGCGAATGTGACGTTACCTCCATCATATGCTTTGTAATGCGAGAACAAACTTCGATTACCCGTCATGTGTTTAGAACATCCACTATCCTTAATCCACTCATCGGGCTCCAAATCAATTCCCAAGCATATCTAGGTAACAATACACAAGATCAAACATTTGGTCCCCAATATCTCATGGGTCCAAAATTGTTAGTTCCAAACATCCCTTGCATTTGATTGGGATGAATGAATGAAGTGGGAATTCCCCATGAAGAACAAAATGGAGGAGGGTAGTAATTCATGTAACCATTTTGTTGCTTATTACTTCTCCTAGGTGTGTTTGATCTAGGTTTAGAGTTATTATTATTCTTTCTAGGTGTTGGAGTTTTACTTCTAGTTCGTGAGTTCTTTTGATTATCTCTTGTAGGCGTTGTCGTTCTACTTCTAGGCTTAGACTCATTCCGTACTCTAGGTGGAGTAGAAGATAATATAGATAAACTTCTATTTCCCATGAGAGGTTTACTTAACGGCTTATAGAACTTACTAATAGCATTGTCGTCAAGTATGGGTAATTGAACCTTATTAACAGTAAGATGCTTTGGTTTTTCATTTAACTTAGATTTTTCAGAAAGTTCAGAGTTTTCACAAAAATCAACTTCTGGCCGCGGTACCTTATCTATGGCCGCGGTTCCATAGTGATAAGGAACCGCGCCATAGGATGTGGAACCGCGTCCAGAGGGTGTTTTCTGTGAAAACCTGACTTGTTTTGGTTCACTAGTTGAGGCTTCATTTGAGTTAAAACCTAGACCAAGTTTTTCCTTAGAATGAACTTGTTTGTTTAACATATCATCAAGAGCACTAGTACCTTTCATGAACTTTTCCAATTTAATGGAGGTGATCTTGAGATCATCATTCTCTAATCTAAGTTTCTCACAACTTAAGCAACCTAAATCAACCTCTTTGTTTTTCTCAAGTTTAGCCAATTTCTCCCTAAGTTCATTGATCTCATTTTCAAGCTTAGTTTTGGTTGATTTTAAGGTTTTATTCTTTTCTATGAATTTAAGACTAAGTTTGTGTAGGTTATCATATTTGCCTTCAAATTCAATATCATCTAAAGTGGAACTATCATAGCTATAATATTCGGTTTCGAAATGTACCTCTTTAGAAGTGTGAGCCATAAGACATTTCTTCTCTTTGGGGTTGTCATCATCATCTTCACCGCTATCGCTCCAAGCGCCACTAACGAATGCCGTGTGGTTCTTATCACGAGCGGGCTTTGGACAATCACCAATGAAGTGATTTGGATCACCACATCTAAAGCAACTCCTATCACCTTTTTCGTTCTTGACAAGCCGACTCTTTGACAATGGTTTCTTGTCATAGTTTGGTTGCCTAACGTGTTGACCTCGTCTCTTGAAGAACTTCTTGAAATCTCTCACCGCCAATGCGTACTCCTCGTCATCACTTTTCGAGGAACTATCATGGTCACTTTGTGCCTTCTTGGCCTTAAGTGCAAGATTTCCTTTCACTCTTGGTTTTTACTAATTCCGAGTCCTTCAAAATTATCATCTCATGAACCTTCAAGTTTCCTATGAGTTCATCGAGTGATAAAGTTGAGAGATCTTTCGACTCTTCAATAGCCGTGACTTTTGCTCTCCACTTTGGATGTAAGGCCCTTAGAAACTTCCTAACATTGTTCTTGCTAGAAAAACCTTCATCAAGTGCTTTTAGACTAGTAATAATGGTGTTAAACCTAGCAAATGCACTATCAATAGTTTCATCTTCTAAGATGACAAATTGTTCATATTGTTGGACGGGTTGGACAAGAAGATCGATTTTACTTTCTTTGACTTGGCTATTACCTTGGTGGGTTACTAAAAGAGTGTTCCAAATATCTTTAGCGGTTTCACACATAAAAATTATTTCATACTATTTCTTAGGCAAAGCATTATAAATCACCATTTTAGCCTCATTATTTTTTGAAAGTTTCTTTTTGGTATCATCATTAGCTTTGTCAAAAGTGACTAATTCTTTTGTTTTAGAAACTTCATTAAATTGAAAGGCTAAAAAATCACCATTGGTAATAACATGCCAAAGATCTAAATATTTTGATTTCACATAAGTTTCAAATCTATTTTTCCAATAAATAAAACTGTCGGTTTCAAAAAGTGGTGGTCTTTGCATAGATTGCCCTTCTAGGTACTTGTTGGAATCCATAGATCGATTCAAGTTTTAAAATACAATATACTTTAAAAATTCTTGAGCAACCCTCTCTGATACCAATTGTATAAACTAGAAGGGGGGGGGGGGGGGTTGAATAGTTTCTTAAAATTTACTTGTTAAAAATATGGTTTCCAAAAATCCTTTTTCAAAAAACTTAGGCTTGAGGAAATATGTGAAATCTTCTTATACACAAATATGAACAATGATAGTGTAGCTAAACTAATACTAACAAAAATATATCCACAAAGAATAAAGAATGATAGTGTAGCTAATCTAATATTAACACATGTATATGCAAAAAGTAATAAGGAATGTAAAGAGTTAAGGGTAAAGAAAGATCAAACCGAACACCAAGGATTTATAGTGGTTCGGCAACGAAGCTTACTCCTCGTTCCTACTCCACTCCTCGAGTACTCCTTACTCGAGAGTTCACTACACAACAAGCTCCTTATGGTGGAGAAAACCGTACACGTCGCTTAACCAATTTCCGACTCTAAGCTAAAAGTCGAGCCCTAATTGTAGCTAGGACCAATCTACACAACTATACTTAGTACATACACAACTTCCAAATAGACACAACTACTTGGATCTTCACAACTATGACACAACTACAAGAATATAAAATTTAATCTTCAATAGATCTTTGGTGGTGGACTCAACACTTCACTAGGATAGTGTTCTTCTCTTTGCACTTGGAGAGGAAGAGATGGAAGAACAAGATTCACTTCTTAAACAAGTAATAATCAAACAAATGATCAAAGATTTGAGTGATTAAAGAAGGGGTTTGAATCTGGAAATGAATGTGCAAAAGAGGTGAGGTGAAAAGCTGAGAATGGCCAACTATTTAAAGGACAAAGGAGCCAACGGCTAGTTCTGCCCGCGGTACCTTATCACAGCCCGCGGTACCTTATCGATAAGGTACCGCCTAGGCGCTAAGGTACCGCCGGACTAGACTCCGCTCCTTTTTGTCCTTTAGTGGTGGAGGTCTTATCTGGTTATAAAAATATCCTGAAAGGATATTCTTAACAGAATAAGAATATGCCATTTTCAAATTTCAAATAATTAATTTAATAAAACATTTTCTTAAAAATAAAGTTTAATAAAAACTTGTCACATTTAATAAAAAGTGAGTTTTAAGAAAAGATTAAATCACTTGATCACTTGACTAAGGTTAGTACTTGTTTATCCATACCTTAAGTGAAAATGGGTAAAATGAAAAATACTTGAACTCAAGAATTCGTTTTTCGTTGTTTTCGTAAATGCTTGTTTTTACATATTGTCGTAATCAAAACTAAGCGAGACCGAAAAATGCAAGTAACGTTTTTAGTCATTATTGCATTAACAAAGTGTTTTCACACTTATTAAATCCCCTACACTTGACCATTGCAACGCCCTCATGCAATGCATTAATTTCAAAGCACGATTTACATTTTTCATCATAATTAACCCACCTTGGCCTTTATTAAATACTAGACACTTAAGGAAACTAAATAAAAATAGAGAATTACAAAATGCTTGAAGGAAGAACAAGTAAAGAGATCGAGGACTTACATTAGGAATTTGGTTGTCATGAATGTTTATCACCCTCAAATTTCACGTTCCCCACACCAAGCTTAGAAACGAGATCATTGTTATTATAAGTTAGTAAGCTAACACTCACTCATGTGGCTCAATCATTCGCTTAGACTCACTTATTCCTAGGTGTATCTCTTATATTTTATTGTTGTCTTGAATGATCACGAGGATGCACTGTTGACTTATTTCGATAGTTTATTTAGGCTGAAAATAAAGTAGGACGATTTAATCAATAGTTAGCTAAAGGACAAAATCTTTTAAAACTGCTTCTCGGGACCTCAAAAAGTTCATATCTTGGCATAACTCGCTTCACGATTTGAGACCTTTCTCGGACCGATATTTGGCATTGACTTCATACTTCGAATCTTGAGAGACGTTCTTGAAATATTGGTCTTCTTCTCATAATAGGAATTTCTTCACTTGAAGTTTTTGAGAGATTCGTCATAATTGGACCACGACTTCTTCATTTTTCTCCAATCTTTATTTTGGATTTTGATATACAACGATCCGCCTCCTTTTAGGACTTAGATCTATTTATCCTCATACCTTGCTAGGGTCTTTTCGGATAGACTTCTCCATGATCTTTAGGGGAGTATTTGCTTTTCGTCGTGTGTCTCGATCCTTCATATTAATTTTTGATAAATGATTCTTCACATCACTTTGGATCTTTAGCAACAAAATGTAGCCCTCATGCCGTTTTAGGGCCTTTTCGGACTCGCCAATCTTCGCATCCCACTTCAATAAGTTATGCCTTGGCTATGAACTCTAATTAATACCGAGCAACTTTTAAACGATCTTGTGCTAGAAGCTAAGTAACTTTTCAAATCGTACGACCTTACTTATTGCAATTATATTTATTTAACAAGCGATGGGAGAAAAAGCTCCTAATTAACTTACATAAATTCGTGAAAGAATACCAAACTTATAATTGACTCTATCATCTCTCGTTCTCCACAATTTAAAATCTCAAGGAATGAGACTCGTGGATGCTTAGCCTATTAAATCAAAGTTTTGGGTTTGCATGTCATCTATAGGATCTTGCATCTTCTTAGACTTTTTCAAGTTTAGAATTTGCATTTTAAAGTTCCCTTGATAAACGACTTTCTAGGATCAATTACAGGAACTTGCGAAAAGTTCTTGTTCTTAACCCGTAAGAGTTAAGACTTTCGCGTTTTAAAGTTCCCTATATAAAAGCCTAGCAAACCTTGATTTAAACACGTTAAGGATACTAGCTAGAGTAAACTTAGATAAGTTAACTCGGGTTGAGTCAAAAGATTCATGACAGGCCTAATATATGAAAGACATCAAAACTTGTTAAAACCATTTTGTTGCTTTATTTTTTTTTATTTTTTAAAAAACTTTATTTTTGAAATGAAATATATACATACGATGTGATAATAAAAGGAAAGAACATAAAAGAAAATAAATGAAAAATACTATTAGGCCAAAATAGATCAAAATTTTTGAAAAATGTCAAAAAAATTAAATTTTCCGGTTAAAATGAGGACAAATTAATGGAAAAACCCATTTAACTTCGATAGAAGTCCCCCTACACTTGATATAAACATTGTCCTCAATGTTTAAGCATGTGGGAGTAAGCTCCCCTACACTTATGACATTGTGCATGTTGTTTAAATCTTGCCAAGGAAAGGACGACTATAGCGATTTCAATGTCAACATATAAGATATGAAATATTGAATCACAAAAGTTTAGGATAGAACCGGGAATATCACGGGTCGTCAAATATCATCAAAAGTGATCTTTGAACGCTTTAATCCATGCACATCATAAGAAACAAGACAACAAACACCTATGTAGCTCCCCCTACACTTATTATGAAACGGCTAAAAAATAGATCATCGGGTTGCCTCCCAAGAAGCGCTTGTTTTTGTTAACCGAGTCACGAGCCTGACTCGACCCAAAACTAATTCAAGGGAAACAAGGTGAGGAATGGAATCATCTCATGAGAGATGTCCTCACCAAAGTACAACTTAACACACTGTCCATTCACCTTAAAGTTGGGCCCATTTGGTTGAGAAAGCTCAAGAGTGACATAAGGGAAGATTTTAGCAACGGTGAATGGGCCGGACCAATGAGATTTAAGCTTGCCCGAAAAGATTTTCAACCGAGAGTTAAAGAGTAAAACTTGATCACCTATGTGGAACTCTCGGTTCTTAATCTTGGAATCATGAATGAGCTTGGTTTTCTCCTTTTAGATAAATGAATTTTCATAAGCCTCATTCCTCAGTTCATTAAGTTCATTGAGTTGGATTTTCCTAAGATCACCGACTTTGTTGTTATCAAAATTAGCCCATTTCAAGGCCCAATAAGCCTTATGCTCCAACTCAATGGGGAGGTGGCAAGACTTTCCGTACACAAGGCGATAAGGAGACAACCTATAGGTGTCTTATATGCGGTACGGAAAGCCCACAAAGCATCATCTAACTTACCGGCCCATGAGGCACGATGCTCTCCCATAGTACGCTCTGAGATTCGCTTCAGCCCACGGTTAGAGATCTCGGCTTGACCATTAGTTTGTGGATGATACGCGGTGGAAAGACGGTGATTGACACCATACTTAGCCATGGCTCGTGCAAATTGATCATTGCAAAAATGAGTCCCGCGATCACTAATAATAGCACGAGGAACACCGAGTCGAGCAAATAATTGTTTTAGAAAGTTCACAACCACCCTCTCATTGCTAGTAGGTAAAGCCTTTGCTTCAACCCATTTAGATACGTAGTCAACGGCTACGAGGATGTACTTGTTTCCTTTGGATGATGGAAATGACCCCATAAAGTCGATGCCCCATACGTCAAAGATTTCACATTCTTGGATGAAATTTTGAGGCATCTCATCTTTATGTGTGATATTGCCTTGTCTTTGGAAAGCATCACAATGCTTAACCATTTCATGAGCGTCATGATAAATGGTGGGCCAATAGAATCCGGAGTCAAAAACTTTCTTCGCGGTATAGTTAGGACCAAAGTGACCACCGGTGGGTCCTTTGTGGCAAGCTTCTAGGATTAGTAAAGCTGTCGGCCCATCAACACACCTACGAATGACAAGATCCACACATTGCTTGAAAAGGTAAGGGTCGTCCCAGTAATAGTGTTTAATATCCTTAAAGATTTTTTCTTTTGTTGGGGCGATAACCCTTCAATGAGAATTCCACTCGCCAAATAGTTTGCGACGTCCGCAAACCATGGGGTATCGTCAAGATTGGAGTTAATAGACATTAAGGTCTCAAGGGGAAAAGATTCATTAATCTCTTGATTTGGAAGTTCCCCTTGATAAGGATCCTCGAGTCTACTTAGATGATCTGTGACTAGGTTTTCCGCTCCCTTTTTATCACGAATTTTGATTTTAAATTCCTGGAGGAGCAAAACCCAACGAAGGAGTCTCGGTTTAGCATCTTGCTTGGTCAACAAGTATTTCAAGGCGAAATGATCGGTGTAAACGATGGTGGTGGAAAGCACAAGATAGGGGCGAAATTTCTCAAAAGCATACACTACAACTAAAAGCTCTTTTTCGGTAGTGGTATAATGAAATTGAGTCCCCGTCATTGTCTTGCTAGCATAATGGATTGGTTGGAAGTGTTTGTTCACTCGTTGACCTAAAACCGCTCCTACCGCGAAATCACTAGCATCGCACATGAGCTCGAAAGGTAACTCCCAATTTGGAGAGACTAAGACCGGTGCCCTAGTTAATTCACCTTTAAAAAGTTCGAAAGAATCGAGACATTCTTGAGAAAAGATGAAAGGATCATCCTTTTCTAAGAGGTGACTAATAGGTCGACCTATCTTAGAGAAATCTTGGATGAAACGACGATAAAATCCCGCATGACCTAAAAAGCTTCTAACTCCTTTGACGGTGGTAGGTGGAGGCAACTTAGCAATGACGTCAACTTTAGCACAGTCGACTTCGATACCGGCTTTGGAAATTTTATGACCTAGAACAATGCCTTCTTTTACCATGAAATGGCATTTTTCCCAATTAAGAACGAGACGAGTGTCTTCACACTGTTTAAGCATACATTCTAAATTGGCAAGGCAAGATGAGAAAGAATCACCATAGACCGAGAAATCGTCCATAAAGACTTCCATAGTTTCTTCAACCATGTCATGGAATATAGCCATCATACACCTTTGGAAAGTCTCGGGAGCATTGCATAAGCCGAAAGGCTTTCTTTTGTAAGCAAATGTTCCATAAGGACAAGTGAATGTGGTTTTCTCTTGGTCTTTTGGATCAATAGGAATTTGAAAATACCCGGAGAAACCGTCTAAGAAGCAATAGTAGTCATTACCCGCTAAACGCTCGAGCATTTGATCCATGAAAGGAAGAGGAAAATGATCCTTACGAGTGGCATCATTGAGATGTGATAGTCGATGCAAACTCGCCAACCCGTGACAAGTCGAGTAGGAATCAACTCTGTAGAAACTAGAAGGGGGGGGGGGGGTTGAATAGTTTCTTATACTTACTTGTAAAAAGGTGGTTTTCAAAAATCCTTTTTCAAAAACTTAGGCTTGAGGATATATGTGAAATCTTCTTATGCACAATATGAGCAATGATAGTGTAACTAAACTAATACTAACAAAAATATATTCACAAAGAATAAAGAATGTAAAGAGTTAAGGGTAAAGAAAGATCAAACCGAACACCAAGGATTTATAGTGGTTCGACAACGAAGCTCACTCCTCGTTCCTACTCCACTCCTCGAGTACTCCTTACTCGAGAGTTCACTACACAACAAGCTCCTTATGGTGGAGAAAACCGTACACGTCGCTTAACCAATTTCCTACTCTAAGCTAAAAGTCGAGCCCTAATCGTAGCTAGGACCAATCTACACAACTATACTTTGTACATACACAACTTCCAAATAGACACAACTATTTGGATCTTCACAACTATGACACAACAACAAATGAATAAAGTTAGATCTTCAATGGATCTTTGGTGGTGGACTCAACACTTCACAAGGATAGTGTTCTTCTCTTTGCACTTGGAGAGGAAGGGACGGAAGAACAAGATTCACTTCTTAAACAAGTAGTAATCAAACAAATAATCAAAGATTTGAGTGATTAAAGAAGAGTGTTTGAATCTGGAAATAGATGTGCAAAAGAGGTGAGCTGAAAAGCTGAGAATGGTCCACTATTTATAGGACAAAGGGTCAACGGCTATATCTTCCCGCGGTTCCTTATCTTAGCCCGCGGTACCTTATCGATAAGGAACCGCCTAGGAGCTAAGGAACCGTTGGACTAGACTCTGCTCCCTTTTTGTCCTTTAGTGGTGGAGGTCATATCTGGTTTAAAAAATATCCTGATAGAATATTCCTAACCAAATAAGAATATGCCATTTTCAAATTTTCAAATAATTAATTTAATAAAACATTTTCTAAAAAAGAAAGTTTAATAAAAACATGTCACACTTAATAAAAAGTGAGTTTTAAGAAAAGATTAAATCACTTGATCACTTGATTAAGGTTAGTACTTGTTTATCCATACCTTAAGTGAAAATGGGTAAAATGAAAAATACTTGAACTCAATAATTCGTTTTTCGTTGTTTTTGTAAATGCTTGTTTTTACATATTGTCGTAATCAAAACTAAGAGAGACCAAAAAATGCAAGTAACGTTTTTAGGCATCATTGCATTAACAATCTCCCCCTTTTTGATTCGGACAATACATAAACTCAATCACACAAAAAACAAGATTTTCGAAGACGAGTTTATTCATTTCTCCCCCTTTATCGAAGCAAAAAGGTTGCACAAGTCGGTGTTGAAGAGACGGACTTTGCAAAGACTCCCCCTTGGTGCTTACTCCCCTAGCTTGGGGCACTGAGGAATCGAGATATGGTGACAAGCTACATAGAAGGGTTAGTTGAACAAAAGAAACAACCAACAAGATATAGCAATAGGTCACAAAATAAAAGAGAAGAAAAACATAAGACAAAGATCCAAGAAGGTTACTAAAAGAACATCATACAAAGATGTATGGAAAAAGAAACAAGCCAAAAGCATAAATCTAATCCTAGTTATTCTAGAATTCTAAGATTTGCTTGAATTTGGTGTCTTGTGGATAAGTAACCAATGCTTATATGAAATACAAGGTAATGGCGGAGGGTGGTGGTGGCTTGTTGGAGATCTCATAATCATAGTGAAGAGGAGGCTTGATTAAGAGACGCTTGATGTAGCTCAACTCCTCATAGATGTGTGCCATAGCAAGATGTTTATATTGATAACAATGACAATATGTTCCATGGTGCATGACATTATCATGAGAAGGAGGAATAACACTAAAGGGTGGTGGTGGAAGAAAAGATGTTCCACAATCAACATTCTTGGTAGGAGAGATGTGATTAAGAGTGTTCTTGGGTGAGATTGGATTGTAATGGTTCTTGGGTGAGTTGGAATTGAAAGCAATTGGAGAAAATGGAGGAGATTCAAGGATTTCATTGGGAGAATAAGACATTTTGGGATGTGAAGTATGGAAAAATGCTTATGGTTTAAATAGGGAAGGCTTAAGGTATTTTTGGGGGTGGTCAAAGGGTTTAAAACAAAGATTCTCAAAAATGTTGGAGCAAATCTGGAGTTTCAGACAAAAAACCGAAAAAGGAAGGCACTGTAGGCGGTTCCTTATCAGGACTGGCGGTACCTTATCAATAAGGCACCGCGGTTCACAAATGGAACCGCCTGCAGAGGCTGTGTTTGGTGTTTGAAGGAAGATTTTTCAGCAAATCTTATTTTTCTAGTCTAACTTATCATAGGGATATGCTTAAAAGCAAAGATAAACAAAGAAAATATATGCAAACTTACCAAATAGAGATTTGACCAGATACATGGATTAAAAAATCGATGTAGGAGGTGTGTAAGACAAGACCTTAAGTCATGACACAATGATCCTCCACGATTCTATCTTGTTCTTGCTATGTTTGAGAGAATCATACATATGAGTTATGTAAGCTCTAGATTAATAGCGAGAATCTACGAAAAATCGTTTTTAGATTAAATTAACAATGTCAAATGCATTTCTCAACCATTTTCGAAAGAGACTTTGAGAATTTTGAAAAGTAGAAGAGAGGGTTTTTCAAAAAGAGTTTGGAAGACTCAATGACTCAAAATGGTAAAAGAAAACACACAAAAAGGAAAAGAAGGTAATTAAGAAAGATGTTCCATAATCCTAGACCTAGACGCAAGTAATTAAAAGGTTCCCTCTTAAGTGGCTTAGTGAAGATGTCGGCTAAGTTGTCTTCGGAGGGTACCTTCTCAATTGAAATGTTCCCCTTTTAAACATTATCCCTAAGGAAATGGTGTCGAATTTCTATGTGTTTGGTTCGCGAATGTTGCACGGGATTCTTGCTAAGGTCTATAGCACCTTTATTATCGCACATGATGGGAACATCATTAAGAGAAATCCCGTAATCAACAAGTGCTTTCTTCATCCATAGATCTTGTTGGCATGCTTTTTCGGCACTCACATACTCGGCTTCCGTGGTGGATATTGCAAGAGCGGTTTGTTTCTTGGAGAACCAAGAAGTTAAACAACAACCCATGAAGGTACAAATTCCACTAGTGCTTTTCCGGTCCACATAGTCTCCCGCATGATCCGAGTCCGCGTAGACAATGGTTTCTACACCGGTCCCTTTAGGATACCATAATCCTAAATGTATAGTGCCTTTAATCTATCGGAAGATATGCTTAACCGCTTCGAGGCGAGAGGTTTTGGGAGCCTCTTAGAAGCGAGCACAAAGGCAAACACTAAACATGATATCCGGTCGACTTGCCGTTAGGTACAACAAACTACCAATCATACCTCTATATTTGGTGTTGTCTACCGACTCACAATCATCATCTACGGTGAGTTTAGTATTCGAAGGCCATTGGGGTCTTCATTGGTCTAGATTCTTCTAATCCAAATTTCTTTAGCATTTCTTTAGCGTACTTAGATTGACTAAAAAAATACCGTCGTCCATTTGTTTAATTTGGAGTCCTAAAAAGAAGTTAAGTTCTCCCATCATACTCATTTCGAACTCAATGCATGATTTTGGCAAAGTCATCACACAATTCTTGACAAGTTGAGCCAAATATAATGTCATCGACCATATATTTGTACGATTATGAGGTGAGAACCTTTCTTCTTTGTAAAGAGCGTATTGTCTACCATACCCATGGTATTCTCATGTTTAACAAGAAACCCTTTAAGTCTATCATACCAAGCTTTGGATGCTTGTTTGAGACCATAAAGTGCCTTCTTAAGCTTGTAAACATGATCCGGTTTCTCAAAATTAATGAAGCCGGGAGGTTGAGCCACATATACCTCCTCATTGATCAAACCGTTAAGAAACGCACTCTTTACATCCATTTGTTGAAGCTTAAAGTCTAAGGCACAAGCGTAGGCTAAAAGGATTCTAATGGATTCTAATCTTGCTACCGGTGCATATGTCTCGTCATAATCAATCCCTTCTTGTTGATTATAGCCTTGAGCTACAAGTCTAGCCTTGTTATGAGACACACCACCATTTTCATCTAACTTATTCCTAAAGACCTATTTGGTTCCTATAATGTTAGAACTTCTAGGTGGAGGAACAAGTTCCCAAACATCACTGGCAACGAATTGATTCAGTTCTTCTTGCATCGCAATGACCCAACTCTCATCCGTCAAAGCTTCTTTAACATTCTTTGGTTTAATCAAGGAGACGAAACAAAAGAAGTTGCTTTGGTTTTGGACTTGAGATCTTAGGGTCCTTTGATTTAAGTCACCAATGATATTATTGAGAGTATGATCCCTAGATTCCTTAATGTTCACTTCCTTTTCAACATTAAGGTCTTCAACTCCTATTTTTCTAACCTCTTTGGCTTTAACTACTTCTAATTCATCCAAGTCATCATCAACCAATGGTGGTGTCTTGGGTGAAGGAGGGGTTTCATCAAAGGTTACGTTGAGTGATTCTCAATAACCCCGGAGGTTCTATTTAGGACAATGTAGGCTTTGCTAGTTTGGGAATAACCTAAAAGGATACCTTCGTAAGACTTTGGGTCAAACTTGGTAAGGTAGTCTTTGGTGTTGAGGATAAAGCACTTTCTTCCAAACGCCCTAAAGTATTCCAATGAGGGTTTCTTACCTTTAAGAATCTCATAGGGGGTCTTTCCTAGGAAAGGTCGAATAAGAATTCGGTTGAGAATATAAGTCGATGTGTCTACGGCATTGCACCAAAACTTTTGAGGCAAATATTGCTCGTTTAACATCGTCCTACTCATCTCTTGGAGAGTCCTATTCTTCCTTTCAACTACCCCATTTGATTGTGGAGTGCGAGGAGCAGAGAAGTTATGGGTAATGCCATGAGCTTCACAAAAGGCACCAAATTGCACTTCATTATCAAATTCCCTACCATGATCCGTCCTAATAGAGACAATTGGACATCCTAGTTGATTTTGAATTCTTCGACTAAAGATTTCTAAATGATCGAAAGCTTCATTCTTAGATGCCTAAAATCTAGTCCAAGTGAATCTAGAATAGTCATCAACTATAACTAGGGTATAAAGGTTACCTCCATAACTCCGTATGGCGGAAGGTCCAAAGAGATCCATATGTAGGAGCTCTAAGCACCGAGAGGTCGAAACCAAATTCTTGTCTTTGTGACTTGAGTGAACTTGCTTTCCAACTTTGCAAGCATCACAAAAGTGACTATCAAACTTCATCTTGGGGAGGTGTCTTACCAACTCCTTAGAGACTAAAGATTGAATTAAGCGCATATTAACGTGACCTAATGTCCTATGCCAAAGAACTATCATCTATAGTCGCAAGAAATATGTTGTCTTTTGACTTCTTATTGACCTTCATGACATAAAGCCCATGCTTTCTAACACCTTTTCCAATGACTTTTCCATCTTTTACGATTTCACTGTCATGTTCCGAAAAGATGACCTTACACTTATTGTCACAAATTTGACCTATACTTAAAAGGTTAAAACCTAAGTTATCTATGTGCTCAACATTTTCAATGGTCATAGAGTCAAGAGAAACCGTACCTTTGCCAATCATATTACCACATAGACTACTTGTAAATGTGACATTACCTCCATCATATGCTTTGTAGTGCGAGAACAAACTTCGATTACCCGTCATGTGTTTAGAACATCCACTATCCTTAATCCACTCATCGGGCTCCAAATCAATTCCCAAGCATATCTAGGTAACAACACGCAAGATCAAACATTTGGTCCCCAATATCTCATGGGTCCAAAATTGTTAGTTCTAAACATTCCTTGCATTTTGTTGGGATGCATGAATGAAGGAGGGGTTCCCCATGGAGAACAAAATGGAGGAGGATAGTAATTCATATAACCATTTTGTTGTTCGTTATTTCTCCTGGGTGTATTAGATCTAGGTTTAGAGTTATGATCATTTCTTCTAGGTGTTGGGGTTTTACTTCTAGAGCGTGGATTGTTTTGATTATCTCTTCTAGGCGTTGTCGTTCTACTTCTAGGCTTAGACTCATTCCGTACTCTAGGTGGAGTAGAAGATGGTCTTGATAAACTTCTATTTCCCATGAGAGGTTTACTTAATGGCTTGTAGAACTTATCAATAGCATTGTCGTCAAGTATGGGTAATTTTACCTTATTAACAATAAGATGCTTTGGTTTTTCACCTGACTTTGACTTTTCAGAAAGTTCATGATTTTCACAAAACTCCTGTTCTGGCCGCGGTTCCTTATCTATGGCGGCGGTTCCATAGTGATAAGGAACCGCCCCATACAATCTGGGACCGCGTACAGTGGGTGATTTTTGTGAAAATCTAACTTGTTTAGGTTCACTAGTTGAGGCTTCATTTGAGTTAAAACCTACACCAAGTCTTTCCTTTGAATGAACTTGTTTGTTTAACATATCATCAAGAGCACTAGTACCTTTCATGAACTTTCCAATTTAATGGAGGTGCTCTTGAGATTTTCATTCTCTAATCTAAGTTTCTCACAACTTAAGGAACCTAAATCAACTTCTTTACTTTTCTCAAGTATTGCCAATTTCTCTCTAAGTTCATTGATCTCATTTTCAAGTTTAGTTTTGGTTGATTTTAAGGTTTTATTCTTTTCTATGAATTTAAGACCAAGTTTGTGTAAACTATCATATTTGCCTTCAAATTCAATATCATCAAAGGTGGAGCTATCATTGCTATAATATTCGGTTTCGGAATGTACCTCTTTAGAAGTGTGAGCCATAAGACATTTCTCCTCTTTGGGGTTGTCATCATCATCTTCACCACTATCGCTCCAAGAGCCACTAACGAACGCCGTGTGATTCTTATCGCGAGAGGGCTTTGGACAATCACCAATGAAGTGATTTGGATCACCACATCTAAAGCAATACCTATCACCTTTTTTGTTCTTGACAAACCGATTCTTTGAGAGTGGCTTCTTGTCATTGTTGGGTTGCCTAACGTGTTGACCTCATCTCTTGAAGAACTTCTTGAAATCTCTCACCGCCAATGCATACTCCTCGTCATCGCTATCCGAGGAACTATCATGGTCACTTTGTGCCTTCTTGGCTTTAAGTGCAAGAGATTTTCTTTCACTCTTGGTTTTTACTAATTCCGAGTCCTTCAAATTATCATCTCATGAACCTTCAAGTTGCCTATGAGTTCATCGAGTGATAAAGTTGAGAGATCTTTAGATTCTTTAATCGCCGTGACTTTTGCTCTCTACTTTGGATGTAAAGCCCTTAGAAACTTCCTAACATTGTTCTTGCTAGAAAAACATTCATCAAGTGCTTTTAGACTAGTAATAATGGTGTTAAACCTAGCAAATGCACTATCAATAGTTTCATCTTCTAAGATGACAAATTGTTCATATTGTTGGACAAGAAGATCGATTTTGCTTTCTTTGACTTGGCTATTACCTTGGTGGGTTACTAAAAGGGTGTTCCAAATATCTTTAGCGGTTTCACACATAAAAATCCTTTCATACTCTTTCTTAGGTAAAGCATTATAAATCACCATTTTAGCCTCATTATTTTTTGAAAGTTACTTTTTAGTATCGTCATTAGCTTTGTCAAAAGTGACCAATTCTTTTGTTTTAGAAACTTCATTAAATTGATAAGGTAAAAAATCACCATTGGTAGTAACATGCCAAAGATCTAAATCTTTTGATTTCACATAAGTTTCAAATCTATTTTTCCAATAAATAAAACTATCGGTTTCAAAAAGTGGTGGTCTTTGCATAGATTGCCCTTCTAGGTATTTTTTGGAATCCATAGATCGATTCAAGTTTTAAAATACAATATACTTTAAAAATTCTTAAGCAACCTCGCTCTGATACCAATTGTAGAAACTAGAAGGGGGGGGGGGGGGGGGGGTTGAATAGTTTCTTATATTTACTTGTAAAAAGGTGGTTTTCAAAAATTCTTTTTCAAAAACTTAGGCTTGAGGAAATATGTGAAATCTTCTTATGCACAATATGAGCAATGATAGTGTAACTAAACTAATACTAACAAAAATATATGCACACAGACTAAAGAATGTAAAGAGTTAAGGGTAAAGAAAGATCAAACCGAACACCAAGGATTTATAGTGGTTTGGCAACGAAGCTCACTCCTCGTTCCTACTCCACTCCTCGAGTACTCCTTACTCGAGAGTTCACTACACAACAAGCTCCTTATGGTGGAGAAAACCGTACACGTCGCATAACCAATTTCCGACTCTAAGCTAAAAGTCGAGCCCTAATCGTAGCTATGACCAATCTACACAACTATACTTTGTACATACACAACTTCCAAATAGACACAACTATTTGGATCTTCACAACTATGACATAACAACAAATGAATAAAATTATATCTTCAATGGATCTTTGGTGGTGGACTCAACACTTCACAAGGATAGTGTTCTTCTCTTTGCACTTGGAGAGGAAGGGATGGAAGAACAAGATTCACTTCTTAAACAAGTAGTAATCAAAAAATGATCAAAGATTTTAGTGATTAAAGAAGAGTGTTTGAATCTGGAAATAGATGTGCAAAAGAGGTGAGTTGAAAAGCTGAGAATGGTCCACTATTTATAGGACAAAGGGCCAACGGCTATATCTGCCCGCGGTTCCTTATCTTAGCCCGCGGTACCTTATCGATAAGGAACCGCCTAGGAGCTAAGGAACCGCTGGACTAGACTCCGCTCCCTTTTTGTCCTCTAGTGGTGGAGGTCATATCTGGTTTAAAAAATATCCTGATAGAATATTCCTAACCAAATAAGAATATGCCATTTTCAAATTTTCAAATAATTAATTTAATAAAACATTTTCTTAAAAAGAAAGTTTAATAAAAACTTGTCACACTTAATAAAAAGTGAGTTTTAAGAAAAGATTAAATCACTTGATTACTTGATTAAGGTTAGTACTTGTTTATCCATACCTTAAGTGAAAATGGGTAAAATGAAAAATACTTGAACTCAAGAATTCGTTTTTCGTTGTTTTCGTAAATGCTTGTTTTTACATATTGTCGTAATCAAAACTAAGAGAGACCGAAAAATGCAAGTAACGTTTTAGGCATCATTGCATTAACAAACTCGTTGTTTTCATTGGGAACAACGGTTATTCCGCCTTTCTTTGGCACACAATGGACGGGGCTAACCCATGGCGAATCCGAAATATGGTAAATCATTCCGACATCTACAAGTTTGATAACTTCTTTTTTGATGACGTCATGAATTTTTGGATTAACCCTTATTTGGCTTTGGATTGCGGGTTTAAAGTCATCTTCCATGAGAATTTTATGAGTGCAAAAGTTAGGATCAATTCCGCGGATATCGAAAATTTTCCAAGCAATTGCTTTCTTATGATTTTTGAGCACATCGATAAGTCGATATTTTTCATCCTCTTTTAAGTCCTTTGCAATGATGACGGGTAACTTCTTATTGTCTTCTAGGAAAACGTATTCAACATGAGACGGTAAATCCTTAAGCTCTAAATCCGGAGGATTGTCGATGGAAGGCTTAGTCAAATTCGGATCATCGTTTGTAATTTCCATAGGAGAAGGTGGAGAAATATGGTCCTCATTGAGAAGTTTCTCAATGGTACGAATGTCTTCGTCCCAATCGAAGGGAGAATCATCATATTTTAAGTCCACATCCCCTAAAGTTGCTTCAAATTCTTTCAAAAGAAAATCACTTTCTCCAAATGGAGTCAATGAGGGAGTAATAGAGGCAACGGTCTCAACAATGGGTAGAGTAGAAAAACCACTTTTACAAGCGTCTTTGAAATGTTCTTCACAAGCCTCATCAAGTATGTCAATGAAATTAACGCTCTCGTGTTCATAAGGTTGCTTAGAAAGTTTACCCATGTTAAAAACAATTTTGTCGTCACCAACTCTCATGATTAATTCGCCAACGGCTACATCAATAAGAGTGCGACCGGTCCTCAAGATGGACGTCCAACGATTAATGGAACACGGGGATCCACCTCGTAGTCAACGACAACAAAATCCGCCGGAAAGGTGAATTTTTCGACACCGACGAAGACATCTTTGACTATCCCCACCGGATAAGCAACCGTACGGTTAGCTAACTCCAATGACATTCGTGTGGGGACTAGCTCGGGTAGGGATAATTGTTTCAAACGCTTAATGGCATTAAGTTGATACTAGCACCTAGATCGGCTAGGGCCATACAATTCTCTACCCCGGGAAAGTTGCAAGGAATGAGAAAGCGACCCGGATCACCAAGTTTGGTTGGTAATTTCATTAAAATAACCGCAGAGCAATTCTCATTAAGTTGGGTTTGAGCAATATCAAGGAGTTTTTCCTTATCACTTAGAAGACCTTTGAACATTTTAGCATATTTAGGCATGTGAGCGAGAGCCTCGGCAAAGGAGATGTTGAAATTCAATTGTTTAAACATTTTAAGAAAGTTTGAAACTTGAATATCATCCTTGTTCTTCAACTTCTCTTTCCTCAACCTTGAAGGATAAGGTATATCGGGTTAAGATGAAGGCTTTGTAATGGAATTCTCACTCACATCCTAGGTGGTGTATGGGTAGAAGTAGAAGGTGGAGGAATTGGTGAAGGTTGTTCGTTATCCTTTGTCACAATCACCGGAGTAGGTTTAGGAATCTCGGGTTCCTTATAACCTTTTCCACTTCGGGTGGTGATTGTTTTCATCTCCCCTCTTGGATTAGCAATGGTGTTACTCGGAAGAGAACCCGCAACAGAGGGTTGATTACTTTGGAAGAAACTAGCCATCATATCCCTTAAGTCATTCGTTTGATTTCTTAATGAGTTTCACATGTCATTCCTAAGCTCACCTCGAAGATCATTCCCTTGTTTAGCCATGTCACCTTTCAAGTTAATAATTTGGCTCTGAAGATTCTTCACCAGCGCGTCATTAGTCCTCATGTAAGTTTCGACCACGTGATTAAATGTCGTGGGTTGGTTGGGAGGGGGAGCTTGGTAAGCGGGTGGTTGATATATGGGGGGTTGGTAAACTTGATTATTACCTTGAGGTGGATATGGGTTTCTTTGGGTTTGATATTGATTAGGAGCTCGAGGTTGGTTTTGATTGTTGCGATTTAGGTTGGTTTGGTTTTGAGGAGGAAAACCGGGTGGTGAAAGAAGATTGTTTGAACGATAACTTAGCAAATTATGGTCACCTTGAGGACGTGCTTGATAGCCTCCCGTGGAAAAGTTACCGTTAGCCGCATACATGTTTTCCGGATTGTCATGAGTAAAAGGACAATCGGTGTATGAATGAGGACCACCGCAAGTCTCACAAGAAAGTGCTACAGCTTTAACTTGTTGAAATTGGTTCGTAGCCATGGTTAAGAAATTTTTGTTCATCTTGGCTAGTTGGCAGGTGAGTTGGGTGAGTTCGGTTATCTCGGGGTATGATGAAGTATAAGAAACATTTACCCTCGGATTATTTCTTGAAGATGCGGATGAATCCCAATTTTTGTGATGAGTGGTCATGTTCTCTATAAGCTCTCTACACTCCTCGGGTATTCTTTTCCTAAACGTACCACCAGCGGCAACATTAATCGTATCACGATCATGAAAAGTTAAACCATTGTAGAAGGTATCAATTAAAGTGACGAGGAGCATATTATGGTTAGGAAAACGATCGATCAAGACATTATAACGTTCCCAAGCATGGAAAAGAGACTCATCGGGTTCTTGAGTGAAACTACTGATTTGATTCCTAAGACTAGTTACCATGGATGGTGGAAAATATCTTGACAAAAATTTCTGAGTCATCTCGTCCCATGTATGAATTGATTTTTTAGGAAGACGATCAAACCATTTTTCGGCATGGTGGGATAAAGTGTGTGGAAAAAGATGAAGGCGGAGAAAATCCATGGAAACACCGGGCAATTTCATGCTTTGAGTGACGGCTATGAATTTATCGAGGTGTTTGTTGGCATCATCATCCGGTAATCCGCGAAATGGGCAAGCATTTTGAACTTGTTGGATCATGTGATGCTTCAACAAAAATTCGGGAGCCGTGATTTGCATCGGCGCAATTGGTCCTCCACGTCCATTCATAGTTGGTTGGCATAGCTCATCCATATTACGGAGGTCGGGTTGAGGGTCATGGTTGTTATTATTCACAACGGGGTGAGGTGGATTATTATTATTATGCACACCGGCCATATCTAGGTCTCTACGAGTCTCGGGCTCAAGATAAGACGAAGATCGAGTACGCGTACACTAAAAATGAAATACAATATTTTTTGATTTTTTATCTTTTTTATTTTTTTGGATTTTTTGAAAATTTCATATTTTTTAGGATTTTTTTGAAAATTTTTATGCTATGGAAGTAACGTTCCCAAAATCCAATTTTTCTCACTAAAAACCGTTAATCTTTACGAAAAGAGCCGGCAGCGGTGCCATTTTAATATGACAACTTTTTGCATATGTGTACTCATTCGTTCTCGATGTCTAATCGAATTGATCATTGTTTAAGGTTGAATTGTCGTTTTAGGTAACTAAAAGGGGGAGCTTTAGATTATCCATTTCTACTTGTAAAAATAAAAGCTAAAACTATTAAACATAAACATAAAAATAAAAGAGAGAAATCTAACCTTTATTGGCGGGAAAATAAAATTTGAAAATTAATTCGGAACAAAGATCAATTCCGCAATTAGGAAGAAAAACTCAAACCTGTCGAATTACCCCCTGTCGGAATACAATCAGAATAATGATCGGAAAAACCTATCGGGATGTTATCAAAAATCCTGTCTGAATATCTAAAACAGTATCGGAATAACAAACGGTAACAACTATCGGAATATGTATCGGAAAGTCCGTCGGAATGTCTGTCGGAAACACCGTAGGAATGACTGATCACCAATACTATCGGAATAACGATCGAAAAATGATCGGAATACTCAAACCCTTTTCTGATGAAAGTTATCGTAGTAACAATCGGAAAAACGATCGGAATGCTAAACCCTTTTCTGATGGAATGTAAAAGGTAAATAAACAAAAACCAAATAAGCAATTTTCTAATAAGCACTTACCAAAAGCTTAACCGAATCAATAATAAGAAGAACTAAATAAGCCACAAATTTAAAAACTTTCAAAACACCAAATAAGCAAAATTTATAAATTCAACTTTTAAAAGATTATACTTTTAAAAACACTTAAATGAAAATAAGCTAAACACTAAATAAGCTAAAGTTACAAAAAGTTGAGGTTATCAATCGTATGAAATTGATAAGAACAACAAGATAAACTTTTTAATCAAATAAGCATCAAGATGAAACAAGTTACATACTTGAGCCGAATCAGCATCAAGATGAAACAAGTTACATACTTGAGCCGAATCAAAATCAAGAATAAAACAAGAAAGGTAGAATAAGATAGAATATAAAAAGCTTGAAATTAAACTTGGAGATTAAAGATTCAAATACAAGATTAAAGTGAAAAGCTTAAAACTTTAAAGAAAATGAAAGAAATCTAGAGAGAGAAAGTAGAAGCACCTACTCCTACTTCTCTCTAAAAGATATGAACTACTTAAAAAAAATGACTCACTCTAAAAATGAAGTTGTAGGGGAGTATTTATAGGAGAGGAGAGTTGGTAGGATGCTTCCTTCTTTCTTCCTTTTGTCTTCTCGGCTTTTTAAATAACTCGTCTTTCTCGACTTTGTCTCGGGATTAGTCGAATGATAAAATGAACCCGTCTTCTAATTTTTCTTCTTTAAGTCGACTTGGTTCTTCGACTTCGTCAAACTTCCGTCTTTAGACTTTTTCTTCGATAAATATTCAGAATAGGCCTTTGACTTCTGTTCTTCTTGCACTTTTGATCCTTTGACTTCGTCTTTTGTCTTTTTCTTCGATAAAAGCCCGTGAAAGCCCGTGTTTTCTTCCTTTTTCATATTTTTGTCCTAAAACACAATAAAAACACAAACCACGCATAATTACGACTTTTAAAACATCAAATACACGTTTTGGTATTGTTTTTATTATAAATAAGTGGTAAAAAGGATAAGTGTTTTCACACTTATTAATAGGAGAGTAAGAATAGGTGCAAATACTAACCGCTTCTTGAGTTCTTCAAAGATTTTCTCCCGCTCTCAGTCCAAACGAATTTCTCTCATTTCCGCATCAGCTTGGTCAAAGGTAAGGCTAGTATTGAAAAGTTATCCACGAATCTGCGATAATAACCAACTAAGCCTAGGAAACTACGGACCTTAGTTGCAGACGTCGATCTTGGCCATTTAGTGATAGCTTCAACCTTCGCAGGATCCATAGTAATCCCTTCTGTGGAGACAATGTGTCCTAAGAATGCCACCTTGTTTAGTCAAAATTCACACTTAGAAAATTTGGCATACAACTGTTTCTGTCGAAGAATCTGTAACATAATACATAGATGTTCTTTATGTTCTTCCTTGGATTTAGAGAAGATGAGGATGTCATCGATGAAGACGATAACAAATTTGTCTAAGTACTCATGGAAGACGCGGTTCATAAGGTTCATGAAAACCGCAGGAGCATTAGTGAGTCCGGAAGGCATGACAACAAACTCATAATGGCCATATCTGGTGTGAAAAGCAGTCTTGAGAATATCCTCCTCTTGAACTCGCAGCTGATGATAACTTGATCTTAGATCAATCTTGGAGAAATGTTTCACACCCTGAAGTTGGTCAAACAAATCATCGATTCTTGGTAATGGATAACGGTTCCTAATCGTGATCTTATTCAGCTCACGATAGTCAATGCATAAACACATACTGCCATCCTTCTTCTAAAGTACCAGTGCACCCCATGGTGATACACTCGGTCGGATGAAACCTCGCTCCAGTAATTTCATACCTGATCTTTTAACTCCTTGAGATCTATGGGAGCCATGCGATAAGGAGCCTTAGAGATTGGTTGAGCTCCTAGGATGAGATCGATGTTAAACTCTACTTCTCGAGTAGGTGGTATACCCGGAAGTTCTTCTAGGAATATATCAGGAAATTCTGAAACAACTGGTTGATCTTGGATCGATGGAACTTCGACGGTAAGATCCTGAATTGAAGCTAAGAAGCCCTCGCAACCATGAGATAGTAATGCACGAGCTTCTAACGTAGAGATGATTTGTACAGACTAACCTGGTATAAAACCATTGTGAATGTACTCTGGTGCTTGAAGATCGTCGAAGATAACCCGATAAGTATGGCAATCGATTGTAGCATGATGCTTGGATAACCAATCCATGCCTAAGATGAGATCAAACTCAAACATATCCAAAGGAAGTTTGTCAACTGGGCGAATCTTGTCATCGAATTTTAGTGGAAGATCTCTGTACACTTGGGTAATTCGCACAGAGTATCGCATAGGCGTAAATATACATAAAATATTCTCTAATGGCGTAGGGATTTTATTAATACTAGTGGCATACGTAGAGGATATAAATGAATGAGTAGCACCAATATCGAATAAAACACACGCAACATGACCGTTCATAAAGAGGATGTCAGTGATAGTACCTGATGACTTATTAGCTTGGTCCCGTGTGGTAGTGTAGACACGTCCCAAAGCTGGTGGCTTAGGAAGAGCAGCACTAAAAGTACCAGCAGTGTCTCCCTTCTTGCAGTCTTTCAACATGTGTCCTGGTAGTCCACACTTGAAACAAACACCGGCTGACTTACGGCATGTACCGAGATGTCTACGACCACAAGTCATGCAGATGAGGTAGGTGTAACCTCCTAGAGGTACCCTTGCTACCTGAGAGCCTGTTTAAGAAATATGCATGAGACATGATTACTTGGCATAAACATAACTACACTGAAGTTTAAATGATAGTTTACCAGATGAAGACGAGTTGTTGGACTGCTGACCCTTAGTATTTTGGTCACGTCCACTCGTAGAGTTCCTGTTTATGGTGCTGACATGTTAGTATGTAACAACATACAACAATTGAACATATAAAAATTTTAAGAATTTAGGGACCTGTTGTTGTTGGACTGGCTGTGGTTGTTACGGTAATTGTCATTATCGTTCTTCTTGTCAGATCCATAACGGTCGTTAGACTGACCGTGGCACTTGTTGGCATTCTGCTGAGTGACCGGTTGGGACCGGTCTCCACCCTTCTTCCTGAAGATACAATTGGATAGGAAAAGGTATAAATGAACATAAAGATTGAAATGAAATGATAACGCTTGATGGCTGAAATTTATATATCTTCTTAGGACGAGCTTGTTCCTCGTAGTCATCACGCTCATGTAGCATTTCTAAGCTACGTGTTGCATCATTAACTTGTGCCACATTAGCATAAGTAGCACTAAGAAAACGAGCTGTTGTAGACGCGTGAAGGCCCCAACGAAAGTGCTTGGCTTGTTCTTCTGTAGTACCCGCAGTCGCGCCTAAGAATCCAGCCAACCTAAGAAACCTCTGCATGAACTCAGTGCTAGTCTCTCCAGTTCTTTGACGAATGGAGTGATAGTCCCTCTTGAGTCCTTCCTCTTCAGATGTAGGAAAGAACTGCCCATAGAATAAAGTCTTGAACTGATCCTAAGTCAATGTAGCTAGCCAAACATCACCCCCATTAGCTAACTTGTAAGCTCTCCACCAATGTAGGGCATCACCCTCAAACTTATAGCAAGCCAACCTTGCCTTGTAGACACCATCGCATCCCATAGCATCAAAATTTTTCTCCATATGCGAAATCCAGTCTTCCGCATCAGATGAAGTCTCAGCCTTGTCAAAAGATCTTGGCTTCTGCTTGTTAAACCTCGAAAGCCAAGTATGCAAAGTAACCGATGAAGGAGGAGGAGGATTGTTGTTCTGATTCGGGGCATTCTGGTATTCAACCCGAATTTGGTTCCTGATTTGGGGAAGCATGGCTTGTAGAGCTGCTTGGAAAACTGCTGCTAGCTCTTTTTCGCGTGTCATGACCATCTGACAGTTTAAAAATGAAAAATGAAATGATTAATCAGATTAGAACATATGCTTAAACATAATAAAATAATGCATGAAACAGTTTATGAAGGCATAGCCAAATGCAAATGACATGAAAACAAATTGACATTGCGAAGATGAACGCCTATGGGTTGGTTCACCAAGCAAAATGATTCGATTAAAAGCACATGCGACTAAATATGGCCATTCCTGTCCCAACCTTTACTTAGTCAAAATTCCTGCAACATTGTTACATGAAATGAATGCATGAAAACAAACTGTCAGTTCTAGGAAGACGCTGATGACTACCCACTAGCCACATGTCAATTTTAAGAGCCTATAGGTCGAAGCCTTGGCTCTGATACCATAATTGTAACACCCCATTTTGATAAATGGAATATCACAGGATAATTATGGCATATCATCAAAGCATACAAGGTAAATGTCTAAAACATTAAATGACCATAAAAGAATCCGGAAACAAACATCGAATCCACATAAGCTCCACACACGAAATGCATAAGTAAAGAATGTAAGGAAAGGACTATATAATGTCCAACAAAGCAAAATTATGTAAATGCATTAAAGAATGAAAGAAAGCTGACGTCTCATTCCATGTACGTACTCTTAGATTACTAGCTTTGCCCTTTAGTACCTGCCATATTGGGACATGGAAAGAGAAATATGGCTGAGCAATACGCTTAGTGTGCGGATATATATGACATATAATGTAAAGCACAAACATAAGCAAATAATGAAGTGAAAAGAATAACATAGCAGTGGAATAATGAATGTCCTGGAAAACCTGGTTTAAGTTCATAATACTGGTTTATATTTCTGAAAAGACTTAAGTTTAGTTTATCTTGAAAATCTGTATTTTAAATATGTCGAGAGCCCATATAGGTCATGTTATATCCACGTGCATGAATAATTGGAGGGGTGACCTCGTCATGCAATTAGAAGGGCTGCCTCTAATTAATATATAAAATGAGTAGAGGGATCAGCTCCTGTAACGGATGCAAGGCACACACCACAGTTACCATGAAATCATACTACTTGTCCTAGGATGTACCCATTCTCCCCACATGATAATAATAATACTGGCCAAAACTGTAAAGGGACGCTGCGAGCAATCACTCTCACCGCAGAAGAGTCATAACACCGGTGCCTCCAGTGCTATGGTTAGGGAACCCCCATAACTAGGTGAAACTAGCATGCATGTATATATCTCAGGTAATCTAAAATAATCATACATATACTAATGTGTTTAAGACACTTAAACTACTGGGGGAAATAGATGGCTGCAAACGGGGAATCCTAATATAGGAAGAAAGATGTCCTTACTAAAGGACGGAATATCCGTACCTTATGTCCAGTAAATGAAGACGAAAACGAACGTAGACGGTCACTCCGACTTCACAATAGCGTATCAATAACAAAATCAAAACGATTTCCTTCTTGGTGTTCTTAGGGTGCCACGGCAAGAGAGAGAGAGAGACAAAGAGGGTTTTAGGGTTTTGATTTCTTGTAAAAAGTGTTTAATAAAATCCCCTGTAGTTTTTATTTAACTAGTAATAGCTAATGGGTATGGGCCAAAGCCCGGTCTCCCTTCCCCTTCTTTCTAAACCGACGCCAACAAACACCCCTATACTTTTATGTTTGTTTTTCTTGCTTAATTATTTATCGTGTACATACATATTTAATTATCGTGCTTTCGTTACTTGAACGTTTTCTTAATATCGTACGTACATATTTATCGTATATTAATATTCGTGTTTACGTGCATATTACTTATGATAATTAATTAATATACATAATATTCGTATTAAATGTTCGTGATACATGGCGTATATTAATTAATTATAAGTTTTAAATTTAACGGTAACTTCGTACATTTAATGATCGTAGGATTTTTTGAACGGGTTTTACAACTGTTGTTGATACAAAAGTTGGGTGATCCTTGCTAGACCCGAATTAGGCTTAATTCGGGTTGGCTGGACTCCGGCTCCTGCACCAAGTGAATTGTATGGTTGGGATCCTACACACTAAACAACACGCGTTAGGCTTACCGTGGGAATGTTTCCCACGATTAGACTCTGGCGTGAGAGTAAGTAATCGGTTAGGGTTATAGGAATCGGATGAGAGTTTCAGAGTGTAGAATGTAATACCTTTGTGAAACCCTTGGGGGTTCCTTATATAGGCAGTGAAACCCTAATGGGCTGTCACTGATGCTTCGGCCCCAAGGAAAGGATAATCACCAGATTTAGATTGATTGTTATCTTCTAATTATGGTGAGTGAATATCCTCTCCTTTGGGATAAATCCTAATCATAGTAGGAGTATGATTCTGTCTAACCCTGCACCGGGCATACCGGGCCGTGGGCCACACACGTGTGTGCGGTTATTGTTCATCCAAGCCCATAATCTCAAATAACATTATTCCCACCTATCTGTGATGGGCCGGATACGGGTAGTATCTGTGGGCCGGGTCCATGACCCGGCTGGGGACTATACGTCATCATGTCCCCCCAGTCTAGTTGTTACAGCCGTAGGCGTAACCTCTAGACTATCAAGAAGCTCCCTGGACGTACCAAGAAAGATATTTTTGAGAAAATGATTATCAAAAAATTTGTTTTAGCCGCACATGTGGCTGCCTGACGTTAGGAATTTATTCCAATAGTACCTCAGCCGCACGTGACGACCGAGACAAATTAAATGTAGCATTGAATTTGGGTCTTACGTAAGACCGCATATCCCGACATAATTGACTGTTCACCTGCCACTTGACTGACAAAGTGCAAACAGTCAGAACCTCGAGCGGCGTAAACTACTGAGCCAGAAGTGACCCGTGGGTCCCACCTGACTTTTCACTTGCCACTTACACCCTAGCCACACGATGAAGGATAGTGGCAAACACGTGTCATGCATCCAACAGACCATGACCCACAAGGCAACCCTATAAATAAGCCACCCCTACGGCTGTGTGAAACACACAATCTTTTTCTCCATTTCTGCCATTAAAGCTTTTCTTCTTAGCTTCACTTACTCACGCACGGATCCCTTCCTCCGCAGGTTAGAATACCACGTCCTTAATTTTTTATTTAGTAATGGCCCAAAGAAACAACCCCACAATTGGATCCGTGCTCAATGTAATGACCCAGGAGCAATTAGATCATTTTTGCACCAATTACTTCATCCCTACCAACCTACACCCCTCTCTCCCTAGTGCCGGAGACCTCATAACTGAGGCTCCGCAGGGAAAGATTGGCCTATATACTCGTCTTTTTGATGCGGCCAACTACCGCATTCCTTTCACTCGTTTCCTCATAGATCTATTAGGGTATTATGATGTACATATTAGCCAGCTTCACTGTATAGGCGCATGTAAGGTAAGTCAATTCGAAATTCTTTGTCGCGCTAGAAGAATCCCCCCAATCGTAGAACTATTCCGGTTATTTTACACCCCCAATATAGTAAATGGTTGGCTATCTTTTAAGAAATGATCCCCCAATAGCCCCCAGTCCCACAATAAGCCCATGGCCTCATTGAAAAACTGATACGACCATTACTTTTTCATTGATTCGATAGTGTGGCCAGCCGACTATGTCTTCAAACATAGGTTATCTCATGACCCCCTTCCGCACGCTAGTACATAATCCCCAACACTCCCAAGAAATAGATAGGAACAGAACAGGGTTCCATAGAAACCTCCCCGAATCATTCCTCTGTTTGCTAGGGATTAGCCGCAACTATTTTGGCTCGTCCAACAGATATCCTGTGTTTTGGAGAAGGCATGGTGAAGGTAGGTTTAGCATCCGTACATCAAAGACGCATACATTTATCTGTTAATGCCTAACATACTTCGTTTATTGTGGCATAAATGAACTTATTTGGACTCCTACGTCAAGGCGATCCAAAGCTTATACCAGAGGGATCCCGTCCCAGACGTGAGAACGAGCTACCTCTCCTTGAGCATACCTGAAATGTGATAGTTGCCCTGGAGGCCGTGCCGGACCCCCACTCAGACGAAGAGGAAACAACGCTTCTGAGAACCCCCGTGGACTTTGACAACGACGATGTTGATAACATGATGCTTGAAGAAGAAGCCGGGCCCTCCTCGCGGCCTAAGACTGCTACCCCCGCATACGGAGAAGAGCAAGGAGACAATATTGAGAGGACCACCTCCAGTCTTCGCCAGATGTTGGGCGATGATGAGGAGGAGATGCAACAAGTCAATGAAGAAGAAGATGAGGGAGTAGAAAAAGAACTTGAAGAGGAAGTTGCAGAAGCAGCCCAACCCGCCCCTAAGCGTACCCGCAGAAAAAACAAGCGGGTGAGAAGAGTCGCCCAGGCCGAGGTTGGTGAACATAATGCCCCCCCCCCCCCAAAAAAAACTTCGCGAGGACCACCCCCTCTATCAATCTGTTGGGAGCACCACCCAGGCCTCCGAAACCGTGCGGGCTGCATATGTGGATCCAGTTACTCAAGTTCCCCCGACTGCATCAGAACTAGCGGGGAATAACATGTAAGGCTACCTCTTTCTTAAGTAAGATCCACGACTTTCCTTTAAACAATACTTGATATTTACTCCAAATGTATGTTTTGTAGAGATGAACAAGCTGGTGCCGCGCCTCCACTCGATGCATAGAAAGAGAAGGGGAAAGAGAAGGAAGTGGAGAGAGAACCTGTGCTTCATACAGCCGTAACCAGATCCGGCCCTCCTTCGAAGAAGGTACCCCCACAACTTCCCAAGATATCCCAATGTCCGGCCTACCTCAATCGTTCAATCCTGTTTGGAATATTACTACTGCGTCGCGGATGAGAGAGGCCGAGGAGTGCCGTGAGTACCTTAATAACTGCATCCCACCTGGTTTGGTACGAGATGTAAATGTACTAAGCCACGCTGACCTGGTGGATGAGTACAATGGCGCCCTGGTGCATCAAATGGCGATGGGTACTTCGATGAGGGTAAGATTTGAAGCCGCTTTAGGGCATGTGGAGTCCCTCAAGAGGAAAGTTGGGCGAAGAGAGAGGATGATCGAAGACAATGAAGCCCAAATTGCCGCCCTCCAATCCCAGCTGGCTACTGCCGAGGCGACTGTGAAAGAACAATCGGCCCGCGCCAATGCTCATGACCAGCATGTAGCTGAGCTTGAGACAAAACTTGAGGCCGCAACAACCAAGGTATGTATCCGCGCCACATCACTCCTATGCCATAATAACCACCATTCTAATAAGCAATGTATCTCATACAGGTGACCGCAGCAGAAGCATCAGCCAAGTCCTCCTCCAACCAAGTATCCATGCTCACCAAAAGACTTTAGGATGCCCATACGATGATCCAAGGCGTGGAAAAGGTAAAAGAGGAGCTTGCTCATGAGAGGGCCACGACCGAACAGCTGAGGGAGGCGTCCGCCCAAAAAGATGTGCTAATAAATGCCCTTATCACGGAACGTGACGACGTGCTATGCCCCCAACTACTAGCAGCCATTGCCGGTCGTAGGTGGATGGTGGGTCACGGGGCACGTCTAGCCGTTACCAAGGTGTTGGAGGCCCCCGAATTTGTTCAGCAGTTTGCTAGCCTTGTGTCAGATGGCATTGATCATGGCCGCCATGAAGGAATGGTCAAGGCCGCAGAGCTAATCAGGAAGAAGCAAAACTTCACAAAGCATGCCTTCTTCAACACCGAAGCTGCTAACAAGATGACTGCTTCCATGGCCGCAATGCGAGATCTACACTACCCATTCTTGGCCGAGCTGGAAGCAACAAAGGATGCATCAAACATGAAGGTTATGGAAAAGCTTAGTCTTGGTGCATTCTCTCAAGATGAGGATCATTCCCGGGCTTCCTTCACTCCATCGCTCAGCCACCTCACCCTTCCTATTTATGAGGATGTGACCAGAATCGTAGTTGATGAGCAACCATTAAGCGAGGTGCTGGAGAGGAATGCGGCTCAAGCTTTGGAGCGGAAGGAACGCAGTGAGATATTGCCTTGCCTGGCGGAAGAACAATGGGAGATAGGTAGGTTTCTCCCCCCCATGTAGGGTGCCCTTAATTTGTTATCTATTTCAGACAGTTTGGTTTGTAACCTTTAAACATTTTTCCGTGGATGTCCACGGTACCTCATGATTGTAAACACTTGTTATGCTATGTATAAGTCCGTGCGTAGGCACATCAATTTTGATGTTTTGGAAACTTGTTTATATTCTTTTAGATATCATGTATATGTGTCGCATGACATGTCACGTCTTACCCAGAATATAACAAAGTCTATACTTTACTAGACGTGCGGCGTGCGTCTTTACCATGCAAAGCACTACGTGAGCGCGACATACGGAAACTTATCACAACGTCTTGTGAATAAGGTGTCTAGTAAGGATACATGATCCGCGTCACTGGGGTTGCATCCCTCTTATGTGACAAGTTGAATTATTAGGTTCACTTAATCCTCTTACCCCACCTGGAGGCATATTGTACATGTACGGTATTGAATGAATGCATATGAATAAGACATAGCACATTATAATAACAATTAAATCCATACGACTATAACGAAATCTTAAGAAAAACAATTTGCACAAAACAAGTCGTGGAGCTAGCTAGGCACCACGACATTTTATTAGAACGTTTACATTTTTTGTTTTAACAAGAATGGGAAGTCCTAAAAACAAAAAAAGAACCTAGAAAAAACATAAGAAACAAAACAGAGAGAGCACATGGATCTTCATTAAAGCCAGATATAGCAAAGTATCCATGCGGAAGTCGTAGCTTTCAAAGATAACACCTTTTGAGATTGGAGATGTTCCATGTGCGTTCCAGATCGCGGCCATCCATGTCACGTAACTTGTACGCACCCCGTCCTAAGGCTTCCGTGACCTCATACGGTCCTTCCCACTTAGGGCCCAGCTTTCCTGTATTCTCCGCTCCACTTGCTTCGTTAGCACGATAGACATAATCTCCCGGTCAAAAAGAAACACCTTTAACCTTGGCGTCATAATACGCCTTCATGTTAGCCTTGGACTTGGCCTCATTGATGGCTGCTATCTCCCTTTTTTCCGCCAACAAATCCAGGTTGATCCGTAGTTGCTCGTCGTTCGTGACGACATTAACCTCTGCTGTGCGGATGGTAGGCATTCCTATTTCTGCTGGTATAACAGCTTCAGTGCCGTAAGCCAATGCGAATGGAGTGTCCCCGTTGGCTGTTTTGATCATAGTCCTATGCGCCCATAGAACATGTGGTAGTTCGTCCACCCACTTGGCACTTCGTTCCTCCAAGCGTGCCTTGATGCCATTCCCCAAGCTTCTATTTTCCCGTCCCACAAGACCATTTGTCTGCGGGTGCTTAACAGACGCGAAGCACCGTTTGATATTCAATGCTACGCACCAATCCTTGAATGGATTATCCGCGAACTGCTTCCCGTTGTCCGAGATGATTTCTCCTGGTAAGCCAAAGCGGCACACGATGTTCTCCCAAACAAACTTTTTAACTTGTTTGCATGTGATGGATTTGACTGTCTTGGCCTCTATCCAACGTGTAAAGTAGTCCATTGCAACAATCAAGAACTTGACTTCCCCCGCAGCTACAAGAAATGGTCCTGCAATGTCAATCCCCCACTTGTAGAATGGCCGTGGGGATGTAATAGGTGTAAGTTCCTGATGCGGATGTCGCGACACTGGTATGTGCACCTGGCAATCACCGCACTTGCGAATCATGTCGCGTGCGTCCCTATGCATGGAAGGCCAATAATATCCTGTGTGTAGGGCTCGAGCCACCACAGATCGAGGGCCCGCGTGCATGCCGCATAACCCTTCATGTATCTCACTGATCACGTAAGAGGCCTGACGCGGTCCCACACACCGCAGCCACGTCTGCAGGAAAGAGCGCTTATAAAGGATACCTTCTCGTAGCTCGAAGTGCCATGACTTCCTTCTGATGCGCCGTGACGCTTTTTCCTCGTCCGGAAGGGTTTCATTAGTCAAATAGTTGACGATCGGGGTCATCCATGTAGGTCCGTCCTCCTTAACTATAGCAGCGACCTCCCCTTCTGTTATAGACTTTTCTTTAAGTATTTCCACCAAGATTTGCTTGGATAAGTGGGCGAAACTTGTAGACACGATCTTGCTAAGAGCGGTCCGCCTTCTTGTTCTCACCTCTTGGTACCTGCTTGATAGAAAACTTGCTGAAAGCCGCGATGAGTGACTTGACTTTCTCCAAGTATCTGAACATGTTATCCTCCTTAGCTATATATCCTACCAGAATGTGGTTCGCGACAAGCCGCGAGTCCACGTAGGCCTCAAGGTTGCGGACTCCCATTCTAGCGGCGATTTTTAAACCCGCAATCAATGCTTCATATTCTGCCTCATTGTTGGTGGCTGTGAACTCAAAGCGAAGGGCGTACGTAAACTCCATTCATTCCGGATTCGTAAGGATGAGACCAGCTCCTGACCCATCCGTACACGAGGATCCGTCCGTGAATAGCACCCATGGTTCTGCTAGAGTTTCGTCTTGTTTTACGATTGGTCCTTCTTCATCCGGCTTCTCTATCAAGAAATCCGCCAAGATTTGGCCTTTAATAGCCGTCCTTGGTCTATAGGATATGTTGTGTTCTCCCAATAGGATGCTCCACTTTTGTAGCCTACCTGCCACATCCGGTCTAGAGATGACTTGTTTTATTGGTTGGTCAGTAATGACTACAATTGGGCGGCGCAACTGTTTTGTAGCAAACACTAGTGCCAAAACCAATTTTTCCATAGAGGAGTAATTCAACTCCGGCCCTTGTAACGTTCTACTTATGAAGTAGACCGGAGTTTGTACCGTGTCCCTATCCGTCATGAGTACCGCACTTATTGCTCCGTGTGTGGCTGATAGATACATAATGAGCTCCTCCTTTGGCCGGGGAGCTACTAGCATGGGGAGAGACGCGAGGTGTTGCTTGAGTTGACCAAAGGCTTCCTCAGCTTCATTTTTCCACCGGAAGTCTCCCTTCTTAATGCACTTCTTGAGTGTTTTGAATAGGGGAAGTAACTTCTCTGCGGACTTTGATAAGAACCTGTTTAGCCCGGCCAGTTTCCCATTTAAGGACTGTACCTCTTTCCGTGTCTGAGGGGATGGTAGCTGTATTACTGCGTCTGTTTTTTCTGGGCAAGGCTTAATGCCATTTGGATCAATCATATATCCAAGGAACATTCCTTTCGTTGCCCCAAACGTGCATTTCTTTGGATTTAGCTTCATATTAATCCTCCTCAATGTGTCAAACGTCTCTTGGACGTCTCGGAGAAGTGCATCCTCCGTATGACTTTTTATGACTAAGTCGTCCACATAGACCTCCAGGTTGCGGCCTATCTGCGAGTCAAAGGCTTTGTCCACAAGCCGCTGGTATGTTGCCCCGACGTTCGTTAGTCCAAACGACATTTTTGTATAACAGTACACGCCTTGGCTAGTATGGAACGCCGTCTTCTCTGCGTCCTCTTCCGCCATCTGGATCTGGTGGTATCCTTTATATGCGTCTAAGAAGCACTTAAAGGGATATCCGCATAGGGATTCCACCTTCCAGTCAATCTCCGGTAACGGGTAACAATCCTGTGGACAGGCTTTGTTCAGATCCGTGAAATCCACGCACATGCGCCAGCTTCCGTCATGCTTTTTGACCATGACTGGATTGGATAACCACTCGTGGTAGTATACCTCGCGCATGATACCTGCGTCCACTAGTTTCCGTACCTCATCCAGTATCGCTTGGCTGCGTTCAGGTGCCTGACCGCGCTTCTTTTGCTTGACGGGTTGGTACCCCTGGCGGATCTGGAGCTTGTGTTCTGCTATCGCACGTGGTACGCCCGTCATATGCTTGGGCTCCCATGCGAACACATCTAAATTTGCCTTCAAGAGAGAGCACATGGCCCTTTTGCCGTTATCCGAGAGCGTTCCCCCTATGGACACCTCTTGTTCCGGGTAATCAGGATGGATTGCCACCCCCCAATTGGGAGGTGGTGATCCATCCTTGGGTGGAACATGTGGAACCGGTGTTGTCACGGCATGACACTCGGATGCCGGTACGATTGTGTTGTAGATAGTGACAATTCCTCCCTCCACAGGGAATTTGATCATTCCGTGTGCCGTGGAAGGTACCGCCCGTATGGCCAGAATACCTGGTCTACCTATGATCCCATTGTATGGAGAGTGTGAGCGTATCACCATAAAGTTCATCCACGCAGTGGTAGGGTGCTCTTCATTCCCAATGGTTACAAGCAGACGTAGTTGCCCTATTGGCCAGATGGTGTCTCCACTAAAACCAATGAGCGACACTGATATGAGTGTAATTACTCATATCATTTGTATCAAATAACAATGAAATTATGCATGCTATGTATCAAAAATGCCTTGTATATGTGTATTTCTTGTTTGAATGTGTGTAGGTACCAAGTTCACGAAAATCGGCAAAAACCAGCACGAGCTTGAAGAAAAAGATCAATGAAGCCAAAATCGAGCTCGACTTTAGCAGATTTTATCATTTACCGAGTTTATGAGCCAAGTGGGTCCCACAATTTGGTAAATGGGCTCAAAAGCCTATTTATGATTCAAGTTAAGAGTATGAGTTGCTTGAAAATCCAAATAAAGTCCATTAGGCCCAAGAGATTATTATTAAACGAAAAGGAAAGTTACATTGGGCCAAAAGCCCACGAATTGAAAGGAATGAATGAAGAAGCAATGGGCTTTAGAGTTTAATCAAACGTTTATTAAACGTTACTTCCACTCACACAACTTTTCAGTACAAAATAAATATAAGCCGTATAATCCCACCCACCCATTTACACCACACACACCACACGTTTTCTTTCATCCATTAAATAAAACCTTCGATGATATCTATGTGCATCATCTTCCCCATGTTTTCTCCACCATAACCAGTAAATAGTTACTATTCCCACACCCTAGATCAATAAAAGTTGAAATTAACAAAGGGCTTTTATGCTCACGTGCAATTCACGTATGGGGGAATTAAATCCACCAATTTTTAAGGAAGAGAAGGAAGGCTAGCAGTGCTTACGTGGCTGATTTTCATTTGAAGAGACACCTCATCCTCCCATATCAACCAATCAAATGGCTCAAAAGAAACACAACTAACACACGGATGCCACGTTGGCAATCCGTGTGCTAGTGAGTGTCATATTAACCGTCCGATCAAGGCTTCACAGGAGAGAGAAAGGAGAATAAAGATCAAAGGCTGAAAATCGAAAGGAATCTACCCAAGAATATTCGGATATTCGCTCATCACAAAGCCTTGGGATGGCTATAAAAACCCCCAATTTCTATTGTAATTTATCATCCTTTCTTTTACTTTAAAGTTACTCTGTAGAAATAGTTGTAGGGATTAAATCTTGTATTTTCTTTTTCTCAAGCTTTGTAATAGTTCTGAAATTTAATAAAAGATTAGTCACTTTAATTTACAATCGTGTCTCATTTTATTTTTCCTGTTTAAATTGATTTTACTAATTTAATCTTATTACTATTTCGCAATGATAATGTTTGTTATGTTAAATATAAGCTAATTAATAGCTTAGATTTAATATAAGAAGTAAAAAATTGGATAAAATATTTTCCCTACTGGAAAATATTCACAAACAGTTAAGATGGTTCGATAAAGGAGATGGTTAATGATGGTTCGGTTTATAAATAATGGTGGATGATGGTGGTTACAACTCCGGTTCAAAAGATTGCTCAGCGCAAATCCTCTTCCCAATGGGTTCATCAAAAGGTTCTAAACCCTTTTAATTTCATGTTATTTACAAGTTTTTATTTAATATTCTGCTTAGACTTTTAGTTTGATTAAATCTGTTTAGATTTTGTTACATGATGATATGTTGTCTGAGTCTTAAATCTGCTGCTGTGTTGAATGTTTGGATTCGAGATTTTGAATGAATGTGATATTCTGATTAGATTTAGCTTGCTGAAATTGCATTGGTTTGTTATATGTTGATAATTTTAGAGTCACGTTAAGGATTAGGTTATGTGTAAACGAATCTGTTTTAGTTAACTTTCTGCTTTAAACAGTTTGATGTTATTTTGATTATTCAGTAATGTGAATGTTTTAGCGAATCTGCTTTGCTTAAGAGTCATTCTGTTAAATTGGTTAGTGGTTTCTACTGATCTGATCATTTAGATAAAGCTTGATCTAAGTTTTTACTGATATAGAATGTTTTAATATTTGAAGTACTTGTTTACTCTATTTTCCTGCATATTTGTTGGTTTTGATAGCTTAAGTTTTCTAGACCTACTTAATTGATTTACTAATTCTGATTTTTGATAAAATTCGTTGTTATAGATTGCAATTTGAAGGTTTGAGTCTTGTTCATCTAAATGATTTTTGATAATGTTTTGAATATGATAAAGCTTGTAGTTCCTGAATGCTTTGTTAAACTTAATGGGTTCGTTTGCTGTGATGATCTGATTAGTTCCTTATAGTAGTAACTGATTTGCCTGAGCTTGATGGCTGCAAGTTTTGATTTATCTTGAGTTGATTTTGGAAGTTATTTGATTTACTATTTATATTAGATATGTTGAATTCAAGTTATCAGAATCCATTTGATCTGATTTTTTTAGAAACTGAACCGGAGGTCATTCTTGTGACTCCAAATAATTTATCTGTCAAAAAGAAATAATCCAAAAATTGGTCCCTTGTGGGACTCGAAACCTTGACCTCAAGGGTATAGGGTCAGCGTGTTACCCAACTGAGCTCAAAGCTCTTTTGATTTAATTTTCCTACATTTCATTAATATAGTATTATTAGATTTTTACCTTAGATACGTTTTAGTAAATTTAGATAAAGTTGTATTAGTTTTTGTTATTAAAGTAATTTTAAGGTTTCAAAAATTAATCAGTTTTTCAATAAAATATACTTTCATAAATATAATATTATAAAAAAAAATGTTTTTATTAGTCAATTTTTATAAATAGATTTTAATAAAAATAGTTTTTAATTAGATTTGTTTTAAAGTAATTTTTAATAAAGTAAATTAGTTTTAAAAAGTTTAATTAAATTTTTAAATAGATTAAAAGTTATCTTTATTAAATAGATTATATTTTAAATAGTGTTAATTTTTAAGTAAGTAATTGTTTTAGATTTTAAAATAGAGGGGTTTACGATTCATGCACTTTAGGTTAAAACTAATTAGTTTAAAATTTGTAGAATTTAATTTGAGTTTAAAAACCGAAAACCAATTCAAATCGATTGTCCAAATCAAAACGAAACGTCTCAAATTCACTCGATCTTCGTGTACAACGAACTTGATTCACTCACGTGTTTAATTGAATTCGTCATTGGTATTATTAGTCTATTACTTTTTCCTAAAGGTAATTTTCTAATTTACCTATAGCGTATCTCAAATTATCACATATACTTATCTCCGCACATCAAAAATTTTGGCGCCGCTGCCGGGGATCTTGTGTACGATTCGCTTTTATGGAGATTTTTTGATCGTTGATTTGAAGACCCTTTCCGTCCTCTGAAAGTTTTGTTACTTTTCTATTATATAGTATGTATCGTTTTTCTCGTTTTTTCTGAATAATATATTGTATTACGTAGCACAATAAGTTTGAATACTTATCAAATAAGGCCTTAGTTGGGATTTCATCACCTAGCTATTGTAGTCGAATCCAAAACAAAAATAAAAGGCAAAATAGATAAATACTAATAAGAAGTTTGAACTCGATTTATACAAACTATAAGGTGGGTATAAGGCGACGTGCTATAAAAGGCCGTCTAAGGAAAAAGGTTTTTAAGTGCTTTGTGCCACCTCGTTTCCCCGCTTGCTTGTGCGTATATTGAGAGGGACAACCTATTATTGGTTTGCCGACTCAAGTAGTAATAAATCTTATTTTTGTTGTTTACTTATTGAACCTCGAGACGTTTAGGTTTTCACATATCGTTTCAAAGTCGACCGAGGGTAATTTACTTCCATAGTAGTTATCCTTATTCCTTGTTTTTTATCGATCATTATTGATTGAGCAATACCAAATAAAATACCAAAAATAATCTTCTTCTTTTCTAATTTCTTTTCTTCAATCTTCTAAATTCTCGTCCTTGTAGTGTATGCAATTACGTTCTTCTCGTCTTGTGATTGATTTTAATAGGCTTGAAATTATTCCTCGTAGAAATAGGAATCGTCAACAACGAATAGTGGAACCCGAGCTTCCACCTATTGTTGTAGAGATGGCCGATAACTGAACAATGGAGGAATTGCTCCGTACACCCAACGAAGGGTATGTGGAAGCAATCGTTGTGTCGGCTATTTTGGCGGATCATTATGAGATTAAGACGAGTATTTTATTGCTCATTCGTGCCGACCAATTTCGTAGCAATGAGACCGATAGCCCGCATTCTCACATTCGGAATTTTAATCGAATTACCTCGACTCTCAAGTTTAGAGATGTGCCGAATGACGTGATTAAGCTCATGCTTTTTCCGTACTCGCTCGAGGATAATGCTAAGCTTTGGTATGAGAAAGAACCACCGGGTTCGATCTTAACATGGGATGATTTAGTGTCTAAGTTTATGAATTATTTCTTTCCACCATCTAAGACAACACACTTTAAGAACGAGATCACTAGATTTGAACAAAAAGTACATGAATCGTTTGGGGTTGCATGGGAAAGATTTAAAGATTTGTTGAGACAATGTCCACACCATGGTTTCTCGGAATTGCATCAAATTAATACTTTCTATAATGGGCTTAATATGATTGAACAAGATTCTTTAAATGCCGCCGCGGGTGGTAATCTTTTAAGAAAAACTCCGAGAGACGCGTGGAGAATAATTGAGGATAAGTCTAGAGCACAATATTCACGAAACACACCGGTTGTTTCCAATGTGAATTCATCTAATATCGAGATTGCTAGATTGGACTCTAAGATTGACACGCTTTTGAATGAGTTTAGGAAGAATCCTCATGGATCGATTACTATGGTTGAGAATGTTTGTGTATCATGTGGTGGAGCACATCCTAATTATGCTTGTTTAAACACGGGGTTTGATCAAGCTAGTGCTTTTGCCGCGACGGGAACTTATGGCTCCAACGGTCAAGTTCCTCGTCAAAATCATGTTGCTCCACCGGGTTTTCCACCGGTTCAAAATAGGTACAACAATGGAAACAATGGGAATAATTTTAACCGTGGTAACCAAGGGAATTTTAATCAAGGAAATGGGTTTAATGCTAATCAAAACAATCAAGGTTTTCAAGGGAATAATCAAAATGATTTGTCAAGCTACATTAAAACGAATGAGGCAAATTTGAAAGCTTTTCAAAATAACATTCAAGGACAAATGGCAACTTTGAAAAATGAGTTTCAAAATACGATTAAAGGGCAAAACAATAAGATTGAGCTTAATCAACAAAGACTTAAACAAAACCAAAACCGTTTTGAGCAAAGATTAGAGCAAAGTCATAATCGTATGCAACAAAGTTTGGAACAAGGTCAAAATAAATTGCTTTCGATGTTTGAGGGATTCATGTCTAAACCGTCATCTTCTTCGGGTTGCTTACCTAGTAACACCATTCCAAACCCGAAGGGAGAGCTTAAGGCTATTACCGTTTATGATGATTGTGAAAATTTAGATGAAGTGATTGAGTTTAAGCCTCCACCTAAGGAAACTTTTATAGAAGTCACTAAGGCTACTTTGAATATGATTAGTACCTCGGTTTTCTTTGATTTCTTTCCCGAGAAATATAAAGATCCGGGTCAATTCTTGATACCTTGTGTTTTCAATGAGCTTGGGGTTTGAAAAGGCCTAGCCGATCTAGGAGCTAGCATTAACATAATGCCCCTAGCCCTTTGGAAGACCATTGATTATGCACCACTTAGTACCACTCGTATGATCATTGAGCTTGCTAATGGAACCACCACTCGACCGGTTGGTATAGCGGAAAATGTCATTATGAAAGTGGGGAATTTCTTGTACTTAGCCGATTTTGCTATAGTCGATTATGAGACCAATCCTCGTGTGCCAATTATTTTAGGACGACCATTCTTGTGCACGGCTCAAATTCAAGTTGATATGAGGAAAGAGGAAATTAAATTGTTTTATGGAGATAAAAACATTGTTTTTAAACCGGAAAAGATTCCAAGATTTGCTCCTAAGAAAGTTGAAAGTGTAAAACTTGTTGAGACAATTGAAAATAACAAGAAAGCTCTTTTTGATAAAGGTGTTTTTCCAATTTTGGAAACTTCTATTTGTGATAAAGGAAAGTTAAATTCAAATGAAGAAGCTTGCTTTGTTGAAACATGTTGTAACCTTTCCTCATCTACACTCACTCCACACGAGGATGATAGTGCTAAGATTGAAAAACAAATAGATGATTACTTAAGTGAGCCATTTGATGCTAGTGAGTTTGTTAATGAGAATTTTGATCCCGAGAGTGATATTGCTTTAATTGAACAATCTTTGAAAATGGACTGATTTTCACTCTCTTCTAAGGATCATGTTGATGTTCCTAAGGCACAATCTTCAATTGAAGAGCCCTTGATTCCTAACTTCACACCAGGTGAGGTTAGCGACTATTCATGTGATAAGTTCATCGATGAACTTTTTGCTATCATTGATCCACTTCCACGGGGAAGTGAAGACGTTTCCGATCTCGAGATCGAACGTGATTCTTGTGTTTTACCTACCATTCTCGAGGAATTCGCCGATGAATTTCCTTCAAATGAGAATGATGATCTTGTATCCGAGTGTGATACACTCGATACTTTGTCGGATATTTCTTGTGATGACAAGGATGACGATACTTTTGTGACTTACTCAAATCCTCTCTTTGAAGCTTCAATGAACAATAATCCATTGTTTCATGAGGATTTTGAGAGCATCACTCCTCCTACATCTCACAACCTTTGTGATGATGAGCTTCTTATGAAGGAGGTTGATGAGTTTCTTTATATAGACATTCCTTCAGAATTTGAGGAAGAGTCTAATGAAGGTGATGAAGACTCTTGGTTTGATCACCCGATTTATGATGATGACAATGTTGACCCGGAGGGAGAAATTACTTTTCTCCAATTATCCTTCCAACTCGCTTAGATCTTAATGTGCGGGTTTTTCATGCGACTCGTTTTGAGTACCATGACCCCTTTGTTCACATTCATAAGAGTGAAAAGGTCAACAAAGTCATGCAAGTTGAAATCACTATGGTTGAGACTTTTAGACCACCATTACTATGTGCTTCATATGATTTAGGATTAGCATGGGGGGACAACACCTTGTTGTCTATTCCTTTCTCCACCGAGGACGAGGTATTCGACCTCGGAATCGTTGATTTAGGGAAATCTCGGCCTTTCACCGATGCAATAATTGAAAGACTTTTTAATCATCTTGGTGCGAGTTTATCTCGGGGAGCATGCTACATCCATACCATTAGTTGTGACTACCATCTCTTTTTGGAGATTTGTGTTAGAGTTTTATCCTTTCGTTTGTCATCCGACAACGAGGATGTAATCTTTGACCCCGACATCGTGCTTTATGTTGGATTTTATCCTATTATGCCGGTTTTCACCTTTTTCCCTAAGGACCAATGAATGCGGGGATCGAGTCGAGCTCATGACTCGGTTAACAAAAACGAGGTACCTTGTGGGGGAGTCCCATACATTCTATCTTCTTTCTATTTTCTAACACTAATAAGGCTTGATCTTTCAAGCTCGTGCTCGTGATTTGTTGTGTTGTGATCTTAGGTATGACCCTAATATTTGAAGACTCTCGTGTTCGGTTTTTGCCGGTCCACTTGATCTTCCATTCTTTGAATGCCAAAAAGGGGCACACTCTTTACCCTTGATTTTTATCGACTAACGTTTTATCTTGAGGCATAATTAATAAACGGCTTATAGATGTGCGTGATCTTTCCATGCTAGGATTTTGCATTAGACTCTTCGTATCTTAGCAAGGGGGTGTTACTCTTGAGCTAAGAAACATTGAGGACAATGTTTGGTTTTAGCATGGGGGAGTCAATCGATATAATCTCTTGCTATTGCTTTTGTCGTGTCCAAACGTATTGTTTTTCTCATTTTTCAATAAAATTTTAATTTTTTAGTGTTATTTTTAAGTTTTAATAAAGGAAATAAGTGCTTTTGACACAAATGTAGGCTTTCCGTTGGTGAAAATAAGAATAGTTTTCGACTCGACTCGGTTTTTAACCTTAGCTTTTCCTTAACGTATTTGAATTAAGTTTTGCTAGGCTTTTATATAGGGAGCTTTAAAACGCGAAAGTCTTAATTCATACGAGTTAAGAACAAGAAATTTTCGCAAGCTCCTATAATTGATCCTAGAAAGTCGTTTATCAAGGGAACTTTAAAACGTAAATTCTAAAACTTGAAAGAGTATAAGAAGATGCAAGATCCTATAGATGACTTGAAAACCCAAAACTTTGATTTAATAGGCTAAGTATCCATTGATTTCACATTTTTGAAATTTTTCGATATGGAGAACAAGAGACGATAGAGCCAATTATAAGTTTGGTATTCTTTCGGGAATTTATGTGAGTTAATTATAAGCCTATTCTCCCATCGCTTGCTAATAAATTTATCTGCAATAAATAAGGTTGAACGATTTGAAAATGTACTTAGCTTCTAGCCCAAGATCGTTTAAAAGTTGCTCGGTATGGATTAGAGTTCATAGCCAAGGCATAACTTATTGAAGCGGGATGCGAAGATTGGCGAGTCCAAAAAGGTCCTAACAAGACATGAGGGCTATATTTTATTGCTAAAGATCTCAAGTGATGTGAAGAATCATTTATCAAAAATCAATATAAAGGATCGAGACACACGACGAAAAGCAAATACTCCCCAAAAGTCATGGAGAAGTCTATCCAAAAAGACCATAACAAGGTATGAGGATAAATAAAGCCAAGTCCAAAAAGGAGGCGGATCGTTGTATATCAAAATCCCAAATAAATATTGGAGAAAAATGAAGAAGTCGTGGTCCAAGTATGAATCTCTTAAAATTTCAAGTGAAGAAATTCCTATATGAAGAGAAGACCATTATTTCATGAACGTCTCTCAAGGTTTGAAGTATAAAGTCGCTGCCAAATATCGGTCTGAGAAAGGTCTCAAATCGCGAAGCAAGTGATGCCAAGATATGAACTTTATGAAGTCCCGAGAAGCAGTTTTAAAAGATTTTGTCCTTTAGCTAACTATTGATTAAATCATTCACTTTATTTTCGGCCTAATAAATTATCGAAATAAGTCAACAATGCATCCTCGTGATCATTCAAGACAACAATAAAATATAAGAGATACACCTAGGAATAAGGGAGTCTAAGTGAATAATTGGCCCACATGAGTTCGTGTTAGTTTACTAACCTATAATAACAATGATCTTGTTTTTGAACTTGGCATGGAAAAGTGAAAAGTCGGGGACGATGAATCTATTTGAGTTTTATGATCCTTAAAGTTATTTTTCAATAATGAAAGCAATACATTATGTCTTTGCTAAATAAGTTGTCAAAAGTTGAATAATGGTGTAGTTAGAGTTTTATTTTATCATTACGTGAGGACACGGCAATTGTTTAGCAAGGGGGAATTTGATATGAGTGTAATTACTCATATCATTTGTATCAAATAACAATGAAGTTATGCATGCTATGTATCAAAAATGCCTTGTATATGTGTATTTCTTGTTTGAATGTGTGTAGGTACCAAGTTCACGAAAATCGGCAAAAACCGGCACGAGTTTGAAGAAAAAGATCAATGAAGCCAAAATTGAGCTCGACTTTAGCGGATTTTATCATTTATCGAGTTTATGAGCCAAGTGGGTCCCATAATTTGGTAAATGGGCTCAAAATCCCATTTATGATTCAAGTTAAGAGTATGAGTTGCTTGAAAATCCAAATAAAGTCCATTAGGCCCAAGAGATTATTATTAAACGGAAAGGAAAGTTACATTGGGCCAAAAGCCCACGAATTGAAAGGAATGAATGAAGAAGCAATGGGCTTTAGGGTTTAATCAAACGTTTATTAAACGTTACTTCCACTCACACAACTTTTGAATACAAAATAAATATAAGCCGTATAATCCCACCCACCCATTTACACCAGATACACCACACGTTTTCTTTCATCCATTAAATAAAACCTTTGATGATATCTATGTGCATCATCTTCCCCATTTTTTCTCCGCCATAACCAGTAAATAGTTACTATTCCCACAAACCCTAGATCAATAAAATTTAAAATTAACAAAGGGCTTTTATGCTCACGTGCAATTCACGTGTGGGGGAATTAAATCCCCCAATTTTTAAGGAAGAGAAGGAAGGCTAGCAGTGGTTACGTGGCTGATTTTCATTTGAAGATACACCTCATCCTCCCATATCAACCAATCAAATGGCTCAAAAGAAACACAACTAACACACGGATGCCACGTTGGCAATCCGTGTGCTAGTGAGTGTCATATTAACCGTCCGATCAAGGCTTCACAGGAGAGAGAAAGGAGAATAAAGATCAAAGGCTGAAAATCGAAAGGAATCTACCCAAGAATATTCGGATATTCGCTCATCACAAAGCCTTGGGATGGCTATAAAAACCCCCAATTTCTATTGTAATTTATCATCCTTTCTTTTACTTTAAAGTTACTCTGTAGAAATAGTTGTAGGGATTAAATCTTGTATTTTCTTTTTATCAAGCTTTGTAATAGTTCTGAAATTTAATAAAAGATTAGTCACTTTAATTTACAATCGTGTCTCATTTTATTTTTCCTGCTTAAATTGATTTTACTAATTTAATCTTATTACTATTTCGCAATGATAATGTTTGTTATGTTAAATATAAGCTAACTAATAGCTTAGATTTAATATAAGAAGTAAAAAATTGGATAAAATATTTTCCATACGGGAAAATATTCACAAACAGTTAAGATGGTTCGATAAAGGAGATGGTTAATGGTGGTTCGATTTATAAATAATGGTGGATGATGGTGGTTACAACTCCGGTTCAAAAGATTGCTCAGCGCAAATCTTCTTCCCAATGGGTTCATCAAAAGGTTCTAAACCCTTTTAATTTCATGTTAGTTACAAGTTTTTATTTAATATTCTGCTCAGACTTTTAGTTTGATTAAATCTGTTTAGATTTTGTTACATGATGATATGTTGTCTGAGTCTTAAATCTGCTGCTGTGTTGAATGTTTGGATTCAAGATTTTGAATGAATGTGATATTTTGATTAGATTTAGCTTGCTGAAATTGCATTGGTTTGTTATATGTTGATAATTTTAGAGTCACGTTAAGGATTAGCTTATGTGTAAACGAATCTGTTTTAGTTAACTTTCTACTTTAAACAGTTTGATGTTATTTTGATTATTCAGTAATGTGAATGTTTTGGCGAATTTGCTTTGCTTAAGAGTCATTCTGTTAAATTGGTTAGTGGTTTCTACTGATCTGATCATTTAGATAAAGCTTGATCTAAGTTTTTACTGATATAGAATATTTTAATATTTGAAGTACTTGTTTACTCTATTTTCCTGCATATTTGTTGGTTTTGATAGCTTAAGTTTTCTAGACCTTCTTAATTGATTTACTGATTCTGATTTTTGATAAAACTCGTTGTTATAGATTGCAATTTGAAGGTTTGAGTCTTGTTCATCTAAATGATTTTGATAATGTTTTGAATCTGATAAAGCTTGTAGTTCCTGAATGCTTTGTTAAACTTAATGGGTTCGTTTGCTGTGATGATCTGATTAGTTCCTTATAGTAGTAACTGATTTTCCTGAGCTTGATGGCTGCAAGTTTTGATTTATCTTGAGTTGATTTTGGAAGTTATTTGATTTACTGTTTATATTAGATATGTTGAATTCAAGTTATCAGAATCCATTTGATCTGATTAACTCACCAAACTGAATTCCTGTTCAGTTTCTAAAAAAATCAGCAGGAGGTCATTCTTGTGACTCCAAATAATTTATCTGTCAAAAAGAAATAATCCAAAAATTGGTCCCTTGTGGGACTCGAAACCTTGACCTCAAAGGTATAGGGTCAGCGTGTTACCCAACTGAGCTCAAAGCTCTTTTGATTTAGTTTTCCTACATTTCATTAATATAGTATTATTAACTTTGCAGATTTTTTTACCTTAGATACGTTTTAGTAAAGTTAGATAAAGTTGTATTAGTTTTTGTTATTAAAGTAATTTTAAGGTTTCAAAAATTAATCAGTTTTTCAATAAAATATACTTTCATAAATATAATATTATAAATATAATATTATAAATAAAAAAATGTTTTTATTAGTCAATTTTTATAAATAGATTTTAATAAAAATAGTTTTAATTAGATTTGCTTTAAAGTAATTTTTAATAAAGTAAATTAGTTTTAAAAAGTTTAATTAGATTTTTAAATAGATTAAAAGTTATCTTTATTAAATAGATTATATTTTAAATAGTGTTAATTTTTAAGTAAGTAATTGTTTTAGATTTTAAAATAGTGGGGTTTACGATTCATGCACTTTAGGCTAAAACTAATTAGTTTAAAATTTGTAGAATTTAATTTGAGTTTAAAAACCGAAAACCAATTCAAATCGATTGTCCAAATCAAAACGAAACGTCTCAAATTCACTCGATCTTCGTGTACAACGAACTTGATTCACTCACGTGTTTAATTGAATTCGTCATTGGTATTATTAGTCTATTACTTTATCCTAAAGGTAATTTTCTAATTTACCCTATAACGTATCTCAAATTATCACATATACTTATCTCCGCACATCAGGCGCCGTGGCCGGTACTAATTTGTTTTTTATTTCTGGTTGTAATTGTACAAAACAATGTTCGTACAGTACTTCTGCTGATGACCCTCTAATAAGTGTGAAAACACTTATCCTTTTACCACTTATTTCCAATAATAACAAGACCAAAACGTGTAATTTATGTCGTAAAAGTCGGAATTATGCGTGGTTTGTGTTTTTATTGTGTTTTAGGACCAAAAGATGAAAAAGGAAGAAAACACGGGCTTTCACGGGCCTTTATCGAAGAAAACGGGAAAAGATGAAGTCAAAAGATCAAGAGTGCAAAATGAACGGAAGTCCAAGACCTATTCTGAAGATTTATCGAAGAACAAGTCTAAAGACGAAAGTTTAATGAAGTCTAAGAACTCGAGTCTAAATAAATGAAGAAATGTTAAGACGAGTTTAACTAATCCCGAGACGACATCGAGAAAGAAAAAGAATATTATCGAGTCGAGAAGACGTGAAGAAAGAAAGAAGATGCAGCACATGCACTCCTTCCATTTTCCTTATAAATACCCTCCTAATACACATTAGGAGGGGAGTTAGTCTTTTTAGTTTAGTTTTCATTTTGCACTTTTCTTTCTAGTTTTAGAGAGAGAAAGTTCTCCACTTTCTCTCACTAAGTTTCATTTTTTCTTTCAATCTTTCAAGATTAAACATTTGTGTATTGATTATTTCATTAATCAAGTTCTAGTTAAGCTTTTAATCCTTAATCTCATTCTACCTTTCTTTGATTTTTAGATTGATTTTGGTACAAATCACATTAAATCCGTGTTGATCTTAATGGTTTTGTGCTTAAAAAGTTAATCTTTTTGTTCCTACATAAGCTTTCATTTGATTAAGCTTTAAGATTCTTGTGCTTATTGGCTTATTTACATGTTTAGCTTATTTACTTTTTAAAAGTTTTCTTTAAAAGTTCATATTTTTATGGTTTGACTTAAAAGCTTGTTTATTTTAAGTTTAGATAAGTTGATATTAGTGCTTATTTGATCCGGTTCAGTTTTGATTCGTTCTAGTTTGGTGTGAGCTTATTCAATATAGCTTATTACTAGCTTTTTACCGAATCCCATTTATATCGAAAAAGGTCTAAACCCCTTTCCGATCTGCTTATTCCGACCAGCCACCACACCCCTCTTTCCGATTGGCAAATCGGAAAAGGGTTTCTGATTTTTTCGATTGCACCCCCTTATTCTGATCGTGGTGATCGGATTAGGGTTTATACATTCTGACCGTAGTCTTTATGGATTTTCCGATTGGGAATTTTGCGTGTTATTCCGATTTGACCCATCTCTATATTCCGATTATATGGTTTTTGTCATCATTCCGATTGCATCCTTTTTTAGACATTCCGACGAGGACATCTCATTATTCCGATTGGTTGCCTTCTTTAACATTCCGACGAGGAGTTTAATAACATTCCGATTTGTTCATTTCCAACATTCCGATTGAAACTCAAACCCACATTTCGATCAACAGATCGGAATATATTCCGATCTGGACACTTTTTGGACATTCCGATTGCCTCACTTTCCGACCAAATATTGCGATCAGAGTTACATCTTGCTTTCCGATGGTTTTAGTTTCTAATTTTTACAAAAGTTCCAAGTGTAGTTTTATTTAGTGTTCAAGTATTTTACTTATATTGCCTTTAAATTTTCAAGCACTTATTTTTAACTTGTTATATTTAGTTTAATCTTTAAAACTTCTACTTTACTCAACGACACTTACTTATTTGCTATTAGTTTTAAATAGATAATCAACCAAACCATTCTCTTGTTCACCAAAAGACAATTGAGTTGCACTTTAGATCGGTAATCAATTCGAAAAGACTTGGGACTACGAATTTTGATACGAGGGGTAAAAGCCTTGTATTAAATGGCGCCGCTGCCGGCTCTTTTCGTTAAGATTAACGGTTTCTAGTGAGAGACGCATTGAATTTTGGGATCCGTTCTTTGAACGTTATTTTCCTTGCTTCAAAAATATTCAAAAACCATAAAAATATAAAATTCTTCAAAAGCAATTCTTTTCCAAAGGTTTGCACAAAAAAAAGATTATATAGATATTCTCTCTGTGCATATTTTTCTTCTGCAGGTGTATACGTACTAGATCTTCGAACTATTCTCAGCCCGAGACTCGTCAAGATTTAGATATGGCTGGTGTTAATAACAACAATAATAACCCACCTCTACCCAATCTCAATAACAACAACAACAACAACAATGTCCCCCCTACCTGATTTACGAACAATGGAGGAGTTATGTCAACCCACCATGAATGGACGCGGAGGCCTGATTGCGCCAATGCACGTCACGGCTCAGGAGTTTTCGTTGAAGCATCACATGATCCAAAAAGTGCAAACTAACCCATTTCGCGGAATTCCGGATGATGATGCCAACAAACACCTCGAAAAATTCATTACCATCACCCAAAGCATGAAGTGCCCCGGTGTTTCTATGGATGACCTTCGCCTTCAACTCTTTCCCCACTCGCTTTCTCACCATGCCGAAAAATGGTTTGACCGTCTCCCGAAGAATTCTATTCATAAGTGGAATGACATGACTCAACGCTTTTTGTCGCGCTACTTCCCACCATCCATGGTCACAAGCCTTTGTAACCAAATTAGTGGATTCATGCAAGACAATGATGAATCGCTCTTCGATGCTTGGGAACGATACAATGATTTGATCGACCGCTGTCCAAATCACAACATGCTCCCTGTCACTCTCATTGATACCTTCTACAATGGTCTCACTTTTCGTGATCGTGACACGATCAATGCCGCCGCCGGTGGTACTTTTATGAAAAGGAGACCGGAGGAGTGTAGAGAGTTGATTGAAAACATGACTACTCACCACAAGAATTGGGATTCATCCGCATCCTCAAGATCTAATAAGAGAGTCAATGTTTCTTCTACTACTTCCAATCCCGAGATAACCGAACTTAACCGACAAATCGCGAATATGCACAAGGATTTCATGTCCATGGCCACAAACCACTTTCAACAAGCTAAAGCCGTTTCTATTTCTTGTGACACATGTGGTGGTCCTCATTCCTACAATGATTGTCCTTCCACTCAAGGCAATTTTTCTGAAAACGTTAACGCGACATACGATACTTATCCCACGGGAGGCTATCAAGCTCGTCCTCAAGGAGACCGTAGCTTGCTAAGTTATCGTTCAAACAACTATCTTGCTCCACCCGATTTCCCTCCTCAAAACCAAAACCAACAACAAAGCTATAACCGAAACAACCAATCCCAACCTCGGGCTACCAATCAATATCAACCCCAAAGAAACCCATACCCAACTCAAGGAAATTCTCAAGCTTACCAAGCTCCACCTCTCAATCAACCGATGGCAGTGAATCAAGACGTCGAGACATTCATGAAGACTAATCGAGAGACGGTGACGAATCTTCAGAGTCAAGTCATCAACTTGAAGGGAGAAATGGCGAAACAAGGGAGCGATATTCGAGCCGAGCTAAGGAATGACATGGCAAAACAAAGCAATAAATTCATGCAGACATCAGAGACTCTTTCAGCACTCAAGCGTTTAACATACGTGATATGATCAGTTCGCTCATCCAAGGTAATCAACCCTCTTCTTCGGGTGCTCTTGCGAGTAACACCGTTGCGAACCCAAGAGGGGAGATGAAAGCAATCACCACTCGTAGTGGAAAAGGTTATACGGAACCCGAGCTTCCTACACCTCCACCAGTGATTGTGAACAAGGAAAAAGAGCAACTTTCCTCACCTCCTTCACCTTCTATCCCCATTTCCCCACCACCCGTGGTTGTGAGTGATCCTACTCCCCTAAAGCCTTCTTCTTCATCCAATATACCTTATCCTTCAAGGTTGAGGAAAGAGAAGCAAAAGAGCAAGGATGATATTCAAGTTTTGAACTTTCTAAAAATGTTTAAACAATTGAATTTTAACATCTCCTTTGCTGAGGCTCTCGCTCACATGCCCAAATACGTGAAAATGTTTAAAGATCTTCTAAGTGACAAGGAGAAGCTTCTTGACATTGCTCAGACCCAACTTAATGAGAACTGCTCCGCAGTGCTCTTAAGGAAATTGCCCACCAAACTTGGTGATCTGGGTCGCTTCTTGATTCCTTGCAACTTCCCGGGAGTAGAGAATTGCATGGCCCTAGCCGATCTAGGTGCCAATATAAACTTAATGCTTTTAAGTGTTTGGAAGCAATTATCTCTCCCCGAGCTAGTCCCCACCAAAATGACTTTGGAATTAGCAAACCGTACGGTTGCTTATCCAGTGGGGATAGCCGAAGATGTCTTTGTTGGCGTCGACAAATTCACCTTCCCGGCGGATTTTGTCGTTGTTGACTACGAGATGGACCCTCGTGTTCCATTAATCGTTGGACGTCCATTCCTGAGGACCGGTCGCACTCTCATTGATGTAGCCGCGGGCGAAATAATCATGAGAGTTGGTGACGATAAAATTTTCTTCAACATGGGTAAGATTTCGAAACTACCTTATTCACATGAGAGTGTTAATGCTATTGATGTTCTCGATGAGGCTTGTGAAGAACATTTTCATGATGCTTGCAAAAGTACCCTCTTTTCTCTTCCCAATGTTGAGACCGTTGCCTCAATTGCTCCGTCATTGACTCCTTTTGGAGAAAGTGACTTGGATGATTTCGAAGCTAGCTTGGGTCCTCTCGATATTAAGTATGATGATTCTTCCACCAATTGGGATGAAGACATTCGTACAATTAAGAGACTTCTCAATGAAGACCCGTCTTCTCCTCCTTCTCCTAAAGAGGTGACTAATGATGATCCATCCTTAGTTTCACCATCTATTGAGGATCCTCCTACTCTTGAGCTTAAGGACCTACCTCCTCATCTTGAGTACGTTTTCCTTGAAGACAACGAGAAGTTACCGGTCATCATCGCAAAGGACCTGAAAGAAGAAGAAAAATCCCGACTTATCGCCGTGTTGAAGAAGCATAAAAGAGCTATCGCTTGGAAAATCTCCGACATTCGCGGAATTGATCCTCACTTTTGCACACATAAAGTTCTCATGGAGGACGACTTTAAGCCCACAATTCAAAGCCAACGAAGGGTGAATCCTAAATCCATGAAGTCATCAAAAAAGAGGTTATCAAACTTCTTGATGCGGGTATGATTTACCCTATTTCGAATTCACCATGGGTTAGTCCAGTCCATTGTGTGCCTAAGAAAGGCGGCATCACCGTTGTTCCCAATGCAAACAACGAGTTGATTCCTACCCGTCTCGTTACTGGGTGGAGAGTTTGTATAGACTACCGCAAACTCAATGATGCCACGAGAAAGGATCATTTCCCTCTTCCCTTTATGGACCAAATGCTTGAAAGTTTAGCGGGTAATGAATATTACTGCTTTCTTGATGGTTTCTCGGGTTATTTCCAAATACCCATCGATCCCCAAGATCAAGAGAAGACAACATTCACTTGTCCCTATGGCACATTTGCTTACAAAATAATGCCTTTTGGCTTATGCAATGCACCCGAGACTTTCCAAAGGTGCATGTTAGCTATCTTCCATGACATGGTTGAGCAAACCATGGAAGTCTTCATGGATGATTTCTCGGTCTTTGGGGATTCCTTCTCTTCTTGCCTTGCCAATTTGGAACGTATGCTAAAGCGGTGCGAAGACACTCGCCTTGTTCTGAATTGGGAAAAATGCCATTTTATGGTAAAAGAAGGCATTGTGCTAGGACATAAAATCTCTAAAGCCGGTCTTGAAGTCGACCGTGCTAAAGTAGATGTCATAGCCAAATTACCTCCACCTTCAACCGTGAAGGGTGTGAGAAGTTTTCTGGGTCATGCGGGCTTCTATCGTCGATTCATTCAGGATTTCTCTAAAATCGCTCGCCCGATGACTCACCTCTTGGAAAAAGATACTCCTTTTATCATTTCTAAAGAGTGTATCGAAGCCTTCAATCTTCTTAAGGATAAGCTAACTAAGGCACCGGTCTTGGTTACCCCTAATTGGGAGCTACCCTTTGAATTGATGTGCGATGCTAGCGACTTTGCTATTGGTGCGGTTTTGGGTCAAAGAGTGAATAAACACTTCCAACCAATCCACTATGCTAGCAAAACAATGACGGAGGCTCAATTGCATTATGCGACAACCGAAAAAGAGCTTTTAGCTGTTGTCTATGCTTTTGAAAATTTTTGCCCCTATCTTGTTTTATCCACCACCATCGTATACACGGACCATTCCGCGTTGAAGTACTTGATGGCTAAGCACGACTCTAAGCCAAGACTTCTTCGCTGGGTTTTACTCCTTCAAGAATTCAACATTGAAATTCACGACAAGAAGGGTGCCGAAAACCTAGCCGCGGATCATCTGAGTCGACTTGAGGATCCATATCAAGGGGATCATCCGAACAAAGAGATCAATGACTCTTTCCCCCTTGCAACCTTAATGTCTATAAATCTCAATCTTGATGACACCCCGTGGTTTGCCGACATTGCAAACTACTTAGCGGGTGGTGTTCTCATCAAAGGGTTAACATCCCAACAAAAGAAGAAGTTCTTGAATGATGTTAAGACTTACTTTTGGGATGACCCTTTTCTATTCAAACAATGTGCTGATTTGATCATTCGTCGATGTGTTGACGGACCGGCAGCTTTTGACATTCTCCAGGCTTGCCACAAAGGACCCACCGGTGGTCACTTTGGTCCCAACTACACCGCTAAGAAAGTGTTTGACTCTGGATTCTATTGGCCCACCATTTATCGTGACGCTCACGAAATGGTTAAGCATTGTGATGCTTGCCAACGCCAAGGCAAGATCACACATAAAGATGAGATGCCTAAAAATTTCATACAAGAATGTGAAATCTTTGACGTATGGGGCATCAACTTTATGCGGCCATTTCCATCTTCCAAAGGGAACAAGTACATCCTCGTCGCTGTTGACTACGTTTCTAAATGGGTTGAAGCTAAGGCTCTCCCTACGAATGATGCGAGGGTGGTTGTGAACTTTTTAAAGCAGCTTTTCGCTCGATTTGGCGTTCCTCGTGCTATTATCAGTGACCGCGGGACTCATTTTTGCAATGATCAATTTGCAAGAGTCATGGCTAAGTATGGTGTCAATCACCGTCTTTCCACCGCCTATCATCCCCAAACCAATGGCCAAGCCGAGATTTCCAACCGTGGATTGAAGCGAATTTTGGAGCGTACTGTGGGAGAGCATCGCACCGCGTGGGCCGATAAGTTAGATGATGCTCTGTGGGCTTTCCGTACTGCTTATAAGACCCCGATTGGTTGTACACCGTATCGTCTTGTGTACGGGAAAGCATGCCACCTCCCCATCGAGCTGGAACATAAGGCGCACTGGGCCTTGAAGTGGGCTAACTTCGACATCAACAAAGCCGGTGATCATCGCAAGATTCAACTCAACGAGCTAAATGAACTGAGGAATGAAGCTTATGAGAACTCGTTGATCTACAAGGAGAAGACCAAGATCATCCACGATGCAAGGATTAAGAACCGAGTGTTCCACGTTGGTGATCAAGTCTTACTTTTTAACTCTCGGTTGAAGATCTTCTCTGGCAAGTTGAAGAGCCGCTGGTCTGGTCCATTCACCGTCGCCAAAGTCTTTCCATATGGGACCATTAAGCTTTCTCAGCCAAATGGGCCCAATTTCAAGGTGAATGGCCAGCGTTTAAAGCTGTACTTTGGTGAGGACATCTCTCATGAGATGATTCCATCCCTCACCACGTTCCCCATGAACTAAATTGGGTCGAGTCAGGCTCGTGACTCGGTTATAAAAAACAAGCGCTTCTCGGGAGGCAACCCGTGATCTATCCTTTACTGCTTTCATAATAAGTGTAGGGGGAGCCCCGTATGTGTCTGTTGTCTTGTTTCTTATCTTGTGCAGGGATTCAAGCTTCAAAGAGCACCTTGATGACTTTTGACGAACCGTGATACCGTGTTCCCATCTTCTCGGTTCTATCCTAAACTCTTGTGATTCAATATTTCATATCTTATATGTTCACATTGAATTCACTATAGTTGTCCTTTCCTTAGCAAGATATACACAATGTCATAAGTGTAGGGGAGTTCACTCCCACATGCTTAAACATTGAGGACAATGTTTATCTCAAGTGTAGGGGGGACTTCTATCGAAGTAAGTGGTCTTTTCCATGAATTTGCCCTCATTTTAACCGGAAAATTTGATTTTTCGACATTTTTCAAAATTTTTAATCTATTTTGGCCTAGTTGTATAGTTGTATTTTCCTTTGCTATGTTATTTTCTTTCCTTGCTAGAATAATTTTCAATAAAGTGGTTTTAAAATTTTCTTAGTCGTGAACATTTTGACTCAACTCGAGTTTACTTATCTAAGTTTACTCTAGCTAGTATCCTTAACGTGTTTAAGTCAAGTTTTGCTAGGCTTTTATATAGGGAGCTATAAAACGCGAAAGTCTTAACTCTCACGGGTTAAGAACAAGAACTTTTCGCAAAGTTCCTATAATTGATCCTAGAGAGTTGTTTATCAAGGGAACTTTAAAATTCGATTTCTAAACTCGAAAACCCAAAATTTTGATTTAATAGGCTAAGCATCCACGAGTCTCATTCCTTGAGATTTTAAACTGTGGAGGACGAGAGATGATAGAGTCAATTATAAGTTTGGTATTCTTTCGTGAATTTATGTGAGTTAATTATAAGCCTATTCTCCCTTCGCTTGTTAATAAATTTATCTGCAATAAATAAAGTTGTACGATTTAAAAAGTTACTTAGCTTCTAGCCCAAGATCGTTTAAAAGTTGCTCGGTACGAATTAGAGTTCATAGCCAAGGCATAACTTATTTAAGCGGGATGCGAAGATTGGCGAGTCCGAAAAGGCCCTAACAAGGCATGAGGGCTACATTTTGTTGCTAAAGATCCAAAAGTGATGTGAAGAATCATTTATCGAAAATCAATATGAAGGATCGAGACACACGACGAAAAGCAAATACTCCCCTAAAGATCATGGAGAAGTCCATCCAAAAAGGCCCTAACAAGGTATGAGGATAAATAGATCCAAGTCCTAAAAGGAGGCGGGTCGTTGTATATCAAAGTCCAAAATAAAGATTGGAGAAAAATGAAGAAGTCGTGGTCCAAATATGAAGAATCTCTCAAAACTTCAAGTGAAGAAATTCCTATTATGAGGAGAAGACCATAATTTCAAGAACGTCTCTCAAAGATTCGAAGTATGAAGTCGCTGCCAAATATCGGTCCGAGAAAGGTCTCAAATCGCGAAGCAAGTTATGCCAAGATATGAACTTTATGAGGTCCCGAGAAGCAGTTTTAAAAGATTTTGTCCTTTAGCTAACTATTGATTAAATCGTTCACTTTATTTTCGGCCTAAATAACTATCGAAATAAGTCAAACAATGCATCCTCGTGATCATTCAAGACAAAAATAAAATATAAGAGATACACCTAGGAATAAGGGAGTCTAAGTGAATAATTCGCCCACATGAGTTCGTGTTAGTTTACTAACTTATAATAACAATGATCTCGTTTTTTAGCTTGGTATGGGGAACGTGAAACTTGAGGATGATAAACGTTCATGGCAGCCAAAACCTAATGTAAGTTTTTAATTTCTTTAGTTGTTTCTATCTTTTTATGTTTAGTATTTAATAAAGGTCAAGGTGGGTTATTTATGATGGAAAATGTAAACCGTGCTTTAAAATTAATAAATTGCATGAGGGCATTGCAATGGTCAAGTGTAGGGGATTTAATAAGTGTGAAAACACTTATCCTTTTACCACTTATTTCCAATAATAACAAGACCAAAACGTGTAATTTATGTCGTAAAAGTCGGAATTATGAGTGGTTTGTGTTTTTATTGTGTTTTAGGACCAGAAGATGAAAAAGGAAGAAAACACGGGCTTTCACGGGCCTTTATCGAAGAAAACAGGAAAAGACGAAGTCAAAAGATCAAGAGTGCAAAATGAACGGAAGTCCAAGACCTATTCTGAAGATTTATCGAAGAACAAGTCTAAAGACGGAAGTTTAATGAAGTCGAAGAACTCGAGTCTAAATAAATGAAGAAATGATAAGACGAGATTAATTAATCCCGAGACGACATAGAGAAAGACAAAGAATATTATCGAGTCGAGAAGACGTGAAGAAAGAAAGAAGATGCAACACATGCACTCCTTCCGTTTTCCCTATAAATACCCTCCTAATACACATTAGGAGGGGAGTTAGTCTTTTTAGTTTAGTTTTCATTTTGCACTTTTCTTTCTAGTTTTAGAGATAGAAAGTTCTCCACTTTCTCTCACTAAGTTTCATTTTTTCTTTCAATCTTTCAAGATTAAACATTTGTGTATTGCTTATTTCATTAATCAAGTTCTAGTTAAGCTTTTAATCCTTAATCTCATTCTACCTTTCTTTGATTTTTAGATTGATTTTGGTGCAAATCATATTAAATCCGTGTTGATCTTAATGGTTTTGTGCTTAAAAAGTTAATCTTTTTGTTCCTACATAAGCTTTCATTTGATTAAGCTTTAAGATTCTTGTGCTTATTGGCTTATTTACATGTTTAGCTTATTTACTTTTTAAAAGTTTTCTTTAAAAGTTCATATTTTTATGGTTTGACTTAAAAGCTTGTTTATTTTAAGTTTAGATAAGTTGATATTAGTGCTTATTTGATCCGGTTCAGTTTTGATTCGTTCTAGTTTGGTGTGAGCTTATTCAATATAGCTTATTACTAGCTTTTTACCGAATCCCATTTATATCGGAAAGGGTCTAAACCCCTTTCCGATCTGCTTATTCCGACCAACCACCACACCCCTCTTTCCGATTGGCAAATTGGAAAAGGGTTTCTGATTTTTTCGATTGCACCCCCTTATTCCGATCGTGGTGATCGGATTAGGGTTTATACATTCCGACCGTAGTCTTTGTGGATTTTCCGATTGGGAATTTTGCATGTTATTCCGATTTGACCCATCTCTATATTCCGATTATATGGTTTTTGTCATCATTCCGATTGCATCCTTTTTCAGACATTCCGACGAGGACATCCCATTATTCCGATTGGTTGCCTTCTTTAACATTCTGACGAGGAGTTTAATAACATTCCGATTTGTTCATTTCCAACATTCCGATTGAAACTCAGACCCACATTTCGATCAACAGATTGGAATATATTCCGATCTGGACACTTTTTGGACATTCCGATTGCCTCACTTTCCGACCAAATATTCTGATCAGAGTTACATCTTGCTTTCCGATGGTTTTAGTTTCTAATTTTTACAAAAGTTCCAAGTGTAGTTTTATTTAGTGTTCAAGTATTTTACTTATATTGCCTTTAAATTTTCAAGCACTTATTTTTAACTTGTTATATTTAGTTTAATCTTTAAAACTTCTACTTTACTCAACGACACTTACTTATTTGCTATTAGTTTTAAATAGATAATCAACCAAACCATTCTTTTGTTTACCAAAAGACAATTGAGTTTCACTTTAGATCGGTAATCAATTCGAAAAGACTTGGGACTATGAATTTTGATACGAGGGGTAAAAGCCTTGTATTACCCTCCATCCACATACATGCGACGAACATTGTGCGTTCCAATGCTTATCTCAATAGTGAGAGGCGCATCAATCACATCGCCTGCTGTGATGGGAGGGAATGATATTTCCCTGCCGCGTGAAATTTTTTGACTAATTTTCTGCCTCGTGCGGCGCTGTCTGGATAGGATCATGTATATAGTCGAAGGTTTGTCCGTTTGGGGATCCTTCTTGTCATACTTCTTGTTATCTTTTCCATCCTTCAAATCCTTAACCAAATGCTTGAGTTTACCTGACTTGATCAGTGACTCAATGTGCTTCTTGAGCTGGATACACTCCTCCGTGCCATGACCCTTGTCGTTATGGAATTCACAGAAACGATTTCCTTGGCGACGGTCCAGCGGAGTCGTCATTGGGGGAGGCCTTAGAAAATTAGCCCCTTTCGTCAGCAAGATCTCCCGGTAGGACATCTTTAGAAGGGTAAACTTATCGTCCGGCTCCCTTGTTCTGGCTCTTGTAATCTGAGCCCCTACCATTGTTCTGGTTGCTTTGACCGCCCGACTGTCTCCTGGACTGGTCGTTCGATCAGCAGCCGTTTCCTTTTGAAGTGTAGGCCGCGGCAACCGCGGTTTCTCCCTCTTTGAAGTTTCTTACCCTTTCCATGAGGTCATCATACCTCTCCGGACGCTTGTCATTGAGACGCCTGATTAATTCCCTGTCTGTTATGGCATGCATATAGTCGGAAATTTTCAGGAGTTCCGGCATTGTCTTTGTGCGTGTGCACTCGTCATTGAAGCGTTCAGTGAAGGCTTCTGTAGACTCCTCCGGCCGTTGCTTGACAGTTGCGAATGAGACCGGGTCCCTATTATACTTCTTCCGATGAGTATAATTATTCTTGAACGCAGTGCGTAATTCAGTGAAGCTATCAATGCTTCGCGGAGGAAGTCCTTCAAACCAGTCACGAGCATTGCCGATCAAAGTTGAGTTGAACATTTGGCACCATATAGGCATGGGCCATCGCTCAATTTTAGCCTGCGTATCAAATATCTTGAGGTGATCATCTGGATCACCAGTTCCATCATAAGTCTTGACACACGCCGGCATGCGAGGTTTCGTGTCCTCGGAGTAATTCCGTATGCGGAGAGTAAAAGGATCTTCCCTGGGGTCTGCCCATGGACGGGTGAGACTAGGGTCACACCATGGTTGGGAAAGATCTTCTGCTTCCGTCTCTCGGTAATAGGGACCGCCATAGTACTCCTCATTGTCTGGTGGTGGTGGAGGAGTGCGCCTAGGTCGGTGACGCTTAGGCGGATGGTCATCCGAGTCCTCTCTTGATAGACCAGGAGAAGGGGGTGGTGCCCCATCTTTTGGGTGAGGGCCGCTCTTATGAAAAGAGCCAGGAACCATCTTCCTGGTATTCATCCTATCAAACACGCTTGTGCGGCGGTTGGTTCTGGTCAGTTCCAGATCTGGTCGTGCGGGTGAACCGTCGGACTTCTCTCCCTCTTCTCTGGACTGTATTAGTTCCTGCATGAGACAATCCCCTATGCGTTTGAACACATTCCTAGGTTGGGGAGTTTCCTCAAAGAGGCTCCACTCCTGAGGTCGGGTCCTTCTCTTCCTCTGAGTTTGAGAAGAGGTGCTTGGTCCGGCATTGCCAAAGTTGAGTCTAGATTGGAGGTCCCTCCCTAAATTCAACCTTGATACAATTCCTGGGACGATCCTATCAAAGTTCTGCGTGAGAACTCGAGTGAGATCCTCCTCGCTGAGTGGTTCGACCTCTACTTCTTCCTCGGTCGATGGTCTGCGCGGCTCCTTGTTGGGGGGATTGGGCGCACTCCCTGGATCAGGATTATCCAAGGTCAAAGTAGGTGGTGGGGTCTTGTAGAACGTGCTCGTCACCCCCATGGATTGAAGACCACTCCGGTTGTTTGGTCCAACAGCTTGATGGCTAGGGGATCGATTGGAAATTAGTATCCCTTCCCCTTGGGACTTCCGATTTCCAGGATTTGTGTTCCTGGGATTCCCCTGCGGATGCCCCTTCGTCATTGAAGATTCAAGATGAGATTTTGCTCTAGCTTAATGTAAGGGTCCCACGGATGGCGCCAACTTGTTGATACAAAAGTTGGGTGATCCTTGCTAGACCCGAATTAGGCTTAATTCGGGTTGGCTGGACTCCGGATCCTGCACCAAGTGAATTGTATGGTTGGGATCCTGCACACTAAACAACACGCGTTAGGCTTACCGTGGGAATGTTTCCCACGATTAGACTCCGGCGTGAGAGTAAGTAATCGGTTAGGGTTATAGGAATCGGATGAGAGTTTCAGAGTGTAGAATGTAATACCTTTGTGGAACCCTTGGGGGTTCCTTATATAGGCAGTGAAACCCTAATGGGCTGTCACTGATGCTTCGGCCCAAAGGAAAGGATAATCACCAGATTTAGATTGATTGTTATCTTCTAATTATGGTGAGTGAATATCCTCTCCTTTGGGATAAATCCTAATCATAGTAGGAGTATGATTCTGTCTAACCCTGCACCGGGCATACCGGGCCGTGGGCCGCACACGTGTGTGCGGTTACTATTCATCAAAGCCCATAAGCTCAAATAACATTATTCCCACCTATCTGTGATGGGCCGGATACGGGTAGTACCCGTGGGCCGGGTCCATGACCCGGCTGGGGACTATACGTCATCAGCTGTCACCAGCATAGTCACTGTCGGAGTAGGATACTAGCTCAAAGGGTAAATCCTTAGGATACCAAAGTCCTAGGGTAGGGTGACACTTGAGGTACCTAAAGGTCCTCTTCACAGCAAATAGATGGCACTCCATTAGTGTCACTTGGTGTCTTGCACAAAGGCACACAACAAACATTATGTCAGGTCTTGAAGTTGTAAGGTACATGAGAGATCCAATCATGAATCTATATGTTCTGACATCAATAGGATTTCCTGGACCTTCTTTTCCCCAAGGATGCTCCTTATCCATGGGAGTAGAGACTTTCTTTCCTTCACTTAACCCAAACGTCTTCACAATTTCAGCAACATATTTATCTTGAGAAATAAAGATGCCATCTTTCCTCTGCTGAACTTGTAACCCCAAGAAAAGTTAAGTTCTCCCATTGCACTCATTTGGAACTTGTCTTGCATTAATTTGGCAAACTCTTTGCTAAGAAAAGAGTTTGTGGATCCAAAAATGATGTCATCCACATAGACTTGTACCAAAAGAAAGTCACCTTTTTGTTTCTTGATAAAGAGAGTATGATCAATCTTGCCCCTGTCGAAGCCATTGTCCAAGAGATACTTGCATAAAGTCCCATACCATGCCCTAGGGGCTTGATGAAGCCCATACATTGCCTTTTTCACCTTGTAAACTTTGTCTGGATGTTCATATCTTCAAAGCCTGAAGGTTGCATTACATACACCTCTTCATCAATGGTGCCATATAAAAAGGCACTCTTAACATCCATTTAGTATACCACAAAATCCATGAAGGAAGCATATGCCAAGAATAGCCTGATGGCTTCAATTCTAGCAACTAGAGCAAATACCTCATCATAATCAATGCCTTCCTCCTGTATGTACCCTTGAGCTACTAACCAAGATTTGTTTCTGACCACTATCCCTCTCTCATCCTTCTTATTTATGAGCACCCATTTTGTCCTAATAGGCCTTGCCTATTTAGGACAGTCAACCAAAACCCAAACCTCTTAGATACCAAGTTGTAGTAATTCTTCTTGCATAGCCTCTACCCATCTCTCATCATTCAAGGCTTGAAAAATCTTCTTTGGCTCTTCTTGTGAAAGAAAAGCAGCAAAAAGACAACATTGCATATTTTCATGATTAAATTTCATGGTGATATTAGCAATGAAGCTATGCTCTTTAGCCTGATATCTGGTTTGTCTAGGAGTATGAACATCACCTATTATTTGTGATTGTGGATGATCATTGTTGATTCTATAGGTGGGTTGCAAATTCATAATGACTTTTGTTTCCAAGTTTCCCAAGTCATGCTCTATAGGGTTGTCCTGACGTGGAAAAAATTCTTTAAAGGAACTCCCTAAAGAAACTATATTGCTCAATGAAGGAGCTGAGTTTAGGTCTGAGAAACTTTGACCTCCATGTCTTAGTATTCTGTTTCTATTACTGGTCATGGAGAAAGGAGTAGATGTAGAATGAGGTGGGGTTCCTTTCTCTGCATCATCTTCATCATTAATCACTTACTCTTCACAAACAGGGGAATGACTGTACTAGCAGGGGAATGCAAGATTCCACTGCTTTCAGACATTCCACTGTTTTCAGTATTCTTGTCAGCATAGTGATTGATAGGTTTTGGACCATTTTGGAGCTGCTCATCCTTTTGAGAGGTCTTTTTCTTCTGCATTCCCTTGGGCAGCATCATCACCAGGGAACAATTATGGTAAAGTCATGTACCTTAAAGGTGGATACTCTAAAGTAGTTGGTTCTTGGTACTTGAAATGTTATTATTTTCCAAAGCAACAGGCACATAATTTATAGCTTTAGAAAGAACATCAACATCAAAGAACCAATTAGGACCTGTTTGTGTGTCTTCAAGTTTATCTTCTAGAAAATTCACATGTATGTTCTTTATCACCTTGCTTGTCTTTTTGTTGAAGATCCTGTATCCCTTGCTTGTTATTGAATACCCAACAAAGTATCCATCATCCCCCTTTTCATTGAACTTTCCCAAAGGATCAAGTGTATCTAGGATAACCACATGACACCCAAATGGTCTAAAAAAGTCAATCAAAGGAGGTCTTCCATTAAATAGTTGATAAGGAGTCTTGTTGTGAGCCTTTACCACCAGAGCTCTATTTTGAACATAACAAGCAGTGCCAACAGCTTCAGCCCAAAATATTACTGGAAGGTTGGAATCAGATAGCATGGTCCTTGCAGCTTCTATAAGTGTCATGTTTCTTCTCTCTGCAACTCCATTTTGTTGTGGTGTTCTGGCTATGATGTGTTCCCTTTTGATTCCTTTGCTGGTACAGAAAGTGTCCAACTCCTTTTTTCTAAACTCTCCACCATTATCATACCTAATTGTCACCACCTTCATACTCTTTTGAAGTTTAATCTGAGTAATAAAGTCTTTGAGTACCCCTGTCGTGTTACTGTTTTCAAACATAAAGAATGTCCATGCGAACCTTGAGAAGTCACCAGTGACTACTAAGCAGTACCATTTCTTGCTCATACTTGCCATAGAGGTAGGATCAAAAAGATCTATCTGCAGCAACTCCAATGGTTTGGTGGTAGAATGAGCAATTTTAGACTTGCAAGAGGCTCTATGTTGCTTTCCCTTCAAGCATGCAACACATGTACGGTCATTATTGAAGGTCTTTGAAGGAAGACCATGAACAAGATTAAATTTAACCAATTTGTTCATATTTTTAAAGTTTAGATGACCTAATCTTCTATGTAATTTCTTGCATTCATCAACTGAGGCTTTAGCAATGAAACAGTTCTCATTGTCTTGAAGTGAAATATTCTTCAAGTCAATGGTGTACATATTCTTCTGTCTTGGAGTTCTCAACACAATAGGAGTGTTGGGTGGTAACACAAACTCCTTTTCTAAAACCAAGCACTCAGTATCGGTGAAAAGAACAAAATTTTTGTTGTCTGCCATTTAAGACATACTAAATAGATTGTACTTCAGTTTTTCACCAGATAGACATTGTCAAATGTCATTCCATTTGTGATAAATGGTCCCTTTCCTAGAAATTTTCCCATGCCCATATCCAAATGATACACCAACATTATCATGTAGGGGAACAAAATTTGATAGATAGGCCTTGTGTCCAGTCATGCTCCTAGAGCAACCACTGTCCCAGTATGCTTTGTCATTCTTCGTATGCTTTGTCACCTGCAAAAGAGATCATACATTTTGTTCCTTTTGGGGAACCAAGCCATGATTAACTTAGGTCTACCTCGTGTATCAATATAAGAATATTTATCAAAGGCTAGAGATACACCATTAGGTTGAGTGCCCTTTTTAGGAGTCCAAACCTAACGAGCTGAGGCTTTTACAGCTTTTACCAATCTTCCTATGTTAACAGAGGCAAAAACTTTGCCAGCAGGGGAAACCCTGGGCTTAGCAGGGGAAACCCATTGCTTGTTCTGTCCTCTATATGTTGGTAAGGTCTATGGCTAGATGCATATGTCTTATGAGATGTTGGTCTGGTCACATTTGAGCTAGATTTCGGGTATGCTTCAGTTTTCTTTCTTAGGGCAGGTGCAACATACTTATCAGTTGTCTTTTTTCTCAAAGCAAGGGGAATATATTTAGCAGGGGAAAAAGGTTTTGCCCATGCATTCAACAAAATGGCTTTCGATTGCATTTCCTTTAGAGGATTTGTAGCCACAACCCCCATGCTTGCCTTGCATGCTTGATGCATGTGACTAAACCTGTCACATGTGAAACAAGGTTTGGTATATTTAACAAATTCTTTGCCTAGCTGTATAGATTTGTGATCATTCTAGTTCCTTTGATACCTCTAGGGACAAGTCTATACATTTCAACATATCTATTAGAATTTTTGTGGATTCTTGGACTACTAAGTTTAGAATTTGATTTGCTGCTAGTATTAGACAACTTTGTTTTAACTAAGCTAGTGTCACTACTAAACAAACCTTCTCTAGAGAAAAGAACATGGTTATCTATTTTCCACTATTTCAAAGCTGCCTATTCTTTATTAAAATCTCTTATTTTACTGGTTTTGACCAATGGTTCTTCTAGTTTATGATTATCTAACTCATAGAAATTAGGGTCAAACACGATATCCTCTTGTTTAGCAAAACAAGGAATTCCAGTCCAAGAAAGGTCTTTCATTGGGCTAACACCATGTATGTTAGTAGGGAGTGGTGGAATTTCAGCATGTTGATTCCTAACACCGAAACCAGTTTTGTCTTTAGGGAATTGTCCTATTTTTACAGCCTTAGTTAAATTTTTAGCAGCTTTTCCAAACTTTTTAATGGTTAAATTATCCTTTTCTTGATTTTCTCTAAATATTTCAACTTCAACAGTTAATTTCTGGACAGTGACATCTTTTTCTCTAGCATCTCTTTCTAAAATTCCAATGTGCTCCCTATATTGATTCTCTCTTTGTTGATATTCTCTGATTCTAGACTCTAGCTGTTCTAATGCATGTTTATAATTGTCAAGATTATTTTCAGAATTTATATAATCAACATTTAGCTTTTTGATTTGATCATTTAATGACTCAGTATTTTTCCTACATCCTTTGGTACAGTAAGAGTCATCATATACCTCATTGTCTGAGCTACAAGTAGACATGGCCATTAGAGAAAATTCTTTCTCTGTCTCCTCAGCAACTAGAGCTCGATTCCTTTTAACACTTTTTGTCATAGAGCTCCAGTCCCATCCAATTCCATTTATTCCTTGCATGGCTACCATATCCTTGGCCTCAGAATCCTCATTCATGCTCTCCTTCCTATAGCTGCTACCATTCTTTGGAGATCTGCATTCCCTAGCAATGTGACCTTTCTTCCCACAGTTGTAGCACTTCACCTTTTATTTATCAAACCCAACTACATTAGAAGGATCAATGGAAATCTTTTTCCCATATGTTTTATAAAATCTGTTGGCTCTCATGCTAAGCAGGGCCATATTCCATTTGATATCCATTTCTTCCAAGCTTTGCTTGCTAATTTGGGTTAAATAATCATGCAACACATTGGATCCATGAGGTCCCTGTGATGCAATGAATGCACAAACAGTGTCAAGACTAAATGTTGCAGGTCTTTCTTCTCCATTTGGTTGACCTGAGCTTGAAACAGTGGAATGTGTAGCAGGGGATACCTCAATCCCACTACTTTTGGAGTTTCCACTGTTTTGTGAAATGAAAGCCATGTTAGCATGTGGATTAGCAAGTCCACTTGAAGTTGTGGGAATGGTTCCTGAAGCTCTAGTTTCATTGACAACTGGCTCAAAAAACTTTAAGTTGTTGCATATATCATTAATGTTTTTGTCATCAATGTCATCCCTGTTTTGCCATATGGATTTGTAAACAAACCATTCTTTCTTAAGGCTATTGAGGAATCTGGCATTTACTTGCTCTCTTGAAACCTCTATGTCAAAGAACTCCAGTTGTGCAACAAGATCTTGAAGCCTATTATAGATAGAGTCAATTGTTTCATCACCTTTTGCTTTAAATGAAGCAAATTGTTCTATCATTTGATTTTTCTTTTTCTTTTTGGTAGCTTCATTTCCTCCAAACATTTTTCCTATGGCTTCCCAAAGTTCCTTAGCAGTTTTATGCTTCCTAAACCTTAACTCATGTTTATCAGGAAAGGCTAACAGCAAAGAGCTGTGAGGTCTGACATCATACCTTCTTGCTTGGATATCCTTGTCTGAGACAACAACAGACTTGATCTTCTTTGCTCCACCTTTAGAGCTTTCACCATCTTCCTTTTCTTTGTTCTTACCATCATCTTCCACTTCCACTGTTTTGGTGAACTGATCACCAAACTCTATGACCTCCCATGGAGCATAGTGTTCCATTTTGAGATATTGTTGAATCCTGAATTCTCACATTTCAAAGTTTTCAGGATCTAAAATTAGAAGTTTGAGGGCATTGTTGTTTGAGGATGAAAGAGTGTCTATAGACATGATTGGTAATAGGTGTGAGGATTGTGTTGTTCTTGGTTTAATCAAAGTTTCTCAACAAGCTCTGATACCACTTGTTGATCCCAAACTCAAATCTTAAACCTTAGCTTGTTTAAGGGTAGTGATGGCAAGAGTAAACTCAAACTATCACTTAGAGAAACTTTGATTATGACAAAGTAACTAAACAAGATACGGAAAGTAATGTTTAGCACAAGAACAAGTATCGAACCAAGCTGTAAGCTTTAATATATTAAACAATATACGAATACCCACGATGGTATTAGGGTTTTACAACCTTAAAGCATGAAATGAAATGACCAGAAAGATATATATATATATATATATATATATAACGTCATACACTAAAGAGTTCTTTTATAGTACAAGAACCCTAGTACATATAACTATGAAATAAACAAGGAAAGTATAATAGAGTAGTAACAGAAACGGGTCAATATCTCTTCCATGTTTATCCATGCAGTAGGGTCTTTAACTTCAAAAAGTGGGAATAGATCCCACTGCCTTCAATAGTCCAATAGGGGAAAGTACACTAGCAGTGGGAACTTTGAGTATCATAGCAGGGGGACTTCCAAAGACATTTATTCCCAACAGGGTTAGGGTCAATATATAGGACATCAAAACTCGATTCAACCCGACATGTTCAACCCGCTAACCCACTATCCCAACCCGATAACACCCCTAGAAATCATGATGAGGACATTGCATAAGCAACTCCTTGAAACGATCCAATGACTATCTAAATGACTCGTTATGTTTTTGCGTAAACCTCGTAATCTCATTTTTAAAATGCGTCGTTTTCGAGGAAGGAAAGAAATAATTCACAAATTTTGATACGAGATCAACCCACGTTAAAATCGAACGAGGTGGTTCTTTCTCGTACCAAACTTTGGCGGGTCCCTCTAAAGAATAAGGAAAGAGCAAAAGCTTAATCAAGCCGGTCGACACATTTTGAAATTTACATGAAGATGTAAGTCGAGGAAGATATTAAACTGATAAACATAAGAAATACAATATTCGAATATATCTTCCTAACTTAAACAAAACGTGTTGACTTAACAACTAATAAAATTTGACAGTGGCTTGGATTCTCTTTGTAAGAATCTTGATTGTTAGTGCATTGATTACTCTTGTCAGCGACTAGAATCCCTTTATCAGAGGCTAGTGACGTAGTTAATTTTATTCCCAACAATCCTCCCCTAAACTTGATATTTACCCTAATCGTTAAGTTTCTGAATAAAAACAATGTATAGAGAGGATTCTTACAAATAAACATATTCTTTAATTTGAGAGTGAAGAAATTTCATAAGATAAACACCCACGCTAGTAGTATAGTCAACCTTCAGCTTTGTGCTCACCATCTTCTTCAATGTGTCTTGTGTTAGTGGATAAATTCTATCCACCAACAAGTATTTTGAGAACTTTGTTGTGCAAAGATGATACACACCCGCATCTGAATACAAACGTCACTCAATACGTGTCAAATCATCAAGATCCATCCAAACAAGATCATCTTCATATGATCAAACATTCTTTTGAATGTTGACCGTATCTTTATTCCACCCTGAGTTGTGTTGGTCCCGTTTAACTCGTTACTACTTATCAACCTTAAGTAGTAACTTGCTAATAATATTCAAGTGTGTTGTTTTATAAATTAATAAGAACTAAGAACAAATAAAACAACAATACCAATATACTTTTCAACATATAGATTTTATTAAAATAATTAAAGAATCTATAACCCACTTTGTTTACGGAATAACAAAGTGGTTGAATGACAATGTGGGGTGATCTCCTCTACTTAAACTTCTTACCAAAGTTAAGAGTTTAAGTCTTAACCAAAACGTTCATATTCTTTTCGCCATATGGTTTGGTTAATGCTGAGAGAAATAGTTGTTAGAAGATACTATCTTTCTAATCCAAAGGTTAGCCATTCCTCTCCCTTATGCACGCCTTTCATAGGATAAACATATTTAGGGTTTACATTCACATGTTTCTATGCATGTGTTTATCCAGTGGGTGGTTGATGCCCATGCTGGATAAACAATACATAGTACAAATAAACTAATCTAAGAAAAGATAAATGTTGTACTTATATCTAACAATAGATGCAACCTTTTCCTACTTTGATTGAGAGTAAATCTTTTCTCGCCTAATGTAAACCTTCAGAATACTGAAGTGTCTTCAGCATTCTAGAGGAGATCGACATCATTCCGTTTGGTATTGTCAAGCCAAACTAAACTAAAAGCTTCTATTCAGGACTTGTTCTTCAGCAACTAGACCGCTAGTCTTTGAAGCAAAGACTCCTTTTTCTTCTAAGTTCTCTGCAAGAGGAAAGCTGAACATCCTTCAGCAAGACATTCTTTAGTAGGAATCTTTGTTCCTCTGGTCATGCTTCAGCAGAGTCACCTTTCTGTTGAACATGAAACACTTAGGGGGATTTTATATTCAAATCCTAGAGTTGCTTCAGGGTCAATAAATACTGACCCAACAATATCCCCCTATTTGGATATACAAATAGCCTAAGTTAAAGTCAGTAGTAAGTGAGCATAACAACTTCTTCTTACACTGAATAATAAGATACTTATAAACATCAAATAATCATTCATTAATAAACATTACAAATTACAAACTAACATTACAAATATTATTTATTCTTCTCAGGCCTAAGTTATCCTGTGACAGGAGTTTGAATTAATGGATCCATGTTTCTGATGTCCACCACTCCTAATAAGCAGATGCTGAAGGTTTTTGCAGCTTCAGTCAATCCCGGACCTCTATGGTGAATATAGAAGGTCCTATGAACATTCCAAAGAAGTTCATTGTTCATATCATCCAAATCACTTATGCCAACGAAGTCTTGTCGTTCAGGATGATTAAACACAATCATTCACAATTATGGTTCTATAAGTACATGCCGAGGGAGATGATTCTGAAACTGAACAAAACCTTTGTACTTCTGTTAGCCCTAAAATATGAGCGCCATTTACAGAATTACAATAGTTTAATATAGTAGGGACTAGTATCGTCACTTGTTATAAGTGAGATACACCCGAGCTATATATACCCCTCCATACTTCCATGGAGGGGCGAGGGTTGTCATTTTTCTTGTTCTACTTTATCTCTCAATAAAACACACACTTAATAGTCTCTCTCTAAAAATGTCTAAACATCTATTTTATCCTCCCCGACCTCCGGATCTATACCATGTTAGCTTGAATCTTATATGATAACAATTGGTATCAGAGCTAACCGGGGGTGTTTTGTGTTTGTTTGCTTATTTTTGTTGCTTATTCACTGCTTATTATAAGCAACTGATGTTACGATGTCTTTTGTGTTGATTATCAGTCCAATAGTTGTCCAGGTGATGTTTGGTATCAATCTGTCCAAAAGTCCTATCTTTATTTCAGAACATGTCCATAGGTCCATTTTCTTTTATCTAAAAACTCCTTCTACAATGTTTAGTCAAAGTGGTTATTTTTTAATCATTATTTTTGATACTTTTTATGGTCAGTTTTGTTTAAGCATTCTGGATTTGATTTTCGCTGAAAATGACACAAATCTACTTTTTGGAGAAACCAAGAAGAAAAAAAGGGTTCAGATCTAAAAACACCAGATCCACGAATTTCGGGATAAAGAAAAAATGTGATATTGCGAAGTCGTGCCTAGGGTTTCTGTTTTGCGAAGTGCATTCTGAAGTTCATTTTTTCCGAAGATAAGTTATGTGTTCAACATTCTGAAAATCTTTACTATTGCAAAGATAAGATGTTCTGTAACACCCCCAAATTTATACAACTCAGTACAGCGGAAGACTCGTTGGTGTTACGGGATAGCACATTACTCACATCATAGACAACGCATAAAGATCGCGTCGTTTAATAATAAATCATTTCCATTCATAAATATCAAAGTTACATCGGTCCCAAGTCATTATATTTCATACAAAGTTTTACAAAGCATTTGAATGGAAAATATAGTTTAAGTGCGGGCCATGAATTCTTGTTGTCTTCCCGAGAATTACCTTCAAGTACCTGAGATAAAACATGTTAAAAGAAAAGGTCAGCGATAACGCCGAGTGAATTCATAGAGTTTTAATAAACCATCAATATAACATCGGTATAAAATTATTACCGAAAATCATTTTATACAAAACCTTTGTAATAGGCCATAAAATAGCCAAAATCATTTTATACAAATCTTTATCAAAATCATAATATAGGCATTTGCCTTAAAAATCATTGTACGAGCCAATGTCGTAAAAACATCATACAATACGTCTTATGACGTTGTATAAAATCAAATAAAAACCGTTATATGAATATGGTTATGAAAACCAAAACACGAATATAATATCAATAGTATGACCCTGTATTGCTAGTCAGGCAATACATCGTAATTCGGAGCGTCTATTAGTATTTCGGTGATTGGATTATTATAAGCCGCATGACATTGTTACCTTACTAAACCAAAACGGGTAGCTAACCCGATACCAATTTGCCCATCTAAAGTAGCGTGTCGTCACAAAGGTCACGCTATGGAAATCTTCTCATACATAAATTCGCTTACCAATCAATGTGGCACGACGGGGATCAACCGTCAAGGCGCGAACTGGGGTGATCGTCCCCAAATAGTACTATTAAATGCATAAGCGTCTACCAAATCCCGGTAGTTCACAATTCATGCTAATGGGACTTTTAGTGACATAACCTAACTTTAATAATCCATTTTTATTTGCATCTATCGGGTCCTTTAATCATTTATCGGGTCATACAATCGGGTCATTCAATCATTCGGGTCCAAAATCAATAAACAAACAATCGGGACAAATGGTGTCCTATTTAATAAAAACTAACATGTTATCTCCCTCGCGGGTTTATAAAACATTTATAAAAACATTTAAAAGAGTTCGAGGCTATGAACTCACGTTGATGTGGGAAGACGATTATCGGCGATTTGGATGTACGGTACGTGCTTCAATCACGGAAACCTATATAAATAATAATCGGTCTTAGACGTTTGTCCAATGACTTTATAAAAATAACAATTATGTTTACATATGATGATTATATACATATGATGATCAAGTGGGTTTACATATTCTCGTTTACTCATTTTAGTGTTATGTGTCGATAACTTTTATACTAGTTTTACCCATTTACGTGTTTTAGGTCCAATAAGCCTATTATAAGTTATTTAACTTATTTTAATCTATTTTGTACTTATATTATCAGTACTTAAACTTCACAAGTTGGGCCCAAATGGGTTAAGCCCAATAATAAGTTTATAAGTGTTTTAGTCCATTTTTGTTGTATTGTTAGTCCAATAACGTTAATTTAGCTCGTTAATGTCCGTATGTCCGATAGTTCGGGTTTTATCGGTTTTTACTTGTTATACATGTTTATATGTCAGTATATAAGTTTTATAAAGTTTTCATTAGACGGGTCCAACCATCTAAGTTTTATTTAACAAAAACGTAAATTTTACGGCAATAGCCGAAAAAGTCGTAAAAATCATGTTTATAGTTTTTATAACTTATAAAACACAACAAGTTACCATTTTTATAAAATGTCCACTTATTTATTATTGTACATATTTATATAAATAAAATCCAAGAGTTAGTGGGTTTTAACTTTACATTTTATACAATATAATTTTGAGTGCTCATATAATAGTATTATACTTTAATTTCCAAAAATCTGATTTTTATCTTCACTTTCACCAAATATCTTGAGTTCTATATGGAGATAGAAGCTCAAATTTTTATCACATAAACTACATGATATGTGCTACATTTAACTCTTCTATAGCTACTGTTGAATCATCTTCTAAATATTTTCTAAAAATCGTCCAAAACAGTAACCTCAGATTTATACCCTAAACTTGTTTTGATCATATCTCACTCATTACAATGATTCCATTGCATGGCCAACTCTTACATGTGTACAAGACCCATAGCTTACTGTAAATGGATTCTACTTCATCATTTTATCAGTCCATGACCTGTTTATTTACTGTTTTATACAGCCAACAAATTTAACCAAGATTTACCCATTTTTACTTATAGTTTTTCATCTTTTTATCCATGATTATCAACAACAAATCCCCACATAACATTTTTATCATCATATAATCATCATATACATATACAATAGGAAATAAAATACATGTTTACATAATCAAAATAACAAGAAGTTGAGGAGGACAATCTTTATACCACCATGATGATGTAGGTTGTGATCAAAACATGGATTTTGATGGAGAAACTTGTGCATAGCCAACACCATCTTCAAGAACACCATTCTTCATGAACAACTTGTGGAAAATCAGCCTCAAGACACTATGAAAACTCCTCCTTGGATGTTATAAGTACCATCAATCAATGGGGTTTCAAAAGGGCTTCAACATATGCAAGTATAACATAGGATTTTGTGGTTAATTTTGATCAAATTAGGGTGTTTATGGTGAAAGTGGACGGCAAGAATGGAGGAGGGAGAGAGAGTTTTGAGTAGATTTGCATGTTGCAAATGAGAAGTGGTATTGGTTTGCTAGTTTTGTTGGATGGTAAGCTTAACTAGTAAGCTTAGTTAGACAAGTGTAGTGTAGCTACATAAGGACTCGACACCTAAGGGTGTTAGTGAGTATTTGGCCGCCCCATGTGTGCTAGTGGGGTGGGACAATGTATTTTGTCCCATCTCACTAGTTTACGGGTATTCTTCGATTCCAGTTTCCTCGATTTGCATGCCCTCGGGTCGTTTTACGAAAAATGTTTTTATAAATTATGAATCAACGGCACAAAACGAATCCAATAAAAATTGTCTCATCAAAAACGGAGTTCGAAAACGTAAATACGTAATCCTAGGGTTTCCGGTTTAGTCGTAAAGGACGTTAAAATAAAATCGTAAGTCCTAGTCTCTTCTCGTAAATTTGTGAGTTTATGAACTAACACAAATTTAAAACTCCAAAATAATATTCACGGATAAATTTATTTTCTGAAATGTTGGACTGTCACCAAAGACGGTGTATGTAAACGTAAGCACGTAACGTTGAATCCTCCGGTTTAGACGTAGTCGATGCTACTCCAAGACGTAAATCCAAATTTCTTCCCAAAAATAAGTGAGTTCATATTGTAACATTAAAATAATATTTTCAAATAATATTTGAGAATAAAATATCAACCATAAATTGACGGATTGTCACAGCATTTACCCCTAAACAGGATCTTTGTCCTCAAAGATCATCTTACCTTACTACTCGCTTCTTATAGAGTTAAAGCCATGTGGGTATTTCCTCCACATTCGATCTTTTCTCACAAGTGCAATCTATTACAGCACGTGAGTTTCAGCAAACATAACTACGGGAATAAGATCAGGCTTAATGTTGACTTACTTTCTCTATCCATGATGTTCACGGGTTTTTGATGAATGCAACTTTTCGCCGATCTAAACATTACTAAGAAGAATTCAGATTTTAACTTGATAGATATTCCATCAAGTTTGATATACGAAACATAATTCACGCAGTCGTTGAAGTCCTAGGGTAGATCTAGCTTATATGCCTTTCAAACCAATCTTTTATATCATCACAATGGTCCCATACAACGGGGACTTATATCCCATGATTTGTCAGATCATGAATTCAATTTTCCAAGGTTAAAAATTGTGGCATAACTTCGCTACCCATTTGGCACTTCAAGATCTACATTTCACATTCACATAACCTCTTGCCCACTACCGGCTGTCAATAATCAGATCCTAATTTCAACAATCATTTCAGGTCTCGCGGGTCGGGTATTTTGTAAGGTTAGGTTCGCCATCATAGGAAACCTTAAACCTAAAAGACATGTCCAACTCACAATGGGTGTATGTCGGGTGTCTTCATCTCAATTCCTGCTTACGGATGCTCTAAGATTTAGATCCTAACAAGATTCGATCTCAATCCTAACATGATGATTATCAATGATAATCTCTCCAAAGGAAAACAATTATACGGTCTATTACCAAAGGTCAATCATTCAAACATAAAACAACACTTATATTACTTTGTATCGTTACTTTACCTCGTCCCTTCGATTTGGGGTGGTACATAGTACTCTCATCAAGGTTCGTTCTCAATGATTTCTGAGCAAATCTCTAGAAATTCGATGCGAAGCGAGGATCTTGATGTAGATGTTCGATACAGGCACATTATGTTTACATAACTCTTTTGCATTTATCATTAACGAGAATGATATTAGCAGATTTGGTCAGTCTGTCGACGATGACCCAAATCGAATTAAATTCAGATAATGACCTTTGCAATAGCTAGACGTTTACTAATGTATGAGGCAATGTCTGCCTTCATAATTTGTCATTAGTACAACTTCTTCAGACAAAGATATTTTTAGTCAAAAATGACATACATATAATACTTATACTTACAAGATTTCCAATTTAAATATATCTCACAATCTTCCATATTTAGGCAACCATAAGTGGTCTTTAAAATATTTAACGTTATCGGCTTCTCAATTTTTAATGGTTCATATTAGTCGTGAACCCCTTTTTATTATCTATATTATCCTTTTAACAATCATTGTTTATTTTTATATCGTTCGGCAATTTATTTTGCACCTTCATTAATAAGGAACATGTCCTAACTGGTTCTTTATCTTTTCTACATAATGCATCGGTATCTATATTCACTTCTCATGATGATGTAATTATCATGTCCACAATTCACTTAGATATTCTTTCTATATTATGCGTCAGTAATTACGTTCACCTTCCTCCTGATGAAATAAATATCATAACTGTATTTATTCAAAATTCTTTCTTCATATCTTCTATGTTTTAGTTTCTTCTCAACTATCATTTTTATCTGTTTTACTCAATCCGTCGTCTAAAGCGTCGATAATTATTATAATTAATAAAATAATTATTAGTTAATTTTATGAAGCGTAAACGTAAAAGTTTTAAATTTCTTAGTTCGACCAATTATATAAAATGTTCAAAATTAAATTTGAATTTAATTAACAAGGTTTTTGTTGATTTATCGAAAATATTTAATAAAATTCGTAAATGTTCGAAAAACCTTTGTTTATACTTTGGTCAAAGTTTTCTTAGTTTGAAAAGCAAAAATTTTCGTTTCAAAATTCAAGTCATAAGTTATATAGTTTCCTCAATTCTTCTTAAGTTGTCTAGAAGTATACACAAACATTTACCCCTAAACAGAAGTTTAGTTAAATGGTTTGTGTATAAGGGAATAATCCCTTAAAATCCTTTGTTAAAACATTTGTCAAAACATATTTCCATTTCTTTTTGGTAAAATCCAAAGTCTTAAAAGGGCTCTTAATTTTTAAAGAGTCAATATATTCCATTATCTTATTAATCACATGGTTAAATCATGTAAAGGTTCAAGTCTTTAATCACGTGTTAATTATTCAAGATTCAGGTTTTCACTGTTCGGCCAATTCAGGGCAGTCTATAAATAATTATTAACTCATTCTTATTCTTATAAACAAACAAATAAATAGTCCTTAATGATCACGAGCATGAATTTATCAAATTACAGCCTACACACGTGATTCACCAGATTATGAATGCTACATGTGCATTGATCAATCCAAACGACATCACATGAAACTCATAATGTTCATTACAAGTACCGGATGTAGTGATTGGAATAGATAATCTTTTTCGCAGATGCGAAGTTGAGGATAACCATGCCATGGATCAAATCTTTAAAACATACGCTAGAACCTTGTAAATGATCGAACAAATCTTCCATTTCGAGTTATGGATATCATTTTCGATTGTCAATTTACTCAGTCGCGGTAATCTATAAATATAAGGAATGATATCACCATAGCTCTTCAGGATGACAGGCTTGGTATAATAAAATCTTTCTCCGACTACTCTCTCAGTTGTACGGAAATTCCTTTAATTTAGATGGTGCTGACGTACAGTGCACAAGCCACAGGTGCAACACCGAGAATATAATCAATAGCAATTTCAACTTTCCTTAATGGCGAAAGTCTAGGTAATTTATCAACAAATACTTACTAAAGTTTCAAATAACGAATACATCTTTTAATAAATTCATATTAGGTTCCTCTAGATTACAATATCTATAACTAGTTCATAACCATTCACGTTATACTTTTAAGTCTAAATGCATGATAAAATCATCCATCAAGAATTATTTAGATCACTTTCGATAGTCAACATCTTATCTTTTAGGGAAATTCTACTCGAGTTCCCATCAATTAAGACAATGTCGTCATGTCATAATCAATCAATCCATTCTACGGGCACTATCAACTTTTTCAGTTTTATTGCCGTCGATAAGATGTGAACTTCTCAAAAGTCTAATAATAACTCATAATCCTTCACAAATTCAAGGATATCAGGAGACATAACTACTATTAAAAGAGCAAGGTCAACGCATAATCTATGCGATAGAATTTCAAATCAGATACAGACGAAAACATTTAACGAACATGAATATATCCCATCTTTTCATAATTTGAGTACGCATTCGAAAGCTCCTCGGATCGTTACCCAGGTCATTCAAATTAAATCAAATCAAAAGAAATGATAAGAACGTCAATACTTCCAGTCGAGTATCAACACTCGGTAATCAGATATTTTTCCTAAGAATCTCACTACGGGAGAATTGGACCAGAACGGAATATCAATTGTCAAATAAGACAAATTCCACAGATGAGTAAATTCAACTCAGAAGAATAGATGCTACAGGCACATATGTAGGTGTCCCTACACTATGTCCCTATTTTTCACTTCTTGCAGATCTCATAAAATTTTATCTTTCACAATCTTCAAAGAAAATGTTGTGTTTATTAATCGGTTTTATGGTGACTACTAATCAGCCTTGCATAGTCCATTCCAAATTGTATGTAGGCGCGCAACTATATACAATTTCAAGATTAATGATGCAATACTCAGTTCGTCAAAATTTTATCATCATGTTTATAATAAAAACATTTACATGCTTAATTCTTAAATAAGAATCAAATAAATTTAAAAAGATTTTCCTTGTTATGAAAACAATTAAGTCTTCCAAGGTGTTTTATAAACAACTTCATATTGATATCAATCACTTATAAATCTCACTTTGAATAATCCTTCTTGTGATGAAAATTAAATTTTCTCAAAGGATACCGTTTTAACTTTATAAAAACAATGTGTGATCTGCAAAAGAGTGATGAAAGCTTGTTCACCGAGAACTAACTACAATAAGATAGGAAATGAGCTTAGCCAAATAATCATGAGGTTCATGACCTCGATGGCACTCAAAAAGATTAATCCACAATGTAACTCAAACAGAGATGAGTACTTGCTCAATGGTTGCATCACTAATGCGAACATTAGGATGAAGCAATAAAAGATAGATAACATCGATACATGTAGAATTTAGCAATCAAAGGTAGTCTTTTTCATTAACCACAAACAAGTCAAAATTGTACCGTAACACATTACATGTCACTATGTCATACAATTCTCAGAACTCATCCTACCAACTGATGTCATAGTTAAGTTAGGGATTTTTAAAAGATACCACAATGAATACTAATCTACAAGAGTCATTAGGTGTTCCATATGTCCTGGAAGATCCATTGGTCCCAATTCAGAAGAAGATTTCTTCAATTTATTTCTTGAACACTGGGCATCCTCATTAGTGGACAATGGCCTAGGAACAACCCTTAACACAAACTAACAAACATTTAAAACCTTATAGTTCAATCACAAAACTTAGCGACTTATATAACAATCTCATATTCCATACAGGTTAAGTTTTACTTTATTCAAGTTTCAACCAACTTACACTCAATTCGATATCCTACTTCATTCTCCAATACTTTCAATCTTATTCTTCGGCCTTGTAAAGGCAATAAAAGCTCAATATGATCAACACTTAATTCCAATCCTATAGCTCTTACAACAACAATTATCAAATGATTCATTAGTATGAAATGACTCGATCAGTCAATTAGACTTCTCGGAAAGGTACTAGTGGCATGAGGCTTTTGGGTAATGGTTCCAATGACAGCCTCAAGTGCAACATTCACCCTTTCGATTTCAATTTAAGAATTGGATGACAACGAATCAGATGACATCTTTCTAGGTGATAACGTTTTGTCAAACTCCACTCTATAAGGAAAGATCGTCATGACATCGATATCAGTTTTAATCTCGCCAATTCTTTTTCAATATCACATTCAACTACTATCTACATTTCTACGAATATCAACCATTTGTTGGGATCATAAATATCCGCAACTTGGTTTAGATCTAGGATAGCTAGAATTCCTACGAGAATAGCTTAGATTAATTTACTAGGGGATTTAGGGTATATTGTGACAATCTACGTCGTATAAATACCTCGTATAAATATCAAAATAATCATACAAAATCATGTAATAAAATTACATCATATATATATAATCCAAGTTATATATATATTAAAATAACACTTCTCAGTCTTGGCCTTGTCGGTAACTCGGGAATTCTTCGGCACCGTTATAGTCAAAAGATTTTTTTTTATTTTTTTTAGACATTTTTAGAAAAATGTTTATAGTTAAAAGATTTTGAAAAGTTTTATTCAAAACCTTCGTTTTAAAACTCTTTCGTTCTCTATAACGAGAGCTCTGGTACCAAACTGTAACACCGCCAAATTTATACAACTCAGTACAGCGGAAGACTCGTTGGTGTTACGGGATAGCACATTACTCACATCATAGACAACGCATAAAGATCGCGTCGTTTAATAATAAATCATTTCCATTCATAAATATCAAAGTTACATCGGTCCCAAGTCATTATATTTCATACAAAGTTTTACAAAGCATTTGAATGGAAAATATAGCTTAAGTGTGGGCCATGAATTCTTGTTTTCTTCCCGAGAATTACCTTCAAGTACCTGAGATAAAACATGTTAAAAGAAAAGGTCAACGATAACGCCGAGTGAATTCATAGAGTTTTAATAAACCATCAATATAACATCGGTATAAAATTATTACCGAAAATCATTTTATACAAAACCTTTGTAATAGGCCATAAAATATCCAAAATCATTTTATACAAATCTTTATCAAAATCATAATATAGGCATTTGCCTTAAAAATCATTGTACGAGCCAATGTCGTAAAAACATCATACAATACGTCTTATGACGTTGTATAAATCAAATAAAAACCGTTATATGAATATGGTTATGAAAACCAAAACACGAACATAATATTAATAGTATGACCCTGTATTGCTAGTCAGGCAATACATCGTAATTCAGAGCGTCTATTAGTATTTCGGTGATTGGATTATTATAAGTCGCATGACATTGTTACCTTACTAAACCAAAACGGGTAGCTAACCCGATACCAATTTGCCCATCTAAAGTAGCGTGTCGTCACAAAGGTCACGCTATGGAAATCTTCTCATACATAAATTCGCTTACCAATCAATGTGGCACGACGGGGATCAACCGTCAAGGCGCGAACTGGGGTGATCGTCCCCAAATAGTACTATTAAATGCATAAGCGTCTACCAAATCCCGGTAGTTCACAATTCATGCTAATGGGACTTTTAGTGACATAACCTAACTTTAATAATCCATTTTTATTTGCATCTATCGGGTCCTTTAATCATTTATCGGGTCATACAATCGGGTCATTCAATCATTCGGGTCCAAAATCAATAAACAAACAATCGGGACAAATGGTGTCCTATTTAATAAAAACTAACATGTTATCTCCCTCGCGGGTTTATAAAACATTTATAAAAACATTTAAAAGAGTGCGAGGCTATGAACTCACGTTGATGTGGGAAGACGATTATCGGCGATTTGGATGTACGGTACGTGCTTCAATCACGGAAACCTATATAAATAATAATCGGTCTTAGACGTTTGTCCAATGACTTTATAAAAATAACAATTATGTTTACATATAATGATTATATACATATGATGATCAAGTGGGTTTACATATTCTCGTTTACTCATTTTAGTGTTATGTGTCGATAACTTTTATACTAGTTTTACCCATTTACGTGTTTTAGGTCCAATAAGCCTATTATAAGTTATTTAACTTATTTTAATCTATTTTGTACTTATATTATCAGTACTTAAACTTCACAAGTTGGGCCCAAATGGGTTAAGCCCAATAATAAGTTTATAAGTGTTTTAGTCCATTTTTGTTGTATTGTTAGTCCAATAACGTTAATTTAGCTCGTTAATGTCCGTATGTCCGATAGTTCGGGTTTTATCGGTTTTTACTTGTTATACATGTTTATATATCAGTATATAAGTTTTATAAAGTTTTCATTAGACGGGTCCAACCATCTAAGTTTTATTTAACAAAAACGTAAATTTTACGGCAATAGCCGAAAAAGTCGTAAAAATCATGTTTATAGTTTTTATAACTTATAAAACACAACAAGTTACCATTTTTATAAAATGTCCACTTATTTATTATTGTACATATTTATATAAATAAAACCCAAGAGTTAGTGGGTTTTAACTTTACATTTTATACAATATAATTTTGAGTGCTTATATAATAGTATTATACTTTAATTTCCAAAAATCTGATTTTTATCTTCACTTTCAACAAAACTGCCATATCTTGAGTTCTATATGGAGATAGAAGCTCAAATTTTTATCACATAAACTACATGATATGTGCTACATTTAACTCTTCTATAGCTACTGTTGAATCATCTTCTAATTATTTTCTAAAAATCGTCCAAAACAGTAACCTCAGATTTATACCCTAAACTTGTTTTGATCATATCTCACTCATTACAATGATTCCATTGCATGGCCAACTCTTACATGTGTACAATACCCATAGCTTACTGTAAATGGATTCTACTTCATCATTTTATCAGTCCATGACCTGTTTATTTACTGTTTTATACAGCCAACAAATTTAACCAAGATTTACCCATTTTTACTTATAGTTTTTCATCTTTTTATCCATGATTATCAACAACAAATCCTCACATAACATTTTTATCATCATATAATCATCATATACATATACAATAGGAAATAAAATACATGTTTACATAATCAAAATAACAAGAAGTTGAGGAGGACAATCTTTATACCACCATGATGATGTAGGTTGTGATCAAAACATGGATTTTGATGGAGAAACTTGTGCATAGCCAACACCATCTTCAAGAACACCATTCTTCATGAACAACTTGTGGAAATCAGCCTCAAGACACTATGAAAACTCCTCCTTAGATGTTATAAGTACCACCAATCAATGGGGTTTCAAAAGGGCTTCAACATATGCAAGTATAACATAGGATTTTGTGGTTAATTTTGATCAAATTAGGGTGTTTATGGTGAAAGTGGACGGCAAGAATGGAGGAGGGAGAGAGAGTTTTGAGTAGATTTGCATGTTGCAAATGAGAAGTGGTATTGGTTTGCTAGTTTTGTTGGATGGTAAGTGATAGGTGTGTAAACACCCATCTTTTCTACCACTTAATTACAATAATAACCGGACCAAAACGTGTATTTTATGTCTTTTATGTCGGAATTATGCGTGGTTTGTGTTTTTGTTGTGATTTAGGACGAAAAGGTGAAAAGTGGAGAAAACACGGAAATTCACGGGCATTTACGGACTTTTATTGAAGAAAATGATGAAAGACGAAGTCAAGAAGTCAAAAGTGGATAAAGAACGGAAGTCCAAGACCAATTCTGAAGATTTATCGAAGAATAAGTCAAAAGACGAAAGTTTACTTAAAGCCGAGGAACTCAAGTCTTATTTATCAAAGAATTAAAAGACGAGTCCAAAGAAATCCCGAGCCAAAAGTCATCACATTCCAAGATTAACAAAAAGATTAAGAAGGAAGGACTTGATGGTGCAATTAACAAGAAAGGAAGGAGAGAGGAAGCTTCCCCTAACCACTCCCTAATCACCTATATAAACCCTCATTTTCATTCATTTACTCTTGTTGGTGGCTTGACAAACCATTCTTCCACTTTATTTTATGCACATTTAATTACTTGCACATTTAAATACATGTTTTGCACTTTAATTACCTTTTAAATTCAAGTAAGTGTTTCTTTAATTACTCGCACCTTTACTTTATTTTGTTAATCTTCTTCTACCTTTCTTTGATTTACATGCGTTTTTATCTTGTTGATTCGTTTAAAGATTTGATTTTTATGCTTTTGATTGCTTTAAACTTCTTATTTTCATAACTTATTTGATTTATTTTCAAGTTTATATAGTTTTTACAAAAGTTATTTTTATATAAAAAGTTGTTTTTCTTAAAGTTTATTAATTTCGTGTCTTAAAGGTTTTTAACTTTCAGTTTCATAGCTTATTTTTACACGGTTTACCTTAAGGATTTAGTCTAGTGCTTATTAGGATTATAGCTTATTTACTTAGCTTATTTTTAGTTTTCCTTTCTGTATTCCGATTGGGGTCCAATCGGAAAGGGGTTTTACATTCAGATTGGTTCAATCTGAAAAGGGTTTAATATTCCGATTGAGGGTGTCTTGGTATTCCGATTGGTGAGTGTTTTTGAGTATTCCGATTGGTGTGTGGGTGACAAACATTCCGATTGGTTCCCTTGATACATTCCGATTGAGGTGCATCTTGGTTATTCCGATCGTAACAAGTGACAGATATTCCGATTGGAGTTCCGATAAGCATTCCGACCAGCATCCAGTTATATTCCGATCAGGTAAGTTGAACATTCCGATTGGAAGGTGTTGGTTATTCCGATTGGCGAGTGACAGTATTCCGATTGGGTTTCTATAGACATTCCGATTGGTCACGTTCGACATTCCGATTGGTACAATCGGAATATATTCCGATTGGAGGGTATTTTTCTCTTATTTTGACTTGTTTAATTTTTAGCTTAAGATTTTAATACTTGTCTAACTTTAATTCTCGTCACGTTTTAGTTTTAGTCATTTAATTAATTTACTTTCCGTCACGTTTTTAAATATCGCACCTTCTTTTAATTAGACTTAGATTTAATACTTGCCCTTTACTTTAACGACATCTACCTTTAAGTCTTTGCACATTTAAATTTAAAAACAAAACAAAAATATTCTTTTTCACCAAAATAAAACTGAGTCACATAGAAAACCTAGATCAATTCGATTAGACCATCACAACGAACAATACAACGAACATAAATCTTCTTACTAGGTAAAAGCCTTGTATTAAATGGCGCCGCTGCCGGCTCTTTTCGTTAAGATCAATAGTTTTCTGTGAGAGACACGTTGCTTTTTGGGATCCGTTCACTTGTGAACGTTATTTTTCTTGAATAAACAATTCAAAAAAAAAAAAAAAAAAAATTATAAAAATTAAAAAATTCATAAAAACTATAAAAATTAAAAATATCAAAAATCCAAAAAGATTTTGTCCTTATTGTGTATATATATTGTATTTGTGTTTGGTTTTGTTTTCCTTTGCATTTTCAGGTGTATGCGTACTAGATCTTCTAATTATCAAGAGCCCGAGCCTCAAGAAGATTTAGATATGGCAGGTGTTAACAATAATCAACCACCGCACCTCAATAATAATAATAACAACAATGCTCTTCCACAGCCCGATCTTCGGACCATGGAGGAACTTTGTCAACCAACAATGTTTGGACGAGGAGGACCGATTGCGCCGATGCAAATCAATGCTCCTGAGTTTTCATTGAAGCACCACATGATTCAGCAAGTACAAACAAACCCATTTAGAGGATTGCCTGATGATGATGCCAACAAACACCTCGACAAGTTCATTACAATCACTCAGAGCATGAAGTTGGCTGGTGCCACAATGGATGAGCTTCGCCTACAACTCTTTCCACACACTCTATTACATCATGCCGAGAAATGGTTTGATCGTCTCCCGAAGAATTCTATTCATACTTGGGATGACATGACTCAACGCTTTTTGTCGCGCTACTTTCCACCATCCATGGTCACAAGCCTTCGCAATCAGATCAGCGGTTTCATGCAAGATCCCGATGAATCTCTTTTCGATGCATGGGAGAGATATAATGTCTTGATCGACCATTGTCCAAACCACAACATGCTTCCGGTCACCTTGATCGATACTTTCTACAACGGTTTAACTTTTCGAGATCGCGATACGATCAATGCAGCCGCCGGTGGCACATTCATGAAAAGGAGATCCGAGGAGTGTAGAGAGTTAATTGAGAACATGACTACTCACCACAAGAACTGGGATTCCTCTGCATCTTCTAGGAACAACCCGAGAGTCAATGTTTCCTCAACCTCAGCAAACCCTGATATGACCGAACTCACCCGCATGATGACTGAAATGAGCAAAAGTATTACGCTTCTCGCTTCAAACCAACAACAACAACAAGTTAAAGCAGTTGCTAATCTTTGTGAGACATGCGGCGGTCCTCACTCATACACCGATTGTCCTTCGACACAAGGAAATCCGGAAAATGTGTATGCAGCTTACGGTAATTATTCACCGGAAAATTACCAAGCTAGACAACAAGGGGATAGAAATCTGCTGAGCTACCGTTCTAACAACTACCTTTCACCCGGTTTTTCTCCTCAAAACCAAAACCCCGCCAACAACTACACTAGAAGCAACCAAATCCCACCAAGAGCTTCTAATCCTTATCACCCACCCACCCGCCCAACAAAACCCACCCAGTAATCCGGATGTTGAGGCCATCATGAGAACCCAAGGAGAGCAAATCAAGAACTTGCAGAGCCAAATTATCAATCTTAAAGGAGATATCACAAAGCAAGGAAATGAGATAAGATCCGAGCTTCGAAATGATATTCAATCCTCCTTCAGCAATCAAACCAATGATTTGAAGAATATGCTTGCTAGTTTCTTGCCAGCCGCTCAACCCTCTTCTTCGAGTTCTCTACCTTCAAACACCGTCACTAATCCGCGAGCCAATGTGAGTGCTATTACTACTCGTAGTGGAGTCACCATCATAGGACCACCAATCCCACCCCCATCATCTACACCTCCTCCACCACCCTGTATCCCTACTCCTCCTACACCTAGTACTAGTGCACCATTACCGTCTCTGCCTCGACGTGATGAAGTTCCCACGAATGATCCTTCAACATCACAACCTTTACCTACTACACCTGCACCCTCACCACCCAAACCTAATATCCCTTATCCTTCTCGCTTGGGCAAGAACAAAATGCTAAACAAGGAGGACGCTCAAGTGACTAGCTATATCAAGATGATTTCTCAAATGAACTTCAACATTAGCTTTCTTGAGGCACTTGTCCACATGCCCAAATTTGTTAAAGCATTTAAGGAATTGCTTAGCAAGAAGGAGAAGCTTATTGAACTCGCCAACACACGCTTAAATGAAAACTGCTCAGCAGTTATTCTTAAAGAATTACCGGAAAAGCTTGGAGATCCCGGTCGATTTGTGTTGCCTTGCGTGTTCAACAAAACTGAAGAATTTACTGCCCTTGCTGATCTCGGGGCTAGTATTAATTTAATGCCACTCAGTGTTTGGAAAACACTATCATTGCCCGACCTCATTCCAACAAAGATGACTCTCGAACTTGCAAATCGCACTCTCGCTTACCCCGTTGGTATAGCTGAAGACGTGTTTATCAAAGTTGGCACATTTACTTTCCCGGTCGATTTTGTCGTAGTTGATTATGAAATGGACCCTCGTATTCCTTTAATACTTGGTCGGCCATTCTTGAGAACCGGACGTGCTTTAGTAGATGTGGCCGAAGGTGAGTTAATCTTACGAGTCGGGGATGATTCAAAAGTTTTTAAAATGGGGAAGCTTACCGGCAAATCTTTTGGACGAGAATCAGTGAATATGATAAACGTGCTCGATGACTTTACCGTCTATGACAATCCTCTATTCGATTCTTACATCGATAATCCACTCTTTGACGATGATGTGGATGATTCTCGCTCCACTCTGGACGCTTCTCCCATTTATGATTCTTCACCGGTCTTTGATGCTTATGATGATGATGATTCTAGCTCAGATTCGGATGATTTTGATTGTACTTCTGAGTATCCCGAGCTGCCTACTTTCGATGATTTTGATGAGGCTGATACTCTCTCGAGCGATTCTTCACATGATGAAGATCCTCCGCCATCACTCGATCCTACTTTGGACGATTATTCATTTGAGGAAGATTTTTCTGAATTTCTTAACACATACTTCCCTCATGAGAGTGATGCTCCTCCTTATGACTTTGAAGATTATCGCCTTGATCCTACTTTGGATTTGAAGAGCATTTTGTCAAAGGAGAAGAAACCGGTCGACACCGAAATCCGTTGCACGTATGATTTGACACCTCTTTGTCCCACTTCTGAGGATGAGGTTGTGCTTCTTTGCGGATCTTCTTCACACTCGGCTGAGCCGGAGTGCTATTTTCCCCTGAAGGAAAAGGTGTTCGACCCCGGTATTGAAGTCTTTAAGCCATCTCAGTATCCACCTGATGAAATAAAAGGAAATATCTTTGGAAATTTTGAAGACATGCTTGCTCCACTTCAACTTTGCTTTCACCGTGCTCCATCGCTGCTTAAGGGAACCTTGCCATTTCTCTTTTGGCTTGCCTTGTTCGCCTTAAGCTCGTTCTTATTGATGGATGAAAACTATGTCTTTGATCCTGGTGGATTTGTTTCATGCTACTTCCGTTGATGATCAAGGTCGAGTCAGGCTCACGACTCGGTTAACAAAAACCAAGCGCTTCTTGGGAGGCAACCCATGCAACTATCTTTTCGCTTTCTTTACCATAAGTGTAGGGGGGACCCTTTGGATTGCTATTTCCTCTCTTCACTTCTTAATCAGGGATTCGAACTTCAATGATCCACTTTTGATGATTCTTGACGACCCGTGATTCCGTGTTCTACTTCATCCCGGTTCTATCCTAAACTCTTTTTGATTCACTATTTTATATTTTCTCAATATTAAAATAGGAATCTCTTTAGTTGTCTTTTCCTTAGCAAAATTTAAACAACGTGCACAATGTCTTAAGTGTATGGGAGTTTACTCCCACATGCTTAAATATTGAGGACAATGTTTATCTTAAGTGTAGGGGGGACTTCTATCGAAGTTAAGTGGCCTTTTCCTTGTTTTTTGTCCTCATTATAACCGGAAAATCAATTTTTCGACATTTTTCAAAATTTTTGATCTATTTTGGCCTATTAGTTTTTCCCTTTGTATAGTTATCTTCTTTCCTTATTAGAATAAATGTTTAATAAGTGGTTTTAATTTTCAAACGTTGTGAATCTTTTGACTCAATCCGAGTTTACTCTAGCTAGTATCCTTAACGTGTTTAAGTCAAGTTTTGCTAGGCTTTTATATAGGGAGCTATAAAACGCGAAAGTCTTAACTCTCACGGGGTAAGAACAAGAACTTTTCGCAAGTTCCTATAATTGATCCTAGAGAGTCGTTTATTAAGGGAACTTTAAAATGCGATTTCTAAACTTGAAAAAGTCTAAGAATTTGCAAGATCCTATAGGCGACTCGAAAACCCAAAACTTTGATTTAATAGGCTAAGTATCCACGAGTCTCATTACTTGAGATTTTAAACTGTGGAGAACGAGAGATGATAGAGCCAATTATAAGTCGGTATTCTTTCGTGAATTTATGTGAGTTAATTATGAGCCTATTCTCCCATCGCTTGTTAATAATTTATCTGCTAATAAATAAGGTCGTACGATTTGAAAAGTTACTTAGCTACTAGCCCCAGATCGTTTAAAAGTTGCTCGGTAATGACGAGAGTTCATAGCCAAGGCATAACTTATGAAGCGGGGCGCGAAGATTGGCGAGTCCGAAAAGGCCCTAACAAGGCATGAGGGCTATGTTTTGTTGCTAAAGATCCAAAAGTGATGTGAAAAATCATTTATCGAAAATCAATATGAAGGATCGAGACACACGACGTAAAGCAAAACTCCCAAAAAGTCATGGAGAAGTGTATCCGAAAAGACCCTAACAAGGTATGAGGATAAATAGATCCAAGTCTATAAAGGAGGCGGATCGTTGTATATCAAAATCCAAAATAAAGATTGGAGAAAAATGAAGAAGTCGTGGTCCATATATGAAGAATCTCTCAAAAATTCCAAGTGAAGAAATTCCAATTATGAAGAGAAGACCATTATTTCATGAACGTCTCTCAAGATTTGAAGTATGAAGTCGCTGCCAAATATCGGCTCGAGAAAGGTCTCAAATCGCGAACCAAGTTATGCCGAGATATGAACTTTTTGATATCCCGAGAAGCAGTTTTAAAAGATTTGGTCCTTTAGCTAACTATTGATTAAATCGTGCACTTTATTTTCAGACCAAATAATTATCTAAATAAGTCGAACAATGCATCCTTGTGATCATTCAAGACAAATAATAAAATATAAGAGATACCCATAGGAATAAGGGAGTCTAAGTAAATAATTGGCCCACATGAGTTCGTGTTAGTTTACTAACTTATAATAACAATGATCTCGTTTTTAAGCTTGGTTTGGAGAAAGTGAAAAGTTGAGGATGATGATTATTCATGACATTTTCAAAACCCAAGGTATGCTTTTAATTTCTTTGCTTTGCATTTTTATAATTTTCTATCTCTTTAATAAAGGCCAATGTGGATTGATTATGATGAAAAGTGTAAACATGCTTCAACATATGCAAGTATAACATAGGATTTTGTGGTTAATTTTGATCAAATTAGGGTGTTTATGGTGAAAGTGGACGGCAAGAATGGAGGAGGGAGAGAGAGTTTTGAGTAGATTTGCATGTTGCAAATGAGAAGTGGTATTGGTTTGCTAGTTTTGTTGGATGGTAAGTGATAGGTGTGTAAACACCCATCTTTTCTACCACTTAATTACAATAATAACCGGACCAAAACGTGTATTTTATGTCTTTTATGTCGGAATTATGCGTGGTTTGTGTTTTTGTTGTGATTTAGGACGAAAAGGTGAAAAGTGGAGAAAACACGGAAATTCACGGGCATTTACGGACTTTTATTGAAGAAAATGATGAAAGACGAAGTCAAGAAGTCAAAAGTGGATAAAGAACGGAAGTCCAAGACCAATTCTGAAGATTTATCGAAGAATAAGTCAAAAGACGAAAGTTTACTTAAAGCCGAGGAACTCAAGTCTTATTTATCAAAGAATTAAAAGACGAGTCCAAAGAAATCCCGAGCCAAAAGTCATCACATTCCAAGATTAACAAAAAGATTAAGAAGGAAGGACTTGATGGTGCAATTAACAAGAAAGGAAGGAGAGAGGAAGCTTCCCCTAACCACTCCCTAATCACCTATATAAACCCTCATTTTCATTCATTTACTCTTGTTGGTGGCTTGACAAACCATTCTTCCACTTTATTTTATGCACATTTAATTACTTGCACATTTAAATACATGTTTTGCACTTTAATTACCTTTTAAATTCAAGTAAGTGTTTCTTTAATTACTCGCACCTTTACTTTATTTTGTTAATCTTCTTCTACCTTTCTTTGATTTACATGCGTTTTTATCTTGTTGATTCGTTTAAAGATTTGATTTTTATGCTTTTGATTGCTTTAAACTTCTTATTTTCATAGCTTATTTGATTTATTTTCAAGTTTATATAGTTTTTACAAAAGTTATTTTTATATAAAAAGTTGTTTTTCTTAAAGTTTATTAATTTCGTGTCTTAAAGGTTTTTAACTTTCAGTTTCATAGCTTATTTTTACACGGTTTACCTTAAGGATTTAGTCTAGTGCTTATTAGGATTATAGCTTATTTACTTAGCTTATTTTTAGTTTTCCTTTCTGTATTCCGATTGGGGTCCAATCGGAAAGGGGTTTTACATTCAGATTGGTTCAATCTGAAAAGGGTTTAATATTCCGATTGAGGGTGTCTTGGTATTCCGATTGGTGAGTGTTTTTGAGTATTCCGATTGGTGTGTGGGTGACAAACATTCCGATTGGTTCCCTTGATACATTCCGATTGAGGTGCATCTTGGTTATTCCGATCGTAACAAGTGACAGATATTCCGATTGGAGTTCCGATAAGCATTCCGACCAGCATCCAGTTATATTCCGATCAGGTAAGTTGAACATTCCGATTGGAAGGTGTTGGTTATTCCGATTGGCGAGTGACAGTATTCCGATTGGGTTTCTATAGACATTCCGATTGGTCACGTTCGACATTCCGATTGGTACAATCGGAATATATTCCGATTGGAGGGTATTTTTCTCTTATTTTGACTTGTTTAATTTTTAGCTTAAGATTTTAATACTTGTCTAACTTTAATTCTCGTCACGTTTTAGTTTTAGTCATTTAATTAATTTACTTTCCGTCACGTTTTTAAATATCGCACCTTCTTTTAATTAGACTTAGATTTAATACTTGCCCTTTACTTTAACGACATCTACCTTTAAGTCTTTGCACATTTAAATTTAAAAACAAACCAAAAATATTCTTTTTCACCAAAATAAAACTGAGTCACATAGAAAACCTAGATCAATTCGATTAGACCATCACAACGAACAATACAACGAACATAAATCTTCTTACTAGGTAAAAGCCTTGTATTAGTAAGCTTAACTAGTAAGCTTAGTTAGACAAGTGTAGTGTAGCTACATAAGGACTTGACACCTAAGGGTGTTAGTGAGTATTTGGCCGCCCCATGTGTGCTAGTGGGGTGGGACAATGTATTTTGTCCATCTCACTAGTTTACGGGTATTCCTCGATTCCAGTTTCCTCGATTTGCGTGCCCTCGGGTCGTTTTACGAAAAACGTTTTTATAAATTATGAATCAACGGCACAAAACGAATCCAATAAAAATTGTCTCATCAAAAACGGAGTTCGAAAATGTAAATACGTAATCCTAGGGTTTCCGGTTTAGTCGTAAAGGACGTTAAAATAAAATCGTAAGTCCTAGTGTCTTCTCGTAAATTTGTGAGTTTATGAACTAACACAAATTTAAAACTCCAAAATAATATTCACGGATAAATTTATTTTCTGAAATGTCGGACTGTCACCAAAGACGGTGTATGTAAACGTAAGCACGTAACGTTGAATCCTCTGGTTTAGACGTAGTCGATGCTACTCCAAGACGTAAATCCAAATTTCTTCCCAAAAATAAGTGAGTTCATATTGTAACATTAAAATAATATTTTCAAATAATATTTGAGAATAAAATATCAACCATAAATTGACGGATTGTCACATGTTCTCTGATTCCAAAAATACATTTTGATTGCGAAAATACATCTTGATTGCGAAGATACATGTGTTTGATTCCCAAAATACATTAAACCATCATTCTGGAAATCCTCAGTTTCCCGAAAATAACCATCATTGCGAAAATCATTTTGAAAAAAAATGATTAAGAAAACTATTACTTATTAAAAAAAATGCAGCCAAACTCCATCCCACAATCAAAAATCGACTCAATCTTTTACACTGTCTCATATATTAACAAATCCCGAATCTAATCCTAACCCTTCGTCTCATGTTAACATCCCATCACATCTAGACTCGAAGGCAAAAACAAAATAACATTTTTGTTATAATCTTGCTCTTTGTATTTAGATTTTGATAACAACAGTATTAGAACCTACCCGAGATCCCTGTTAGAAGATCTTGAAGCCTTTATCTCATACTCTTCTTGAGTATATTGTAATGTAATTATCAGAGATGTTGGATGAATAGAGGTCGGTTTGACGGTTTTTGTTCTTCGATGGTGATATGAGAAATATATATGAGATGTGAGAAATGATTAACAGGGTAGTGTTTAATCTGATTTGGGGATGTGTTTTGAATTTATGATTAACGAGATTGGGAATATGAGACGAGTTTTTGATATCTGTTGATGAGAGCAGTGGAGATGGGAGGCGGAGAATACTATGATACGAGTTTAGGGTTTGCATATTATTTGGTTACCTAATCTTTAGGTGTACTAACTTATATTCCCAAGACCCTCAAGTGTTGACCGAGTAAACTGGTTTTTATTTGGACCATCACATTCCCACGTGTCATTGTGATTCACGATATTCTTGTGGCTACTTTTTCTTATACTCCCACGTGTTGAGGTTAAGAGATGTTGAATCGTCAACATATTAAAGAAATATGGGCTGGCAAACACTTCTCCACATTTGATACTATTTTTCCATTTTATGGGCCAAGGATTTTGATTTTATCAATAGGATGATAGACCGGGTATATGATTGGAGTGGGCCACGAAATTCAGAATGTAAATGGATTTGGTTATTGATTGTGGGCTCGTGATTTGACTTTTGTGATGAACCAAATTGATGTTAGATAAGCATTGATGGTATATGATGTTACAAACGAGATAGTTGAGATATGATGATTTTATTTTGAAGTCGGGTATCCGTTATGTTTCGATCGAAAGTGCTTACATGACAAAGAAATTGTTGGTTTAAAACTCAATATTTTCAAAAAATTTCGACCCGCGCATCAGTTGGGCATGTGACTACGTTGGGCTTTAACAACAAGTTATCTAGACAAATTATCCTTTAATGATATTTTATCATTTGTTCTAGTTAACGACATTCACAAACACAACACCAAAGCAAACAAAACACTTAACGCTAAAATGATCCGATATAAGATTCACTTAAACGACAACGGCTAGTGTTGATTCTACAAAGACAAGTGATCACGAAGTGGCTTTGGTATTCTTTATTTGAAGTTGAAGTAGGATTTCATGAAGGCGTCTACTTATTTCATCATCGAGCCTTCCTTCTATTTTTCTACCCCTTTTCTTTAAACCTAGTCTATCGATTGATGACATGCTTGGGCGCTAAAATTTATGATTGAGACTTGAATGATCTAGTTTCCACTGTCAAGGTGTGGATGGTCGACGACATGGATAACTATCATTTTTGGGAGCTTTGTTGCAGTTCTCAGTGTCACACGCAGTTGCTCGTGTGGATAACTTAAAGAGGTGTTTAGAGACTTGTTTCTGCACCGTTCGTCAATCAACAAGTGCAAGCTTAAGTAACAAAATTGGGGGATTCTACTTCAGTTTCAAGTTTTGAATATCGGGTTTACTTCACATGTGGTCACGACAAATAGCCGAATGAATTCGAGGTTGGTAAGTTAGACAGAGAGGGATGGAATCAGCAATCAATTCTCACGAGGGATTTTTGAGCTACATAGCGACAATGGTACTTCATAGTCTAAGCAAAAAAATTCAAAGTTTCTCAACGACTTTCAAAACTTTTCAAGATATTTGCTTAAGACTAAGAACTTCTCGAGTATATGGACGTCCACGATAATGATGTTTCCGAGAGTTCAAAATCATCATGGGGGAAGATCGTGTACTTTGAAGTGATCAAATCAACTTCCAGGGGAAGTAGTGTTACATGGAATGGTATCTACTTCACTTTGTATGATTTTTATGAAGTATTTTGCAGGCATGAGAAGAATTGTTGCCGATTTTCTGCATGTTACCCTAAACGGATTATCACTAAAAACTAAACGACATGAAACAATATAGAAGCAATGTTATTTGGTGTGGTTCTTCTATAAATTTCCACTGTGCACTTAAACCGGTGAGCTAGAAGATTGTTCAAACTACATCAAAGTGTCAGAATCTGGTTAAGATACAGATATTGGTTTGGGGGGAAGCTGATTCAGAAACTTCGTCGAAAAGAAGGCTACGAAGAAACTTTTTTTATGACATGCTGCATGAATTGGGGGGAAGTTAATCCAAATCATGCATATTACAATTGTTCCCTAACAAGCAAAGACAAAGAGGATTCTAGCTGAGGTACAAGTTATGAAGACCAGAAGACCAGAAGACTTAGAAGACATCCTCAGCATTGGAAGCACCTTGGAAGATTTTATTTTGTTGTATTTGTACTTGTTAGGAACATTGTAAGTACTTCCGTGTGTCTCCACATTGGGGGAAGTTTGTTAGCCCTAAAATGTGAGCGTCATTTACGGAACTACAATAGTTTAATATAGCAGGGACTAGTATCGTCACTTGTTATAAGTGAGATACACCCGAGCTATATATACCCCTCCATACTTCCATGGAGGGGTGAGGGTTGTCATTTTTCTGGTTCTACTTTCTCTCTCTAAAAATGTCTAAACATCTATTTTATCCTCCCAGACCTCTGGATCTATACCATGTTAGCTTGAATCTTATATGATAACAACTTCCTTGTGGTGAAAAAGATGTCACCCACACCAGGTTTGATTAGATTGGCTCTTTTGTTCAGCTCTAGTATGGGATCTTGATCCTCCAGTGAAACTTTAGCATTAATATTGAGGACCTCACCCGTTCTTTCATGATTTCTCTTGGAATGAGCAATTTTGATGTGGACTTCATCCCATCTCTTAGATTTACTCTTTGCAAGCTTTTGTTCCATTTCTAGCCATTCAGTAAAAGAAATTTCCTTTGCTTGGAAGTCCTCTAGGATCTCATCAGTGCCATCATCCCTGTAAAACTTAAGATGAATATCATCTCTGGTAGTAAGCATGCCAATGTTTGTGATTTATTAGGAATTTCTTATGTTCAGCCTTGTCATACAAAATTTTTCATACAACATTTTTCTTTTGAAGATGTTTTCAACCTCAGGCTTCCCAAGTTCTTCATACAAACTCAGCTTCAGATTTCTGATCTTCTCAACTTCATTCAGTCTGAACACACTATCGATTTCCTCTTGGGTGGCAACTCCAGCCTTGATCAGTCTTTTATTCAGGGTGAAATCCCCTTTGTTCTTAGGTTGGATAGGAGGTGAACCATCATTAGTCATGTCATTACTGGTTGTAAGACCATCAATGTGACTGTCTTTAGCTGAAGACTCCAAGTCTTAGCTGGGCTCTTTTCAGCAAATGGTGACTCATAGACTATTGGTTGCTTTTGAGCATTCTTTTGTGCATGCCTTTAAAATAAATGTTGAATTGTATTGGGTTTCTCCCCCTCAACAGAAGATTACCCAACAACTTCTGCTAATTCACCATGAGGGAGGAAGGCAGCAATAAAGTCTAAGGAAGAGGTTACTTGGCTAACATTGCTAGAACATGTTCAAAAGCATTTAGTTTCTGTTGAACTTCTTTAGAGATAGTCAACTTTTGTTGCTCCAACAAGGCCACTCTATCCTTAATGCAAACAGAGTCACACAAATCACTTAGCTGACCAAGAACAGGTGTAAACTCTGATAGAAGAAACTCCATAAAAGCACCATTGATGGAGTCCATGAGGGATGACATTTCTTGCTTCAGAGAGGTGGTGGTGACCACATCTTGTACCATGGGCTTTAAAGCAACAAGCAAAACATCCTTAATTTGTTCAGTAGTAGGGGGAGTTGGTCTTGCTTTAAGTGTGGCAATTTCAGCATCAACAATGACCTTATCTGCTTTGAGATTTTCCACCTGTGATTGAAGAACCAACACTTGATTGGTCAGTTCTTTTACCTAAAGAGCCCTGGGAGAGGGTGGCTTTGGAGTTTGTTCAGCAGTATCATCCTCTGGCTCACTCTCATCAACATTAACTGGAGCTCTTTCAGCAAACCCAAGTGATAGGTGTGTAAACACCCATCCTTTTTACCACTTAATTACAATAATAACCGAGCCAAAACGTGTATTTTATGTCATTTGTGTCGGAATTATGCGTGGTTTGTGTTTTTGTTGTGATTTAGGACGAAAAGGTGAAAAGTGGAGAAAACACGGGCATTCACGGGCTTTTATCGAAGAAAAAGACGAAAGACGAAGTCAAGAAGTCAAGAGTGCAAAAAGAACGGAATTCCAAGACCAATTCTGAAGATTTATCGAAGAAAAAGTCAAAAGACGGAAGTTTACTAAAAATCCAAAGAACTCAAGTCTTATCTATGAAGAAATGTCAAGACGAGTTTAAATAAATCCCGAGACAAAGTCATTAAAGTCCAAGATTTAAGAAGATTAAAGACTTAAGGACTTAATGGTGCAATTAAGAAAAGATGAAAGAGGGGAGGAAGCTTCCTAAGCACCTCCTAATCCTCCCCTATAAATAGATTAGGATTTCATTTCGTTAGTTTTGTTGGCTAATAGTGACAATTAGTTCTTCCAATTTTAATTACCTTGTCATTTAAATACATTGTCTTGCACCTTAAATACCTTTAATTTCAAGTAAGTTTTCTTTTTAATTCTTGTCAATCTTTACTTTTCTTGTCAATCTCCTATCTACCTTTCTTTAATCTTTGATCTTTATGTTTATGTACATGTTTATGTTTTTGAGTTTTTATTAAATTGATTAAAGTGGGTTTTGATTGTTTTGATTATTATTATTAGTTTTATTGTTTTGGATTGATTGTTTATGATTAGTTGATTATTTGTTATTAGTTTGATTTAATCTTGTGGTTGATTTTGCTAAGTTTAGATTAGATTCGTGTATATTTGCTTTTTCCTTGTTCTTCGCTGTTCATCTAATTCCCAGGTTTATTCCGGATCAAGGATTTCAAACAAGTTGTTCCGAGTGAAGGTGGTGTAGTGATTGTTCCGAACAAAGCTAACATTCCGGATAAGTGACATATCCTGGAATCAAAGTGTTCATTCGGAACATCATCTATTCCGAATCAGTAGTATTTATTCGAAATAATTTATTATTCCGGATCAAGCTATTCATTCGGAACATTTATTGTTCCGGATCAGTTGTTCATTCGGAATAAGTTCCGAACCAAGAAGAAGTTCCGAACCAAGAAGAAGTTCCGAACCAAGGAGTTTTATTCGGAATAATTAGTTATTCCGGATCAACACTTTCATTTAGAACATTCAAAGTTCCGAATCAAGCTTGTTCATTCGGAAGTATTCCGGATCAGTGAAGAGGTGTTTCATTCGGAACATTCAAAGTTACGAACCAAGAGAATATTCTGAATCAATTGAAGTTCCGAATCAGTAAAAGTTCCGAATGAAGGATTTATTCCGGATAAGTGACATATTCCGAATAGAGAATTTGTTCCAGATCAAGGATTTTGGTAAATATTCCGAGTGAATGAGAATCATTCCGAACGAAGGTGACATTCCGGATGAGTGATTATTCCGAACGAAGGATTATTCCGAATGAGCTGTTTTCAGGTTCTTTTTAATTTCAGTTTTTTAACTTACTGTTTTTAATTTTCAAGCTTTATTTTTCCCGCCTTTTTCCTTAGCTGCACTTTAAGTTTACTTGCCTTAGATAGTTTTAAGTTTGCATTATTTACGTTTAGTGCCCTTTAATGTCAAGTTATTACATTAAAGGCCCTTGAAGATTAAAGAAAATACATGTATAGTCCTTGTTCATGTTTTTACCAAACACAAGGACTGATGTTGTAATTTAGGTATACTTATTTGCAAGGGAAAAAGGTTTTATGGCTGTTTTATGCAAAGAGGCAAGAGAGAAGAAGTCCAGGGACTATTCTAGCCAGACAACAAAAACTCACCCCTCCAACCACAACCCGCCACGTCATGTTGACCTTTTGACCCACCAATCCCCACCTCCCTAACCCACACGTCATCCTTCCACTTGTTTTTAAAAAAATCTGATTAAAAATCAGTTTGTGATTAGTGAGGGAAACGAAGTTTTAAACAATTTTTAAACTCTAAACTAATCAAAACCCCCCACTGTTTAACCTTCATCCCCAAGAACCCTAAGCACACCCAGAATTAATTAACCCCATTTTTAACCTAAACCCAAATTAACATTGGGGGTTTCACTCCTTACCCCACTCCCAACAAACCCCCACACCCAGAAACAACACCACATGACTGTGGGTCCCCATTCGTCCCTCCCCTGCCATCACTTTCATTCCCAAAAACCTAAAACCGACAAGATGAACGCCCATGATCCTTTTACTTGGTCCCAAAGTCACAATGGGCGTCCATGATCACTTCTTTGCAGCTAGCATATCAACATCATTCACGTGAAGGATTTTTGACCAATTTCAAATTTCAGTCAACAAGGGCACGATAGGAATTTCGTTTATTAGGGTTTGTGTAACTAGAATATTCTCTTGAGTAGTATTTAAGGAGGTCCAACCTGTGGATACCCCTTTTGTTCCAATATTTTGTAAAAATTTTAATTATTAATGAAAATGAAAGTTAAGTTTATGCAAGTATTGAGTTCCATTTGTTACTGCTTATTTAGTTTAAGTTTAATTTTATGCAAATTCTTTTTAAGTTTTCAAGAGGTTTAAATTTTCAAACTAATTTCAGAAAAATCGTTTTAATGTTTTAAAGATTTTAGGTTTAAAAAAAACAGAAAGTCTTTTTTTTTATCTTTGGTTAATTCAAACAGGGTGGAAGTGATAGTGGAAACTTTTGTTTGAATGTAATCAAGAAAGTTGGTTCCAAAAAGATTTTAGAAAAATCAGTTTTTTCCTTTTTTTTATTTTTAAGCAATAAGCTAAAAGTAGCTCAATTAATAAGCTAGTTTTTAGCTTACAAGCTTTTGAAAACAGGTCACTTTTTGTGTTTGCTTTCTTTTGGCAGGTTCAAGATTGTTCAAGTTTAGAATATATTTGGGGGTGTTTGGGACTGCTGTAGTCCCCACCCTAGTTCTCTACATCAACAAGCCCTTAAGCTTCCCATAAGCTCCTACAAGCTCAGAATATACCCCTTTGGAAGGCATCAACCTGGTAATCGACTTGAACCCCTTTGGCATTTTTTTTTTGAGATTTTGTATGACTTTATGTGATTTTGTGGGATTTGTGTTCATGTGCTAGTTTCATGGTTTGTTTATGCTCAATTGATTGTATGCATGTTCAGTCAGTCATAGATCAGTTTTGTTAGGATTTAAAGAGATTTGGTGTGTAAATTTTCACTTTCTGAACTTAAAGGAGTGTTTGGATTAGGGTTTTAAGGATAGAGTTGGACAAGCTTTTGGTCTAAAAACCTGTTCAACACATTTATTAGGTTGTTGTCAAGTAATATTAGTATTTGTCTTTTAGAGTGGTAGATTTTAAAACAAGTTTGCATGCTCAATTTTAGGTAAACTAGCTAAAAAATCAGCAAACCCATTTTTCTGGATGTTTTTGTGTAAATCTGCCATATAATTTTGTTAGTTGTTAGAAGATAGGTTAACCTAGGGCTTGCTAATCAGTTGCATGTTAATTGGATAGGTGGTGTGCAAAATTTGGCCAAGTGAAATCCACTCTTGAGCACATTGCACCAGCAAACTGTTCACAGAAACCCATAAGCATACAGTGACTGTGTTTGTGTTTTTGTGTGTTATTTTTGGCTTGAATTTGTGTAGTTTCTTGTTTATCTTGACTCCCCACAACCCAACTGGTTGTGGGGGTGCCTTGTTGTCCAAGAATAAGCTCTCAATAAGCTTCCCTAAGCTTAACAGTCACCAGACCAAAAATTTGCACTAGCAGTGGGAACTCAGTTACCCCTGCTAGTGCATTAGTTACAACTGCTACACTAAAAAACAGAAACAAACCAAGTGTCACTGTCAGCTTCTACAATTTTTGTCTTTAGTGGGTGAATTTAGGTTTTAGACTTTGAAATTGGTTTCAATATTTTTCTTATTTATTTTTTGATTTTTCTGTGTGATTAAATTTTCAGTTACTGTTCATTTAGTATTTCTTAGATTTAATTGCTATTTTAAATTACTTTTAATTTCTGTTTTTTGTCTTTTAGTGGTAAAATTCAATATTTTCAGTTTTACAATTTTTCTTAGATTTATAAAAATAGTTTAAGATTTTTAGTTTAAAAAGTTTTTACTGTTCACATTTTTATTAATTTTTATAATTAATTCAGTTTAATTAGGGTTTTAATTATAATCAGTTTTGTCTTTTAGTGAAAAATTTTACATTTTTCAAAATTTTTCATTTTTCTACTGTTCATTAGTATAATTTAGGATTTTTAAAATTGTCAAACTATTTTTAGCATTATTTTATTATTTTTTTATGATTATTTTAGTTTAAAAATAGTTTTTAGTGATTTAAAAATAGAAAAATAGTTTTGAAAATTTAGGAAAATTACTTTTTAGTCTTTAAATAATATAAGTGAGTTATTAGTTCAATAAAATAATATTTTTGGCTTTTTCTTAATTATATTTAATTTTAGGGCTTTAATTAGCATTTAAAATTGAATATTTAATTAATAAAAGGTTTAAAAATATATTTGTTGGATTTTTATTCTTATTTATATTATTTAAGACTTAGTTTAATCTTTTAAATAATTTTTAGGTTTAATTTTTATTTTCGTCACGTTTTACGTCAATGTCATAGTTTAATCGTAACCGTAGCTCGTCTTTAATTTTTCTCTCTTAAACCAAAAACATCACTAATCCAAACTTGATTTTATATAATTGGCACATTAACCCACACACCTCCTTCGAGAACGAACTTGGAATTTATTCGACTTGTCGGTTTTCCTAAAGCGTCGAGTTTAATACTTGCCGCACTAATACGTTCTTTTTCCTAAAAGACGTGTTCTTTTTCCTTCTCCATGTCAACTAAAGACATATTCATCATGAAAGAAGGCAAGTATCCCACCTTGGCTCTAGTGGTGAGAGGCACTTCCTTAGTTGTCTTCTCAGCATAATCACCTCCAGTGTGAGGATTAGTTTCAAATTCTTCACCACCAGGCTTGGTTTGACCTGATGGATCCTTAGAAAAAGTCCCTGATAAGTTTACATCAGTGAGTATGTTTTTGGTCCCTTCAGTAGGACCCTGTTGTTGGGAGACTACATCATTAGGAACAGATTAGCCAGGGTCAACGTCAGCTGTTATATTTGCTGACGCCTCATGCCCGATGCTGTCTCAGAGTGACAAATGATAGAATCTGGTAAGGAAATTGGAACTGTATTCAAATTTAAATTACTTACCAATGCTGACTCCACTCTATTGAGCTGAGGGTGCGCTATGTCTTCACCCTTATCCCCTAAAGAAGTTGGGATAGGGGTTGCCTTCAGGGCCTCTGATAGGTGTGAAAACACCCATCCTTTTACCACTTATTTCTTGCTAAAACAAGACCAAAACACGTATTTAATGTCATTTGTTTGGAATTATGCGTGGTTTGTGTGTTTGTTGTGTTTTCAGAGCCAACCGGATAAATATTAAAGAAAACATGGGATTGCACGGGTTTTATCGAAGAAAAAGACTCAAGACGAAGTCTATTATCCAAGAGATGCAAAAGATTTGAAGTCAATGGTCCTATTTGAAGATTTATCGAAGAAAAGGACCAAAGATGGAAGATTTACATATGTCGAAGAACTCAAGTTTATTAAACGAAGAAATTAAAAGACGGGTTGAATTTATTCGTCGACAAATCCCGAATCGAAATCGAAAATGTCAACTTTTCTGAAAAGACGAGAAGACAAGAATAAAGGGAGAAAGCCCACTCACCAACCAACTTGAAGACCTATAAATAGGACCTTCCTTCACACATTTTGGGCTAGCTTTTAATTTCCAGTCTTTTCTTTTTCTTTGTTTTCGTAGGAAGCCAACACCATTAAGGTGTTGGTGATTTTTCATTTTTGAATCTTGTAAGTTTAATCTTCCCTTTAGTTTACTTAACCTTTATCAATCAATACAATCGTTCATTTCATCTTGTTCATCTTCATCTTTTTGATTTAAAGTCTCAAGTTCTTATTTGGTTGATTTTGATCTTTAAAAGTAAGTGGGTTTTGTGTTTTTGTTGTTTTGGTTTGATGATTATTGTTAGTAAATGATTGGTGGTTAGTTTTGTTTAAGTTTTGGTTAAAAACTTGGTTGATTTTGGTGAAAATCGTGCTTTATTGTTTTCCCTGTTCTTCGCACCCTTCATCAGCCCAGATTCCGAATGAAGTCCATTTATTCCGGATGAAGGGTTTTGCCATAATATTCCGAACGAAGCAATTTGTTAAATTTTTTCCGAACCAAATTTTCTTTTAATGTTCCGAATCAGTTTTTAAATATTCTGAATAAAGCTTTTTGGTTTATTATTCCGAATCAATTGTTTTCAAATATTCCGAATCAGTCCGTTCATCCGGAATAATCAATATTCCGGATGAGTTGAAATATTCCGAATCAAGGATTTTATTTTATTATTCCGAATCAGTTTTTATTCCGAACGAGCAAATTATTCCGAGTGAGAACAACATTCCGGATCAACCTTTTATTCCGAATGAGTTCATTTAAATGTTCCGAATGAAGGTTTATGATTAAATATTCCGAATCAATTTTATTCCGAATCAGTTTTATTCCGAATGAAGGAAAATGTTCCGAACCAAATACTTATCAGATTATTCCGGATGAGTGTGTGTTCCGAATGAAGCAAATCTTCCGAATGAGTCCAATTCTTCCGAATGAGTCCAATTCTTCCGAATGAGCAGATTTATTCCGCATCAAAGTTATTCCGAATGAACTTTTTGTGTGATATTCCGAATCAAGCATTTTTCAGTAAGGGTAATTTACTGTTTCTGTTTGATTGTTTAATTTTAATTCATGCTTTATTTTATTAACTGCTTTTAATTAAATTGCTTGCTTTTAGTTCATCTTTATTTACTTCACTCATTTACCTTTTTAGTAGCTTAGAAAACCAAACCCCTTTTTGTAACCAAGAACAACTATTCCACTTTGAACCGTGCTCGATTCGAGAAGATACCGAGAATTAAATTGAACCCATTGAAAAACCAAGTATCAAATGGCGCCGCTGCCGGCTCTTCTCGTAGAGATTAACGGTTTTTGTAAGAATTTAGATTTTGGGATCCGTTCACCGTGAACGTTACTTTTTCATATAAAATTTTCAAAAAAACCTAAAAAATATAAAATTTTCAAAAATACAAAAAAATTAAAAAACATAAAAAAACCAAAAATATTTCTTGCTTTGTTAGTTCTTTTGCAGGTGTATGTGCACTCGATCAACGTCTTATCAAGAGCCCGAGACTCTCGATAACTTAGACATGGCCGGTGTACATAACAACAATAATAATCCACCTCAAAACAACATGAATAATAACAACAATGAACCTCTACCGGACAATCGCCCTATGATCGAACTTTTGCAAGCACATGTTGAGGGCAACAACGATCCAATTGTCATACCCACGATTGTAGCCAACAACTTTGAGCTCAAATCCGGCTTTATTCAAATGGTCTCTGCTCAACCATTCTTGGGGCGTACCATTGATGATCCTCATGACCACATCAAAAGATTCCTGCAACTCACAAATACGGTCAAATTCAATGGTGTTCCACAAGAGGTAACCCGTTTACAACTTTTTCCTTTCTCCTTAGAGGGACAAGCCCGGCATTGGCTTGCAAAGGAACCGCCACAAAGTATTCTGACGTGGACTGACTTAGAGACCAAATTCATAAACTACTTTTTCCCACCCTCTCGTACTACCGCTTTGCGGAATGAAATTATTAATTTTGAACAAAAGTACGATGAGACTTTTAGTGAATCTTGGGACCGTTTTAAAGACCTTTTAAGAAAGTGCCCACAACATGGTTTTACCAAAGTGCACCAAATTAATACTTTTTATAATGGTTTAAGCATGAATGACCAAGATTCACTAAATAGTTCCTCGGGGGGTAATATTTTAGTTAAAAGTTCTAATGCCGCTTGGGATATTATTGAGAATAAGTCTAGAGTGTAAACCAAGAGTGTTCGGTATGCCGCTAGTGCTAGTACTAGTGACAACGACAAGAGACTTGACAAAATTACGTCGCTTCTTGAATCGCTTGCTGCCCAAACCGCTAACAACACCAAAAGCATCAACGCTCAAAACGCTCAAGTCAATGCTGTAAGCCAACCATGTGAAATATGCGGGGGTCCTCACTCTTACACTACTTGTACCTCAACCCAAGACTACCCTAGTGAGAATGTTAACGCAGCATACGGTACCTATCCTCCGGCCGGTTATCAAGCTCGTCCTCAAGGTGACCGCAACTTGCTCAGCTATCGCTCAAACAACTTTCTTTCCCCGCCCGGTTTTCCTCCAACCAATCCTAACCAACAACAAAACCTTAACCGAACCAATCAAAACCAACCTCGAGCACCATACCAATCACCTCAAAGACAACCATATCCACCTCAAAATCCTACTCAAGTTTACCAACCCGCTCCTTACCAACCACCTGCATATCAAGCACCTCCTCCTACTCAACCCACCGTTTTCAACCACGAGGTCGAAACGTACATGCGGACGAATGATGTGTTGGTGAAGAATCTGCAGACCCAGATTATTAACTTGAAGGGCGATATGGTGAAACAAGGGAACGATCTTAGAGCCGATATGCAAAACTCTTTGAGTAGTCAAACGAATGACCTAAGGGACATGATGGCTGGTTTCTTCCAAGGTAATCAACCCTCTTCTTCGGGTACTGAAGGTCTACGAAATTAATGGCCTATTCTATATCATTGATTTGGTGGATTAATGAGGTTGATTGATTGATTAATAAAGAAGAAATGAAGGAATTAGATGACGGATTAGAGAGAGAAAGGAGAGAAGGGAGAGAATTGTAGAGAGAGAAAGTAAGATGAATAAATGATTAAGTGTAAATGGAATGAACAACCCCCTCCTAACATGCTAGGAGGGGTTATATATAGCCCACCCTACATGTGGGCTATATGGACCATACATAAAGTAAATAGATCACGAGCCCATTACATAATTATCGTTGGAGCGACCGATCCTTCATAAATACGTAAAACGTATTTCCAACAATCTCCCCCTAAGGGAGGTCGCTCCAAGTTACAAAGTTCTAAATAGTCTATAACTCGTGATCTATGCTAACTAAGATGTGACCGAGACTTTATTTGGAAAAACGTATTTCCAACAATCTCCCCCTAAGGGAGGTCACATCTTTTTACAAAATCTTAAACCTAGCATCTATGCTTGAGTCTTCGATCTTGTTCTTGTGAATATGCTTGATGTGATCTTTGACTTTAGTCTTGAGCATGTTTCCTTGCCTTGACCTTGTGCATTCTTCACTTGTGATATTTGCCTCTTTGTGACTTCATGTTCCACATACTTATACTTTTAAATTCTTGAAAGCTTCAGAGTTTGATACAGCGGAAGACTTGACCTTCAGGCTTTCTTGAATTTGTTGAAGTACTATTTGTATGTAGTATAAGCATGTGGTGACGACTTCTTCTGGATTGTACACCGCAATGCCACCTTCTTGTTACGCTGCATAAGACAGTTAGCAACAAAACAATATACACGGATGAAATGGCTTTGAACATTTCATTCTAATTCGGTAGCATTTTACCTCCGGTCGGTGAAGACCGTTGGACGATATTAAATATCGTACTTGTGGTAGGTAGTTTCAATAAAGAACCTCCTTGACAAGATTTCGCGGGTAAACCCGTTCTCTTTACTCGACCGTCCAAAGCTGACTGCGAACGTAAAGGGTGAATCATTTGGATAATATTATCCGCATGATTTGAAGCCGTCAATTCATGTTCCTGGAACAAGTGACGTTCAATTAAGAACCGCACCATCGTTGCTTTCCAGTTGTCACAAGCTTGATTCATAAAGAATCTTGCAAGTTACCTACCAAGTGCTGTTTGATGTTAACACTAGAAGGATTTCCATTCGTCACTGTAAATACTTAATAGTATTACTCTGAATGTTCTGGCAAGATCATTAAGATATTGCGTAGAGGCCTGGAACGTGTTTAAATTCATTTAAGAATTAAACCACTGTTGCTTTCCAGTTATCACAAGTTTGATTCATAAAGAATCGCACAAGTCACCTACCATGAGCTTTTTGATATTCGCTCAAGAAGGATTTCCATCTTCATTGTAAATACTTTCGTATTACTCGGATGTTCAGGCAAGATCATGAAGATTTTGCGTAGGACTCTTAAGATCTTTCTTACTTTTCACAGTGTGTGAAGAAGCAAGGAATAATGAAAGTGTGTCCTAATGAGATATTTGATGATCTCAAATGGCTCTAGACTCGATCGTGCATTTTGGATTTTTAGTGATCGGAGGCTGGAGAGGAGTGCCACCTTTTCAATACCAGTCTATTCGGAGTGAATAAACCAATAGATAACGTGTTGATCTCCGTGTGATTAAAACAAATACCTTTTGAGAGATATTTGAGTTAGCTGGGAAGGGTTGTGCATTGCATCACTGGGTCCATGATGTCTTTCTTCAATACCGAGAATCATTAGCAAAAATGACCTCAATAGCATATGTATTGACCCGGTTTCTGCCTAAAGTTGTAAGGAGGGCTTCTTTCTTTACACCCTTTATCTTTACATTTCTTTTTCATTCTTCAACCCCTTCAATGCTTACCAATACGTCATCACTAGCACCTTGTTGTGATTGTTCCAGTGCTAACTTAAGTACTTGGTCGGCATTCAGCTACGTTCACAATCTTTCTCCATCTTTCCTAAGGACTACTATTTCTAGCTATGGAATGTCCTTGGGAAGATTCCTCCGGTTCTAGAGAAATCATTGGACTTTAACCTATCCTACCATCCTTATGTCACCACAATCTTCATCGTCGTGAAAAGAGATGTTTTGGGTAAGTGTATGTCACCATGAAATCCATTTTGAAGTGCAAATCCATTTTGCTCCCCCTTAACATATGCTACGATATTCGAAAACATTTCGCACATGTCGGGATGAGCTAACACGTTAAGTCAAACCATTTGTGATTAATCATTTCCCATATTAAATCACATTTTCTCCCCCATATTAAAAATATTAACCCAATCGATGTTTTTAATATCAATTGATTTAATAGCATTTTAAGAAAATTTGGGAAGAAAAATGCAAGTCCAATTATCTTCATGAATTTAACAAGCTCCCCCTCAAATTAATGAGGGTGTACTTGAAACGTAAATTAAATACCTTTTAAACACAAGTGTAAGGTATTTATTACGTGCAAAGATCATATATAATAATGAATTCACAAGATTAGCAATGTACGAGGTTGGACCTGAATAATGGAGAACAGCATATGAAAGAAGCACATGGTTCTTGTTCACGAATGTTGGTCACCTCGTCACGTCCCCGAGAAAATTAATTCTCGTTGTAGAGTCAAAGCTTTCCGGTGAAATGCTTGACTTAAATATGAAAAGCGGGTTGCTATCTGAAATAATAGCAAACCATTTGGAGCATGTTTTAAATCTTTTAAACTTCTGCTCGAACTTTATTTACAACCCCGTGTCATTATTGAATGACATTTCTAGGTTCGTAAATATTATCGATTCCAGAAGACATGCTCGTTTTATCAAAACGTTTTTGAACACACAATTTTGAAAGATTTAGAAAAACCTTTTGAGAAATTCTCGAAAAATTGTGTTCAAAGTTTTGAAAAACAATTACTTGAGCTTAAGATGTTGAATATCTGAAAAGCGAGCTCAAGTCCGAGAAGTTGTGAACTTCCCGTTGTTAAGGATAAGTTACCATCGGCGATAAACTTTCCTTTTATCTGAAGAACGAGTCCTAAGCTGACATTTACTTAGAAGTCGTTTTTCATGAGCTTGAAAACTTTGACTGTTTTAACGGAAAGCTCATGACCGAGAAAGGTTAATTTCTCGTTACGAGGAACAGTTCTCTTATTTAAAAGATACACTTTCCTTTCTGAGCTTAAAACTTCGAATGTTTTAATACAAGCTCATGACCGAGAAAGGTGAATTTCTCGTTAAGAGGATAAGTTATCATAAAAGATAATCTTTCCTTTATTTTAAGTTCGAGTTACAGTCTGACATTTAACTGTAAGTCATGTACACGAGCCTAAACCTTTGAATGGTTTAAATGTAAGCTCGTGTCCGAGAAAATTTAATTTCTCGTTGTAAGGATAAGTTTATCATCGGCGATAAACTTTCCTTTATTTGAAGCACGGGTTACCATCTGATATTTAATGATAAACCATATACACGAGCTTAAAACCTTTGAATGGTTTTAGGGTAAGCTCGTGTCCAAGAAAACTTAATTTCTTGTTAAGAGGGTAAGTTATCGTTGCGTAGATAAACTTCCCTGTCTCTGAAGTTCGGGTCGTCGTCTGTCATTTAACGAGGAGCCATAATGCATGAGCTTAAAAACTTGGAATGTTTTTGATATAAGCTCATGCCCGAGAAAAATGAATTTCTCGTTTTTAGGATAAGTCATCATCGGGATGAACTTTCCTTTCTTTGGAGAACGAGTTACAGTCTGTTATGTGACTGTAAGTCCTTGTGCATGAGCTTAACCATGAATCCCCTGAGACATTTGTTTCTCTGATATCTGCTTCTTCAGCAACCAAACTCTAAGAGTGTCCTTAGTTGAACGGTACACAACGATTGGACCGCTTCGTTCTTTTGGAACATCAACTTTGGTACCTGCATTCTTATTAGGAGTTTGTATACTTTTGCATGGGTTAGAGATATCTATTTTTGAAGCACGTGGGGGATCACAGTTGGCTTTTCTAGTGTCAGAGGTGGCCTGAGGGGATGATTCACTTGTCTTAGTTGGCAATCGTTTCCTTTTATAGAAAATCTTAAGTTCAGGTTTAAGTGATGTATCATCCTTTGCAATTTCCTCCCTAGTAGTCTTTGTAGAATCGGAGACTATCCTAGTTAAAGGGCACTCGTTTCCTACAAGAGTGAAAGATCTACCAGTGGGGCGCCACATTTTACCAACGGGTTTGATTTTAGCGACCCACTGGGATTTAAGTCTAGCACGGGAGTTCACCTCATTAAGCAATTTTTTGATACAAGCATCATGATTTGCCGTAAAGACACATTTTCTACATGTTTTACAAGTAGCATATTTAATGTCCGAGTAAGATCTAGAATCCCTAGATGATTGATTGATGCTCCTAGGATTGGACATGCTACGGTTAGCAGTGTTGGGTAACCTAGAAGGCATCTGACTAGGTTTGAAATTCCTATCTCTTACATGTGTCTTTTGCTTAGCTTCCCTAAGATCAGATTTATGGCAAACGTCATTTGAACTGGTTCTAGACGTGGTCTTCGTATTTTTAGGGAAACTAGAGGCAATCATATGATTTGGTCTTGCTAAAGCTGGAGTGATCACATTGGGCCTAGTTGCTGGAGTGACTGGTCTAATAAGATGAACCAAATCAACTTGGGAGGCAAACCGTGGTCTCGAGGATTGTGGTCGCTCGGATCTAAATGCAGTAGGTTGTCTGACAATCGGTTGTCTGACGAACTGATTTGTAGGCGGTTTCCCCAAGATTGATGGTTTTTCAAGCTTAGTGTCCACACTAGTTCCTCTATTTTTCCTTAACTCGTTTTTCAACGCAGCTATAGCAAATACCTTTTCCTGAACTTGGGCTTTTAACGTTTCATTCTCTTTGAGCACTCTATCTTGGGATGCCAACTTAGATTCAAGCAGTTGAATTTGTTTCAAAAGATTATCCTTTTCAGCTTTAGAATCTAAAACAGTTTGATCCAATTTTCTTTCAAGAACAACGTTTGATTTTTCAAGTTTTTCAAAGTATGTTTCAAATTTGACCGTTTTCTTAGAAAATTCAAGTTTGGCATCCTCAAGATCTTTTGATTGCCGAGCTATGATTGTTTCGAGCTCTTTAATCTTAGAATCAGAATCAGTTAACGAGGCAGTTATAAAGCATTTATCATGATTAACTATAGCATTTTGAACACTTTCTCCCCCATTATGACTTACATCGGATGAATCATAAGTGGTATTTCTATCACTCTTGTCCATCCCATGTTTGTCATAATTAGGTTCAGAATGCTCAATATGCGGCATGTTATCAGCATATACATCATAACCAACATCACATTGTACCATGTTTGCAGGCTCTTCGTCATAAATGGGTAAGGTGTCATCAAGAGAAATCTCGTGAACATTCCCTGACGTGCCACTGATATCATGTTGTCCTTCTGAATCCGTGCTCTTGCCATCGTTAGGCTCCAAGTTGTCAACCGTATGACCATTCTCCTTTTGCATCTGCGTCATTGATTCTTGCACTCCATTAACATACACTTGCTGAAGTTGTGATCTTTGATAAATCGAAGACGAGACCGATGACATGAGTTTCAAAATCGTATCACGGAAAACTCGAAGCTCGGTATGTGTATCTCGAAGAAACGATTGGCAAATCATTGAACTTTCAGGCTTGATGATATTAAATTGGAGGAAAGGCGTGAGGTGTGTCACAAGAGCCTTATATGCAAGTACCGATGCAGAGTGATTAAAGTTATCACGGTTGAGTTGCTCGGCGAGTTCGGTCAAAGTGGTAAAAATGGAGTCGATGAATATATGACGATCTTGTCCAAAGATTGTCACAAATTCGCTCCCTCCTTGAATCCCCGAAAGAGTGACAAGATGAGACTGGAGCATTCGAAATGAAGTTATACCACTTTCCCTAGCGTTGGCTTGCACTTGATGCGATTCTCCCTCTTTAAGTGTCGATTTTAACGATTCCATTGGTAATCGAGGAATAATGATGTGGCTGTTGTTGTTGTCGGGTTTGAACAAGACGACTCGGCTCAAAAATTGTTATCGGCTCAAAAGATTATGAATTAAACCCGATCCAAAATCCCGGCACGTTGACTCGTCACTTTGTCGTCAAATCCGACCACATTAACGTTTAACCCGATAAATATGTTTCACGTTAACCTTTGAAAATACCCGCTTCGACACGATTTGCTAAAAATTACTAAACAAAATGCTAGAAATATAAAAGTGACAAAATAAAAATATAAAATATAAAAGTGAGAAAAAATACAAAAAAAAATAAAATGTGATATTTTTAAAAGAAAAAGGATTAATTTAACCAAAATAGAATAAGGAAATAAAAATAAAAAATCTGATATATTTAGAATGTGATATATTTTAAAAAATCATTTTCTGATATATATAAAAAAAAAATGAAACGTGTAACAAAATGAAAATGTTTTACTCGGAAAATACTTAACTAAAATAGAAAATTAAAAAAAAAAAAATCTGATATAAAAAAAAAAAAAAAACGTTATATAAAAACTTTTGACAAAAAAACGTGTCCCAAAAAAACAGCCCTTGTTTTCTCCGTCAAACCACAACGTTCCAATTATCAACACGTGGACCAATTATCAACGTTCCACCGCCCCACTATCCTTGAATGCTTTGTTATATCCGCCCACTCAAATATCTTAACCTAAATCTATCTCTCTCTCCTAAACTAAAAAACACACACACGACCTAATCTCTCTCTCAAAATAACCAGATTTGCAGCCCAATCTCACACAATTTTAACCTATCTGAATCGAAGCACACGATGATAATAAGAAGGCGACTTCAAGATCCTGTATGGGTCTCGGGTAAGGTTTTCTTTTAATTTTAATGTTTTCGAGTCTCTCTCTTCTACTGTTGAGTCTTTCTGTTGTGTTGTGAGGGTTTTTGGGTTTAGAGTCGGTTTGGGTAAATGAGTTGGGTTTCAGTGTCGAGAGATTGTGATGGGGTGTCGAGTCTGGTGAGGGAGGATTTGGTTTGTGGGAGGGTTTGTAGGGTGTAAGGGGACGAGAGTCTTGGGTGAGGGTAAAGGTGATGGTCGAGTGAGTGTCGAGAGGGTGAGGGTGTGTTTGTTTGTGGGTGAGTGGTATTGTCAGGCGAGTGGTGTCGAGAGTTGTGAGAGAATGGGTGTGGGACTGTTAGGGGACGTGACGAGAGGGTGTGACGGTTCGAGGGTGTTGGGTTGAGTTTGTGTTTAGACGAGGGTGGAGGGTGGGTGTGTTGAGTCGAGAGTTGATTGGTGTTGTGAGATGGGTCTGAGTCGAATGAGTTGTTGTGAGACGAGAGTAGGGATGGGTATGTCGAGGGTGTGAGTCTTGGTTTCTGTTTTTGGTTTGAGTCGGTCGAGGGATGAGAGTCAAGGTTTTGGTCTCGGTTTGTCGAGAGGGTGAGAGGGAGTCTGTTTGTTGAGTCGAAGTTTGGTGAGTGGTTGAGTCTAGTGGTCGAGAGTCTGTTTTGTCAGAGTCGAGAGGGAATGAGTCTTTTTGAAAAGACGATGATTTGCCCGTTTAATTTGAATGGGCTTCATTCGGAAGATTTTGATTCGTTCGGAACTTTGTTTCGTTCGGAACAGTTCCGAATCGGAAGATTTTGATTCGGAAGATTTTGATTCGGAAGACTTCCGAATCGGAAGTGTTTGGTTCGGAAGATTTTCAAAACAATTGATTCGGAAGTTTTTTTTTATTAAAAATTGATTCGGAAGTTGTTCATTCGGATGTTGTTCATTCGGATGTTGTTGATTCGGATGTTTTGTTCATTCGGAACAATTTGGTTCGGAAGAGTTTGATTCGGAAGTTTTCGGTTTGATTCGGAACTTAAATATTGATTCGGAACTTTTTGGTCCGGAAGTTCTTTCACCCGGAACTTTTGGCTCACTCGAAAACCTTGATACCAAATAGGAACTCGGAACTTTTTGACAGATTTGATGGGACTGAGATGGACAGAAACTTTGGACAGTTTGGACAGGACAAAAAATGCCAGATGACCAGGAAAAATGACAGAAAACAGATTCGATAGGACAAAACAAAAAAACTGATAACAGATTAAAAACTGATTAAAAAAACAGATTAAAAAATTAAAGAAAAAAAAATTGATAAAATTATAGAAAAAACAGATTAAAAAACGAAAATTGATAAAATTGATAAAATTGATAAAATTGATAAAATTATAGAAAAATATATGAAAATCTGGATAAAAAAAACGAAAATTGATAAACTAAAAATAAAAAAATAAAAAATACAAATTTTGAAAGAAAAAATTGATAAAATTGATAAAAATTTAGAAATTTATAAAATTGATAAACTTGATACAAACTTTTTATAAAAACTATAAAATTAAAAAGAGAAAAACAAAAACTTTTATAAAAAAAACACTAACTTTTTATAAAAACACAACTTTTTAAGGTTGTATATAAGAAAATTTTGATTTTTATATAAAAATTTGTGATTTTTTATCTAAAAAGTAAGTTAATTTGAAGATTTGATATGATTTAACATATAAAAATACAAACTTTTTATAAAAAATACAAACTTTTTATGATTTAAGCATGATTAAATCAAAACCCACCAAAATCAAAAAGAGATAAAACAAGAATAAACCAAACTAACCATGGCTCTTGATACCAATTGAAGGTCTACGGAATTAATGGCCTATTCTAGATCATGGATTTGGTGGATTAGGTTGGTTGATTGATTGATTAATAAAGAAGAAATGAAGGAATTAGATGAAGGATTAGAGAGAGAAAGGAGAGAAGGGAGAGAATTGTAGAGAGAGAAAGTGAAATGGAAAAATGATTAATTGAAAATGTGAATCAACAACCCCCTCCTAACATGCTAGGAGGGGTTATATATAGCCCACCCTACATGTGGGCTATATGGACCATACATAAAGTAAATAGATCACGAGCCCATTACATAATTATCGTTGGAGCGACCGATCCTTCATAAATACGTAAAACGTATTTCCAACAGGTACTCTTCCGAGTAACACCGTGGCTAATCCAAGAGGGGAGATGAAAGCAATCACCACTCACAGTGGAAAAGGTACCAAGGAACCCGAGCTTCCTATACCTACACCGGTGATTGTGACAAAGGAAAACAAGTCACCTACTCCTATTCCTCAACCTTCTACTTCCCCAATTCCTCCACCTCTTACTTCTACTCCTCCACCACCCAAGGATGTGAGTGATCCTACTATTCCAAAGCCTTCCTCTTCTTCCGATATACCTTATCCCTCAAGGTTGAGAAAAGAGAAGCTCAAAAGCAAGGACGATATTCAAGTTTAAAATAGTGATATTATAACGTGTTCTTAAAATTTTTGACTCAACCCTAATAGACTTATCCAAGTTTATTCTAGAAAGTATCCTTAACCATGTAGACCTTAATTGGTTTATTAGGCTAAGCATCCACGAGTCTCATTATTTGAGATTTTAAATTGTGGAGAACGAGAAATGATAGAGTCAATTATAAGTCGGTATTCTTGCACAAGCACACTTGGTGTGATTATTTGCCTATTCTCCCATCACTTGCTAATAATTTATCTACAATAAGTAAGGTCGTACGATTTTATTGAATAACTTAGCTTCTAGCCCAAGATCGTTTAAAAGTTGCTCGGTAATGATAAGAGTTCATAGCCAAGGCATAACTTATGAAGCGGGGCGCGAAGATTGGCGAGTCCGAAAAGGCCCTAACAAGGCATGAGGATTCCATTTTATTGCTAAAGATACAAGGTGAGGTGAAAAGCATTATTCCCAAAAATCAATATGAAGGATCAAGACTCACGACGAAAAGCAATCAACTCCCATAAAGATCATGGAGAAGTCTATCCGAAAAGACCCTAACAAGGTATGATGATAAATAGATCCAAGTCCGAAAAGGAGGCGGATCGTTGTATCTCAAAATCCCAATTAACGATTGAAGAAATAATGATGAAGTCGTGGTCAACAAAGTTGGAGTATCCCTCAAAAGTCTCCAAGTTAAGAAACTCTATTAACAAAGAGAAGACCATTATCTCAAGAACGTCTCTTAAGATATGAAGTATGAAGTACATGCCAAATATCGGCCCGAGAAAGGTCTCAAATCGTGAAGCGAGTTATGCCAAGATATGAACTTTTTGATATCCCGAGAAGCAGTTTTAAGAGATTTTGTCCTTTAGCTAACTATTAATCAAATCGTCCTACTTTGCTTTCAGCCTAAATAAACTATCGAAATAAGTCCAGAAATGCATCTTCATGATCATTCTAAGACAACAATAAAATATAAGAGATACACATAGGAATAAGGGAGTTTAAGCGTATAATTAAGCCATGTGTGTAAGTGTTTGTTTTGCTAACTTATAATAACAATGATCTTGTTGTTAAGCTTAGTTTGGGGAACATGAAACTTGAGGGTGATAAATCTTCGCAGCTCCGAAGCCCTAATGTAAGTCTTAGATCTCTTTGCGAGTTATCTCCATATAGCTATTTTCAAGTGAAAATGGTTTTCTATCCCTTTTGTTTCCTTTAAAGCTTTATTTCTTCATAGTAGTTTAAATTTTTGTTTTAGTAGAATATTAATAAGGCCAAGGTTGATTGATTATGAGAAAAGTGTAAATTTGATTTATCACTAAGCATTGCATGAGGGCATGGCAATGGTTAAGTGTAGGGGATTTGATAGGTGTGAAAACACCCATCCTTTTACCACTTATTTCTTGCTAAAACAAGACCAAAACGCGTATTTAATGTCATTTGTTTGGAATTATGCGTGGTTTGTGTGTTTGTTGTGTTTTCAGAGCCAACCGGATAAATATTAAAGAAAACATGGGATTGCATGGGTTTTATCGAAGAAAAAGACTCAAGACGAAGTCTATTGTCCAAGAGATGCAAAAGATTTGAAGTCAATGGTCCTATTTGAAGATTTATCGAAGAAAAGGACCAAAGATGGAAGATTTACATATGTCGAAGAACTCAAGTTTATTAAACGAAGAAATTAAAAGACGAGTTGAATTTATTCGTCGACAAATCCCGAATCGAAATCGAAAACGTCAACTTTTCTGAAAAGACGAGAAGACAAGAAGAAAGTGTTGATCCCAAACTTAGATCGATTTAGCTTTATGTATACGAGATTAGATCAAGTAATACACTTAGAGAAACCTTTGTATATCCTTATGATAATCTAAGTGTTATGCGGAATTAACACTTAAACAAGAACACACAATGATATAAACAAACTTTCACTTTGATTAATGATATCAAACTTGCTTACAATGAAAGTAGTTTACGAATGAAAACCTTATTTGAAACAATAACCTAAAGGTCTTCTTTTATAGACATAAGAAGCCTTGTACAATAATCTACGTATCAACTATTCTAGGTAAAGATAAATATAGAAAATACATTGTTGTTCCTATCTTTACTAGAAGTAATCTAGAATACAATAAACGCGTAGAGTATATCTTCCCATCAGTGCTTGTCTTCAATGTATCAACGCTTGACTTTATCTTGTCAACGCTTGAGCTGTCAGCGCTTGTTCTGCTCTTGTCAACGCTTGTTTTACTCTTGTCAGCGCTCAAGTGATCTGGCCTTAATTTATTCCCAACAATCCTCCCCTAAACTTGATATCCACTCTTATGATCAAGTTTTTGAATAAGCATTAAGGACTAGGAGGAATCTTACAAACCTTCTCATATTGGTAATGAATAAATCTGATCAAGTCTTTTGCCACGTCACTTGAATAATCAATTTCCAGCTGAGTGTCCTTCATCTTCTCCAAAATAGCCTTGGATATGAAATACTGACCATCCACAAGTAGATACTCAACAAACTTTGTAGAACTCAAATGGTAAACACCAGCAGCTGAATATAATCTCCATTGAAGACCACTGAGGTCATCTTCAAGATCCTTCTAAATAGCAGGATCCTCATCTTTTGGTCCACACATTCTTTTGAATGTGGACCACAGTTTTATTCCATTAGCTGAAGTTGGTGCTTCAGCCTCATACTTGGTCTCCAGCAACCTCCATAGGTCCACCAAGTCTTCTCTATCACAACTTGCAAACAAAGATATGAGAGTGGTAAAAGTGTGTACCTCTTTGCCATACCTGCCAATTTTCCAAAACCCACATTCATCTTCTTCATAGCTCACAATTGGGTTCCTGGAATCTAGTGGTAACACTTGCACCATATCTGAAGCTTCTAATGGTGAGAGCTTGAGACTCTTTCTTATGACAGCTTCACTTTGATATAGTGGATCCATATCTTTGGGAAACTCAAGAGAAATTCCCTTTTTCACTGGTCTGGGAACAAACATTGCTTTCTTGAGTTCCATTTCTTCTGCAAGTTCTTCTTTCCTTTCATCAGAAAGAAGTCTGAGAGTGTTTGCTTCCTACACTCTCACCCAAATAGGATAAGCCTTGCATTCCAACTCATCAAATGTTAATGCCTTCAACTTCTGATAAGTCCATCCTACTCCATGACATCTGAGCAACATGCAGTATAGCTTCCTTCTATCCCTTTTCAACTCTTAGAGAATATTGCTTGCCTTGTGTTTCAAAATTACCTGGCAATCCTTCTGAACTCTGAGGAGAATCTCCAAACCCCATATTTGATCTGAAGTAGTCAAGTGTGGATTCTCCATACATTTTTCTTCCCAAGCATGATACATTTGAACCACCTCTGGCATGTCAAAGTCAACCTGCAATTTCAACTCTCTCAATTTCTCCTTGGCCAACTCTTCTCCATACTCAAGTCTTTCTGGTTCTATAATCATAACACTTGAGTCTGAGATAGCTCCATCACTTCCTTCTTCTGAACTAGCAACAAATGGTGACTCTTTCACCTCCTTTCTATCCTGTTCCATGATTTGTGCAGCTAATCTTCTATCAAACTCAACTTGAGCCGCATCCTTTGGAACAATCTCTTCTACCATAATACCCTTACCCTTATCTAGTGGATCAATTATTGGTAAGGTAGATGGTGATACCTGTGAAGAAACCTCCTTGATGATGGATGATGACTGGGATACATCACCCTCATGTGCAGGTCTGTCAACGCCCAATTTTGTTCTATCAGCGCCCAAAATATTTCTGTCAGCGTCCAAATTCTCCTTGTCAACGCCCAAATTTCCTGCCTCAGCGCCTTTTGTAATCTCTTCCATCATGGCTGTAAATGATAAATTCAAGTTGGTAGGAGAGACTAAGGACGTATCAAAACCTGTTTGTTTCTTCAAACTTGTAAGGGCCTCAGCAACATCCAAAGATTGACCATCATGGCTGCCCTTATCACTCAGATTTATTGGATCTTCCTCCCCTTTGGAAGATTCCTCCATACCTCTCCTTGCACTTGCAGTCTCCAAAACAACAATCCTCTCCCTCAATTGCTTGAGTTCAAGGCCTTGTGAGCTGACAACTTGTACTAAGTCTGCATTTTGCTTTTGCAAGCTCATGCAGACTACCGTCAATTCCATAAGAGTCATTGGTTCCAGTCTGCCCTCTTCTAAAATGGGTATTTGACCTCCCAAGTCAGATTCATTGGGCATGGATGAGGACTTAATGATGGTGGGACTGTCTTGGCCAGCTTCTAAGCCAAAACCAATAGTCCCAGCCTCATCCAGGTCACCAGCCACACTTGTGGTGGTGGTTCTCTCTGATATATGGCTAGGACCACCAGAGGAGAACACTCCAGTAGTCCTTTGGCGTTTCATCAACCTATATTCAGGGGGTGTAGAAGATGGTGTGGAAGAATGGGTGGATGTGGGTTGGTTAAGGGGTGTTTGGGTTTGTGAAGGTTGTGTGTGAACGTTGGAAATAGGCACATCAACGCCAACATTTAATGTGTCAGCGTCGAAGGGATCTTGGTCAATTTGCATATGTTCAGGTGAAGGTAATGGTTCAGGTATTGGGTCAATTTGTGGTTGGGGGTCTGGTTGGGGTTGAGCTGCTGCAATGACAGCAAGCATAGCTTGGGTTAAGGGTAGATCACGATGGGGTGGTGAGTTCATCTTCATAAAAATAGCTTTCTTTTGCACAGGGATCTCATAAAAATCATTATGATCCCTTGTGCAGTATCCTTGAACATCAAAAACCATTTGCAAAAATCGGGGATAAGCTAAAGTCATTTTGCTCCCCTTATTTTTACACATGCCCTCAAAAATCATTTTTGAATAATTAAATTTTTGCCCTGTCGCAATGCACACAATATCACTTGCAATAGATCTATTGATCTCATTATGTGCAGTGCATTTGGGACTCAAACATTGAACGAGGACATGTATGAGGTACTTCCAAGCTGGGGGAAATTCCTGTTTATGATACTTGTTCAGAGTACCTTCATCAGGAAAAGGATATCCCAAAGCCCGTAGCCCTAGTTCTATTTCATTAATGGGAAGGGTGGCTATACCATCAGCATCATCAAGATGCAAGGCTTGGCGCACCAAAGTCTCAGTAACCACCCAAGGTCTCCCATGAACAATAGAAGTCAATGTAGTCACTCTATTAACTGTTGAGGAACTTACAGTGTTCCAAAACTGTTTAATATGTGTGACTGGAATGAGTGGTGCATGAGAAAGAGCATACCTAAGAGGAGATGCGTTCAAATACGCCACCATTTGTGTGTATTGAGGAAACAGAGTATCATCAGCTTCAAGATACGCGATCATGTTGTGTTGAGTTCTGAACCCCAATTCCAATTCTGATGGTTTAAACTTTGGTGCCATAGTTGAAAGCTGTTAAAGTTGATTGAGGAAGATGAAGTTGATAAGAGAAATTGTGTTAGACAAGAATTATAGATACCCTGTTTAAAAATAGGAGCCAAATTTATAGGAGAAGAAAATGCATGTGATTGGCCCAAAAATAGGCAAGTATTTTCAAAAAGTAATCATGAAAATGTTGAAAAATTATAAGTTTATCTCATGCATTAAATGAAAAGTAACAACTCCCAAAATTACGGCCTAAAAATATGTCAAAAAGTAACAACTGGGTAGGTCCCATTGAGTGTCAACGGTAAAAAATAACCTATCAACGCCCAACGGCTATAATCTTGTCAACGTTTGCCTATAGCCATGTCAGCGTCTAAATTGGTCACAACAACGCTTGGAAAAATACTTGTCAGCGTCCAAAAATAAAAATGTTTAAAAATGAAAAATGACCTTAACAAAGTAATTTATCCTAGAGAAGATAACCAAAAAGTTGATAATTATTATAGGGCGGCAAGCACTGTCCAGTTATGCACACTTGCATAAGCAAGATAGACATAACAGTCCTCTAGTGTCCCTTGCTAACCAAAACTCTTAACAACCAAGTTACCTTATAAAATTCCTTGTTACTCCCATGTAAATCCCATAACAAATATATTCCCAAGTCTCCCAACAGACCACAACCAATTCTAGGCCAAAAATGTCTTGGCAACATGCATAGTATATCAACTTTGCATGCTACAGTGCCTCATGATTTAGTAAAACTAACTCATACTCACATGTGGACACAATCTAGAATTGTGATAAGAGTATCATATGGATACCCAAACATCCTAAAGGTTCCTAAAACCTCCCCTTAAACTGTGATACAAAAGTTTGCCAAAAATATGCATGAACATAAAAATTTATGTCAAGATAGGAATTAAAATTCCAACCATCATCCATAAATAAAAACTTGTCCAAATGCTTCTCCAATGATCCATAAGCAACTCTGTATCCAATGGTATACTGCTAACACCATCTGCACATTTAGATTGAAAACCACAAAACTAACATTGTTGCTGACAACGCCCCGATAACACATGACAGCGTTTAGGGAAGCTTTGTCAGCGTTAGACAATTATATTGCTGACAACGTTGCAAAAACACTTATCAGCGTTCAAGCAACCTTTGTCAGTGTTAGAAAAATATAGTGGAAAATCTAAAGCATAAGACCAATAACAATACATCATCCTGTACATACTTTTACAAAAAGACTCCAAAACACATATTATGTGAGATTGACCATTCCAATACTTGTTACCAAGTATTGAAACCTCCCAGCATCAAAAGGTTTAGTTAGTAAATCTGACACATTTTCCTCAGTGTCAACCCTATCTGGTTGTATTAAACCTTTTTCAAAGCAATCTCTTATAAAATGGTGTCTAATTTCTATGTGTTTAGTTTTAGAATGATGCACAGGATTCTTAATGATGCATAAAGTGCTGTTATTGTCAACAAATATCTTGGTATGCATAAAATTATACCCATAGTCCAACAACTGGTTCTGAATCCATAAAACTTGTCCACAACAAGCAGCTGCAGCCACATACTCAGCTTCAGTTGTAGAATTAGCCACCACTGTTTGTTTCTTGCATTGCCAAGATATTAACCTGCTCCCAAGAAACTGACATCCACCAGTTGTGGATTTCCTATCAAATTTATCACCTCCATAATCACTATCTGAATATGCAATCAGCTCCAATGGTGAATCCTTTGGGTACCACAAACCAAGACTAGGATAGCATCTTAGGTACCTAAAGATCCTCTTCACAGCATAAAGATGACACTCTTTCGGAGTCACTTGATGACGTGCACAAGCACACACAGCAAACACGATGTCAGGTCTGGAGGCAGTAAGGTACATCAATGATCCAATCATGGATCTATAGTGCCTGACATCAACATCTTTCCCATGTCCAATCTTTCCCCAAGGGTGTTCTCTATCCATAGGAGTAGTAGCCCTCTTTTCATGTGAAGAAAAGCCAAACTTCTTTAAGATCTCAGCCACATATTTATCCTGGGAGATGAAGATACCATCTTTTTTCTGCTGAACTTGTAAACAAAGAAAGAAGTTCATCTCCCCCATAGCACTCATCTTGAATTTGTCTGTCTTAAGCTTGGAGAAATCCTCACTCATCTTTGGATCAGTAGGCCCAAAAATGATGTCATCAACATAGACCTGGACAAGCAACACATCCTTGCCTTTCTTCTTTGTAAACAGTGTCTGATCTATGGTGCCCCTCTTGAATCCGTTGTCCACCAAATAGGTAGACAAAGTACCATACCATGCTCTAGGGGCTTGATGAAGGCCATACATAGCCTTTTTGACTCTATACAATTTATCTGGATTCTCTGGATCCTCAAAACCAGGAGGCTGCATCACATATACCTCCTCAACAATAGTTCCATAGAGGAAGGCACTCTTGACATCCATTTGATAGACAGTGAAGCCCATGCAGGATGCATAGGCTAAAAAGATCCTTATAGCTTCAATCCTTGCAACTGGTGCAAAGACTTCCTCATAGTCTATCCCCTCCTCTTGTGTATATCCCTGAGTAATGCTTCGCTTTTGGCTAGGTATAAAATCTTATCGTTCGAATCCTTTCGAATTGAAAACCGGTCTTAAGTGCGACTTAATCGTCTTTTGGTGAATCAAGAGAATGGTTTGGTTTTGATTATCTATTTTAAAATAATAGCAAGAAATTTGAGTGTCGTTGAGTAAAATGGAAGAATAAAGATTAATACTAAAATGACGAGTAAAAATAAATGCATGTAAACTTAAAGGTAACAACGGAAAAATACTAGCACACTAAATAAAACTAACACTTGGAAAACTCTCTAAAAATAAGAACTTAGTTGAAAAGTACTAAAAGAAAGTAAGATCGGACTACACCAAAACTCACAATCGGAATAAGCCAAAACAGCCCCAGATCGGAATGTATTCCGATCTGGTGGTCGTTATATGGGGTATTGGGAGCAATCGGAATATCAATGAAATGGGGCAATCGGAATGTGGGACGAAAGAATCGATCGGAATATCCACAAAGGTTATATCAATCGGAATGTATGGCCTAACCTCAATCGGAATGTTAGCAAATGGTCTAGATCGGAATAACAAGCAAGACTAACAATCAGAAAGTCCAGAAACACTCCAATCGGAATATTAGGATAGCTACTATAATCGGAATACGCAAACAATGGCCAAATCGGAAAGACAAAACCCTTTTCTGATTGGATTCAATCGGAAAGAGGGGTGGGCTCGGTCGGAATAGGCAGCAATCGGAAAGGGGTTTGTACCCTTTCCTAAATTTGTGGAATTCGGTTATAAGCTAATGAATAAGCTATATAATAAGCTTTTCACCAAACTAAGCCGAATCAATGACTAAACCGGATCGAATAAGCACTTATCAACTTATCTAACCCGAAAATAATCAAACTTTTTGGATCAAACAATAAAAACATAAACTTTTTAAGGAAAACTTTTATAAACAAATAAGCTAATCATAAAAATAAGCCAATAAGCACAAAAGTCTTAAAGCTCAGTCAAATGAAAACTTATAAAATGATCAAAAGACTAACTTTTTAAGCACGAAATCATTAAGAACAACACGGATCTATTGAAATTCGCACCAAAAATCAATCTAAAATCAAAGAAAAGTAGAATGAGATTAAGGATTAAAAGCTTAAAATAGAACTTGATTAATGAAAATAAGCAATACAAAGTGTTTAATCTTGAAAGATTAAAATAAAAAGATGAAACTCGGTGAGAGAAAGTTTAAGACTTTCTCTCTCTAAAAAGTGAAAAACTAAAAATTAAAGACTAACTAGCTAACCACTAACTACCCTCCTAATGACTATTAGGAGGGTATTTATAGGGAAGGTGGAAGGAGTGCATGTGTTGCATCTTCTTTCTTGCTTTCTTCACGTTTTCTCGACTCGACTTTAATTCTTTGTCTTTGTCGTCTCGGGATTTGAACTTGTCTTTTAATTTTTTTCTTCTATTAGACTTAAGCTCTTCGACTTCGTTAAACTTCCGTCTTTAGACTTTTTCTTCGATAAATCTTCAGAATAGGTCTTGGACTTCCGTTCTTTTTGCACTCTTGATCTTTTGACTTCGTCTTTTCCCGTTTTCTTCGATAAAAGCCCTTGAAAACCCGTGTTTTCTTCCTTTTTCATATTTTGGTCCTAAAACACAATAAAAACACAAACCACGCATAATTCCGACTTTTACGACATAAATCACACGTTTTGGTCTTGTTATTATTGAAAATAAGTGGTAAAAGGATAAGTGTTTTCACACTTATTAAATCCCCTACACTTGACCATTGCAATGCCCTCATGCAATGCATTAATTTTAAAGCACGGTTTACATTTTCCATCATAAATAACCCACCTTGGCCTTTATTAACTACTAAGCATAAAAAAGATAGAGATAAGTAAAGAAATTAAAAACTTACAATGGGTTTTGGCGGCCATAAACGTTTATCATCCTCAAGTTTCACGTTCCCCATACCAAGCTTAAAAACGAGATCATTGTTATTATAAGTTAGCAAACTATCACGAACTCATGTGGGCCAATTATTCACTTAGACTCCCTTATTCCTAGGTGTATCTCTTATATTTTTTTTGTCTTGAATGATCATGAGGATGCATTGTTTGACTTATTTCGATAGTTATTTAGTCCGAAAATAAGGTGAACGATTTAATCAATAGTTAGCTAAAGGACCAAATCTTTTAAAACCGCTTCTCGGGACCTCATAAAGTTCATATCTTGGCATAACTCGCTTCAGGATTTGAGACCTTTCTCGGACCGATATTTGGCAACGACTTCATACTTCGAATCTTTGAGAGACGTTCTTGAAATAATGGTCTTCTCTTCATAATAGGAATTTCTTCACTTGAAGTTTTGAGAGATTCTTCATCTTTGGACCACGACTTCTTCATTTTTTCTCCAATCTTTATTTTTGGACTTTGATATACAACGATCCGCCTCCTTTTAGGACTTGGATCTATTTATCCTCATACCTTGTTAGGGTCTTTTTGGATAGACTTCTCCATGACTTTTGGGGAGTTTTTGCTTTTCGTCGTGTGTCTCGATCCTTCATATTGATTTTCGATAAATGATTATTCACATCACTTTTGGATCTTTAGCAACAAAATGTAGCCCTCATGCCTTGTTAGGGCCTTTTCGGACTCGCCAATCTTCGCATCCCGCTTCAATAAGTTATGCCTTGGCTATGAACTCTAATCCGTACCGAGCAACTTTTAAACGATTTGGGGCTAGAAGCTAAGTAACCTTTTAAATCGTACAACCTTATTTATTGCAGATAAATTTATTAACAAGCGGAGGGAGAATAGGCTTATAATTAACTCACATAAATTCACGAAAGAATACCAAACTTATAATTAACTCTATCATCTCTCGTTCTCCATAGTTTAAAATCTCAAGGAATGAGACTCGTGGATGCTTAGCCAGTTAAATCAAAGTTTTGGGTTTTCGAGTCGCCTATAGGATCTTGCAAATTCTTAGACGTTTTCAAGTTTAGAATTCGCATTTTAAAGTTCCCTTGATAAACGACTCTCTAGGATCAATTATAGGAACTTGCGAAAAGTTCTTGTTCTTAACCCGTGAGAGTTAAGACTTTCGCGTTTTATAGCTCCCTATATAAAAGCCTAGCAAAACTTAACTTAAACATGTTAAGGATACTAGCTAGAGTAAACTTAGGCAAGTAAACTCGGGTTGAGTCAAAATGTTCACAACTAAGAAAAATCTAAACCACTTATTTGAAAATTTATTCTAGCAAGGAAAGAGAATAAGCATAATAAAGGAAAATACCACTATACGACTAGGCCAAAATAGATTAAAAATTTTGAAAAATGTCGAAAAATCAATTTTTCCGGTTAAAATGAGGGCAAATTCATGGAAAAGACCACTTACTTCGATAGAAGTCCCCCCTACACTTGAGATAAACATTGTCCTCAATGTTTAAGCATGTGGGAGTAAACTCCCCTACACTTATGACATTGTGCACTTTGTTTAAATCTAGCTAAGGAAAGGACAACTAAAGTGAATTCAATGTGAACATATAGAATATGAAATATTGAATCACAAGAGTTTAGGATAGAACCGGGAAGATGGGAAACACGGAATCACGGTTCGTCAAAAGTCATCAAGATAGATCTTTGAAGCTTTAATCCCTGCACAGCACAAGAAACAAGACAACAAACATATGTGGGGCTCCCCTACACTTATTATGAAAGCAGTAAAGGATAGAACACGGGTTGCCTCCCGAGAAGTGCTTGTTTTTGTTCACCGAGTCACGAGCCTGACTCGACCCAATTTTAGTTCATGGGGAACGTGGTGAGGGATGGAATCATCTCTTGAGAGATGTCCTCACCAAAGTACAGCTTCAGACGCTGGCCATTCACCTTGAAACTGGGCCCATTCGGCTGCGAAAGCTCAATGGTCCCATATGGAAAGACTTTGGCGACGGTGAATGGACCAGACCAGCGGCTCTTCAACTTGCCAGAGAAGATCTTCAACCGAGAGTTAAAGAGTAAGACTTGATCACCAACGTGGAACTCTCGGTTCTTGATTTTTGCGTCATGAATGATCTTCGTCTTCTCCTTATAGATCAACGAGTTCTCATAAGCTTCATTCCTCAGTTCATTTAGCTCGTTGAGTTGAACCTTGCGATGATCACCGGATTTGTTGATGTCGAAGTTAGCCCACTTCAAGGCCCAGTGCGCCTTATGTACCAGCTCGATGGGGAGGTGGCAGGCTTTCCCGTACACAAGACGATAAGGTGTACAACCGATCGGGGTCTTGTAAGCAGTACGGAAAGCCCACAGAGCATCATCTAACTTATCGGCCCACGCGGCGCGATGCTCTCCCACAGTACGCTCCAAAATTCGCTTCAATCCACGGTTGGATATCTCGGCCTGCCCATTGGTTTGGGGATGATAAGCGGTGGAAAGACGGTGAGTGACATCATACTTAGCCATGAATCTTGCAAATTGATCATTGCAAAAATGAGTCCCGCGGTCACTGATGATAGCACGAGGAACGCCAAATCGAGCGAAAAGCTGCTTCAAAAAGTTCACAACCACCCTCGCATCATTCGTAGGAAGAGCCTTAGCTTCAACCCATTTAGAAATGTAGTCGACAGCGACGAGGATGTACTTGTTCCCTTTGGAAGATGGAAATGGCCCCATAAAGTCGATGCCTCATACGTCAAAGATTTCACATTCCTGTATGAAATTTTGAGGCATCTCATCCTTATGTGTGATCTTGCCTTGACGTTGGCAAGCATCACAATGCTTAACCATTTCGTGAGCATCACGATAAATGGTGGGCCAATAGAATCTAGAATCAAACACTTTCTTAGCGGTGTAGTTGGGACCAAAGTGACCACCGGTGGGTCCTTTATGGCAAGCTTGGAGGATGTCAAAAGCTGCCGGTCCGTCAACACATTGACGAATGATCAGATCAGCACATTGTTTGAATAGAAAAGGGTCATCCCAAAAGTAAGTCTTAACATCATTCAAGAACTTCTTCTTTTGTTGGGATGTTAACCCTTGGATGAGAATACCACCCGCTAAGTAGTTTGCAATGTCCGCAAACCACGGGGTGCCATCAAGATTGAGGGTTATAGACATTAAGGTCTCAAGGGGGAAAGAGTCATTGATCTATTTGTTCGGATGATCCCCTTGATATAGATCCTCAAGTCTGCTCAGATGATCCGCGGCCAGGTTTTCGGCTCCCTTCTTGTCACGAATTTCAATGTTGAATTCTTAAAGGAGTAAAACCCAGCGAAGAAGTCTTGGCTTAGAATCATGCTTAGTCATCAAGTACTTCAACGCGGAGTTGTCCGTGTAAACGATGGTGGGAGATAAAACAAGATAGGGACGAAATTTCTCAAAAGCATAGACAACAGCTAAAAGCTCTTTTTCGGTTGTCGTATAATGCAATTGAGCCCCTGTCATTGTTTTGCTAGCGTAGTGGATTGGTTGGAAGTGTTTATTCACTCGTTGGCCCAAAACCGCACCAATAGCAAAGTCGCTAGCATCGCACATCAATTCAAAAGGCAGCTCCCAATTAGGGGTAACCAAGACCGGTGCCTTAGTTAGCTTATCCTTAAGATGATTGAAGGCTTGGAGACACTCTTTAGAAAAGATAAAAGGAGTATTTTTTTTCCAAGAGGTGGGTCATCGGGCGAGCGATTTTAGAGAAATCCTGAATGAATCGACGATAGAAGCCCGCATGACCCAAAAAACTACTCACACCCTTCACGGTTGAAGGTGGAGGTAATTTGGCTATGACATCTACTTTAGCACGGTCGACTTCCAGACCGGCTTTAGAGATTTTGTGTCCTAGCACAATGCCTTCTTTTACCATAAAATGGCATTTTTCCCAATTCAGAACAAGGCGAGTGTCTTCGCACCGCTTAAGCATACGTTCCAAATTGGCAAGGCAAGAAGAGAAGGAATCCCCAAAGACTGAGAAATCATCCATGAAGACTTCCATGGTTTGCTCAACCATGTCATGGAAGATAGCCAACATGCACCTTTGGAAAGTCCCGGGGGCATTGCATAAGCCAAAAGGCATTCGTTTATAAGCAAATGTGCCATAGGGACAAGTGAATGTTGTCTTCTCTTGAACTTGGGGATCGATGGGTATTTGGAAATAACCCGAGAAACCATCAAGAAAGCAGTAGTATTCATTACCCGCTAAACGTTCAAGCATTTGGTCCATAAAAGGTAGAGGGAAATGATCCTTTCTCGTGGCATCATTGAGTTTGCGGTAGTCTATACAAACTCTCCACCCAGTAACGAGACGGGTAGGAATCAACTCGTTGTTTGCATTGGGCACAACGGTGATGCCGCCTTTCTTAGGCACACAATGGACTGGACTAACCCATGGTGAATCCGAAATAGGGTAAATCATACCCACATCAAGAAGTTTGAGAACCTCTTTTTTGATTACTTCATGGATTTTAGGATTCACCCTTCGTTGGCTTTGAATTGTGGGCTTAAAGTCGTCCTCCATGAGAATTTTATGTGTGCAAAAGTGAGGATCAATTCCGCGGATGTCGGTGATTTTCCAAGCGATAGCTCTTTTATGCTTCTTCAACACGGCGACAAGTCGGGCTTTTTCGTCTTCTTTTAGATCCTTTGCGATGATGACCGGTAACTTCTCATTGTCTTCCAGGAAAACGTACTCAAGATGAGGAGGTAGGTCCTTAAGCTCGAGAGTGGGAGGATCCTCAATAGATGGTGAAACTAACGATGGATCATCATTAGTCACCTCTTTAGGAGAAGGAGGAGACAACGGGTCCTCATTGAGAAGTCTCTCAATAGTACGAATGTCTTCATCCCAATTGGTGGACAAATTATCATACTTAATATCGAGAGGACCCAAGCTAGCTTCGAAATCATCCAAGTCACTTTCTCCAAAAGGAGTCAATGCTGGAGCAATTGAGGCAACGGTCTCAACATTGGGTAGAGAAGAGAGAGTACTTTTGCAAGCATCATGAAAATGTTCTTCACAAGCCTCATCGAGAACATCAATAGCATTAACACTCTAATATGAATAAGGTTGCTTAGAAATCTTACCCATGTTGAAGACAATTTTATCGTCACCAACACTCATGATTATTTCGCCCGCGGCTACATCAATAAGAGTGCGACCGGTCCTCAGCAATGGATGTCCAACGATTAATGGAACACGGGGATCCATCTCGTAGTCAACGACGACAAAATCCGCCGGGAAGGTGAATTTGTCAACGCCAACAAAGACATCTTCAGCTATCCCCACTGGGTAAGCAACCGTACGGTTGGCTAATTCCAAAGTCATTTTGGTGGGGACTAGCTCGGGGAGAGATAATTGCTTCCAAACACTTAAAGGCATTAAGTTTATACTGGCACCTAGATCGGCTAGGGCCATGCAATTCTCTACTCCCGGGAAGTTGCAAGGAATCAAGAAGCGACCCGGATCACCAAGTTTGTTGGGCAATTTCCTTAAGAGCACTGCTGAGCAGTTCTCATTAAGTTGGGTCTGAGCGATGTCAAGAAGCTTTTCTTTATCACTTAGAAGATCTTTAAACATCTTAGCGTATTTGGGCATGTGAGCGAGAGCCTCGGCAAAGGAGATGTTAAAATTCAATTGTTTAAACATTTTTAGAAAGTTTGAAACCTGAATATCATCCTTGCTCTTTTGCTTCTCTTTCCTCAACCTTGAAGGATAAGGTATATTGGATGAAGAAGAAGGCTTTAAGGGAATAGGATCACTCACAACCACGGGTGGTGGGGAAATGGGGATAGAAGGTGGAGGAGGTGAGGAAAGTTGCTCGTTTTCCTTGTTCACAATCACGGGTGGAGGTGTAGGAAGCTCGGGTTCCATATAACCTTTTCCACTATGAGTGGTGATTGCTTTCATCTCCCCTCTTGGATTCGCAACGGTGTTACTCGGAAGAGTATCCGAAGAAGAGGGTTGATTACCTTGGATGAGCGTACCAATCATATTACGAAGGTGAACCACTTGATTATTAAAAGAGTTTTGCATGTTTTCATTAATTTCATTGTTGTGTTTTGCCATATCATTCCTTAGCTCAGCTCGAATATCGCTCCCTTGTTTCACCATGTCATTCTTCAAGTTGACAAATTGACTCTGAAGATTCGTCACCATCTCACGATTAGTCTTCATGAACGTCTCGACGTCTTGGTTTACTGCCATCGGTTGATTGAGAGGTGGAGCTTGGTAAGCTTGAGAATTTCCTTTAGTTGGGTATGGGTTTCTTTGGGATTGATATTGATTTTGAGCACGAGGTTGGGATTGGTTGTTTCGGTTATAGCTTTGTTGTTGGTTTTGGTTTGCAGGAGGGAAACCGGGAGGAGCAAGATAATTGTTGGAACGATAACTTAGCAAGCCACGGTCTCCTTGAGGGCAGGTTTGATAGCCTCCCGTGGGATAAGTGCCGTAAGCTGCGTTAACGTTTTCAGAATAATTGCCTTGAGTGGAAGGACAATCATTGTAAGAATGAGGACCACCACATGTGTCACAAGAAATAGCAACGGCTTTAGCTTGTTGAAAGTTGTTTGTGGCTATGGACATGAAATCTTTGTGCATCATTGAGATTTGTCGGGTAAGTTCAGATATCTCGGGAGTGGAGGTAGTAGAAGAAACACTGACTCTCGAGTTAGATCTTGAGGATGCGGATGAATCCCAATTCTTGTGGTGAGTAGTCATGTTTTCAATCAACTCTCGACACTCCTCCGGTCTCCTTTTCATAAAAGTACCACCGGCGGCGGCATTGATCGTGTCACGATCACAAAAAGTGAGACCATTGTAGAAGGTGTCAATGAGAGTGACAGGGAGCATATTGTGATTTGGACAGCGGTCGATCAAATCATTGTACCGTTCCCAAGCATCGAAAAGTGATTCATCATTCTCTTGCATGAATCCACTGATTTGGTTACGAAGGCTAGTGACCATGGATGGGGGAAAGTAACGCGATAAAAAGCGTTGAGTCATGTCGTTCCACGTATGAATAGAATTCTTAGGAAGACGGTCAAACCATTTTTCGGCATGGTGAGAAAGCGAGTGTGGAAAAAGTTGGAGGCGAAGGTCATCCATAGAAACACCGGAGCACTTCATGCTTTGGGTCATGGTAATGAATTTGTCGAGGTGTTTGTTGGCATCATCATCCGGAATTCCACAAAATGGGTTCGTTTGCACTTGCTGGATCATGTGATGCTTCAACGAAAACTCCTGAGCCGTGACGTGCATTGGCGCAATCGGGCCTCCGCGTCCGTTCATGGTGAGTTGACACAATTGTTGTTGTTGTTGTTATTCAAATTGGGTAGGTGGACATTGTTGTTGTTGTTGTTGTTGTTGTTGTTATTCAAATTGGGTAGAGGTGGGTGATTATTGTTGTTATTAAAACCAGCCATATCTAAATCTTCACGAGTCTCGGGCTCACAATAGTTCGAAGATCTAGTACGCATACACCTGCAGAAGAAAAATATACACAAAGAAAATATCTATATAATCTTTTTGGTGCAAAACCTTATGAAAATAATTGTTGTTTTATGATTTTTTTTATGTTTTTGTATTTTTGAAGAGTTTTATATTTTTTAGGATTTTTGAAAATTTTTAGAGCAAGGAAAATAACGTTCAAAGAACGGATCCCAAAATTCAATGCGTCTCTCACTAGAAACCGTTTATCGTAACGAAAAGAGCCGGCAGCGGCGCCATTTAATACTTCGCTTTTGGCTAGGTATAAAATCTTATCGTCCGAATCCTTTCGAATTGAAAACCGGTCTTAAGTGCGACTCAATCGTCTTTTGGTGAATCAAGAGAATGGTTTGGTTTTGATTATCTATTTTAAAATAATAGCAAGAAATTTGAGTGTCGTTGAGTAAAATGGAAGAATAAAGATTAATACTAAAATGACGAGTAAAAATAAATGCATGTAAACTTAAAGGTAATAACGGAAAAATACTAGCACACTAAATAAAACTAACACTTGGAAAACTCTCTAAAAATAAGAACTTAGTTGAAAAGTACTAAAAGAAAGTAAGATCGGACTACACCAAAAACTCACAATCGGAATAAGCCAAAACAGCCCCAGATCGGAATGTATTCCGATCTGGTGGTCGTTATATGGGGTATTGGGAGCAATCGGAATATCAATGAAATGGGGCAATCGGAATGTGGGACGAAAGACTCGATCGGAATATCCACAAAGGTTATATCAATCGGAATGTATGGCCTAACCTCAATCAGAATGTTAGCAAATGGTCTAGATCGGAATAACAAGCAAGACTAACAATCGGAAAGTCCAGAAACACTCCAATCGGAATATTAGGATAGCTACTATAATCGGAATACGCAAACAATGGCTAAATCGGAAAGACAAAACCCTTTTCCGATTGGATTCAATCGGAAAGAGGAGTGGGCTCGGTCGGAATAGGCAGCAATCGGAAATGGGTTTGTACCCTTTCCTAAATTTGTGGAATTCGGTTATAAGCTAATGAATAAGCTATATAATAAGCTTTTCACCAAACTAAGCCGAATCAATGACTAAACCGGATCGAATAAGCACTTATCAACTTATCTAACCCGAAAATCAAACAATAAAAACATAAACTTTTTAAGGAAAACTTTTATAAACAAATAAGCTAATCATAAAATTAAGCCAATAAGCACAAAAGTCTTAAAGCTCAATCAAATGAAAACTTATAAAATGATCAAAAGACTAACTTTTTAAGCATGAAATCATTAAGAACAACACGGATCTATTAAAATTCGCACCAAAAATCAATCTAAAATCAAAGAAAAGTAGAATGAGATTAAGGATTAAAAGCTTAAAATAGAATTTGATTAATGAAAATAAGCAATACAAAGTGTTTAATCTTGAAAGATTAAAAGAAAAAGATGAAACTCGGTGAGAGAAAGTTTAAGACTTTCTCTCTCTAAAAAGTGAAAAACTAAAAATTAAAGACTAACTAGCTAACCACTAACTACCCTCCTAATGACTATTAGGAGGGTATTTATAGGGAAGGTGGAAGGAGTGCATGTGTTGCATCTTCTTTCTTGCTTTCTTCACGTTTTCTCGACTAGACTCTAATTCTTTGTCTTTGTCGTCTCGGGATTTGAACTTGTCTTTTAATTTTCTTCTTCTATTAGACTTAAGCTCTTCGACTTCGTTAAACTTCCGTCTTTAGACTTTTTCTTCGATAAATCTTCAGAATAGGTCTTGGACTTCCGTTCTTTTTGCACTCTTGATCTTTTGACTTCGTCTTTTCCCGTTTTCTTCGATAAAAGCCCGTGAAAACCCGTGTTTTCTTCCTTTTTCATATTTTGGTCCTAAAACACAATAAAAACACAAACCACGCATAATTCCGACTTTTACGACATAAATCACACGTTTTGGTCTTGTTATTATTGGAAATAAGTGGTAAAAGGATAAGTGTTTTCACACTTATTACTGAGCTACTAACCTTGCCTTGTTTCTGACCACAATGCCTCTTTCATCTCTTTTGTTCCTTAGAACCCATCATGTCCCTATAGGTCTAACATATCTGGGACAATCAACCAGCTCCCAAACATCCTGAATAGCAAATTAGTGAAGCTCATCCTGCATTGCTTCCACCCAACTTGGTTCTTTGAGAGCATCAAATATTTTCTTGGGTTCCTGTTGTGACAGAAAACAGGCAAACAAACATGCTTTCACAAGAGGGGTATCAACCTTCTTGTGTATATTGGCAATAAACCCACCAAGACCTTGATGAGATCTTCTAGTCTGAACTGGAGTATTAACATTACCAATGATTTGTGAAGGAGGATGATTCTTCATAGTGGAAGTAAGAACTCCTCCCTCAAACAATCTGGTATCTTCAACCTCATTCTCCATGTTGCCAATATCTTCTTCATCAGACTCTCTTTCATCAATATGAGGATGAACCTCTTCATAGATATTGGAAGGTTCACCTTGTTCAAAAATGGAAGAGAAAAGATGTGCAGAATTGTTGTCAATGCCTGAACCTTGTTTGTCAGCGCTTGGGCTAACAACGCTTGAACTGTTGTTGTCAACGTCTGAACCATCAACGTCTGAATTGTTCTTGTCAGCGCTAGATTTACCTTTGTCAGCGCCTGAAGGACCATGCATGTTTGTATCTGGTGGTACTTGGAAACCACCATTATCTTTACCACCACCAGCAGCAGCAGCAAAAGCATCTGTCCAAATGGGAATTGTAACATATTCTTGTATAGGAGATGTCTTTTCTGCTTGTGATCCAACCTTTTCATGAACCTGTGTACCTGAAACATCAACAACTTGTTCCTCCACAACATTTGAAGTTACCTTCACAATGTCTGGATTAGTGACAGGCATATAATTTAAAGTTCTAGATAAAGGTTCCAAATCAAACAACCAATTAGGACCACTTTCAGGATCACTAGGTTTATTTTCTAAAAACCTAACATGTACTCTTTCAAGTATGCGTTTTTCTCCTTTAAGATAAACCCTATATCCCTTGCTCTGCACTGAATACCCCATGAAGTAGCCTTCATCACCTTTTGCACTAAACTTACCTAAGGCATCACTAGTGTCTAAAACTACTACATGACAACCAAAAGGTCTGAGGAAACCAATATTAGGTTTTCTTCCCCAAAGTAACTCATAAGGTGTTTTGTTCTGAATTTTGTTAACCAATGCTCTATTTTGAACATAACAAGCTGTATTAACAGCCTCAGCCCAAAAGGCTATAGGAAAATGAGCATCAGCCAACATTGTTCTGGCTGCTTCAATTAGGGTTCTATTTTTCCTCTCAGCAACCCCATTTTGCTGTGGGGTTCTTGCAATACTAAATTGCCTAGTAATTCCTTTCCTGGCACAGAAATCATATAGCTTCTTATTCCTAAATTCACCACCATTATCACTCCTAAGCATTTTAACTTCATTGCCAGACCTCTTCTCAATCTGAGTGATAAAATCAATTAGAATATCAGCTGTGTCACTCTTCATAGCTAGAAAGAATGTCCAAGTAAACCTAGAAAACTCATCTGTGATGACAAAGCAATATGACTTACCATTCAAACTTTCTATATTGGTTGGACCAAAGAGATCCATGTGTAGCATATGAAGAGGTCTAGAACTAGTATGCACCTGTTTGGACTTGAATGAGACCTTGTGCTGCTTGCCTTTAAGACATGCAACACAAGAGTGGTCATTGTGGAAGGCCTTCTCAGGCAAACCATCAACCAAGCCATGTCTCACAAGCCTATTTATATTCTTAAAATTTATGTGCCCTAGTCTCCTGTGCCACAAATTACTCTCATCTACTGAAGCTTTAGCATTAAAACAAGACATATTATTATTCATTTTAATCCCATTCAAATTCACATTGTATATGTCTTTATGCCTAGGTGTTCTATACTCAATATATTTCTCATCAGGGATCTTAAAATCCTTGCTTAACACCAAACACTCAGTATCAGTAAACAAAACTTTATTTTTGTTATCACAAACTTGTGATACACTAAAAAGGTTGTAATCAAGTTCTTTTACCGAAAATACGTTCTTAAAACGCAAATTCTTGGTGAGAAGGGTTCCTTTGCCTGTGATAGTACCATATCCGCCTCCAAAGTAAACCTTATCACCATCCTTAATGGGAGTGAAGTTTGTGAGATAATCTTCCTTCCCTGTCATGTACCTTGAGCATCCACTATCCCAATATCCATAATCATTGACCTGTCTTTGAATGCCCTGCACATAAAGAAAACAAATTAGTTTTCTTTGGGAACCCAAGTCTTAAAAGACTTGGATTCATCTGGTTGTTCAATAAGAACAGACTTAGTTCTCACAACAACCCCATTTTCATCCTTTTAGGATGAAATACCCAGTTAACCCCAATAGGTTTTGTAATGACCTTTGAAATGTAATTAAATCTGTTGCAGGTCATTGAAATCCCATTATCATTAGGGTTTTGATCTTTCTTGGGTCTCCATGTTAAGCTTGAAGAAGCTTTAGACCCCTTACCCTGTGGTTGCAAATATTTAGGTCTGGTCATGTTTCTGTCAGCGTTGGAATTGGTCTTGTCAACGCTGAAATTACCCTTGTCAGCGTTGAACCTAGGGTTTGCTACAAAAACCCATTGCCTATTCGACCAGGTGTTTGTCTTTTGAAATGGTCGTTGTCCATGAGTGTTAGACCCTCAAGTGAAGAATGGGGCCAGTCTAACAACTTGTGGACTTTGCTGCACACAAGGTTTGGGTCTGACAACGTTTGACTTTCTAACAACGTTGACTTTGTTCTTGTCAGCGCTGAAATTGTTCCTGTCAGCGCTGGCTTTGGGAGCGTTGACACACTTGTATGCCAAGTGTGAAAAGCTACCGCAAGTGTAACAAGATTTTCTAGACACAACCTTAGGTCTAGAAGAGAAGAAGCCTGTTCCACTATTGCTAACTTGGCTCTTGGGTGACCTAGTATTCCTATACATCTCTGCATATTTAATGCTAGGTTTTCTATCAGTGTTTGAGCCTAGGTCAACAGCTTTACCGGTGATTGGGTTTGTAACCTTAATGGGAGTTGACTCATTGGGACTTTCACATAGCAAGCCACCCTTCACAAACAAAGTAGGGTTAGCTTTCTTCCATTCATTCAGGTCAATCAACTTTTGTTGGTACTCTTCAACTGGAGTGACAACTCTTGGTGGAGGAATGAATTCCTCCTCTTGGAATTCTGGCAAACCAGTCCAAGATAGGTCCTTTTGCTGGACACCATAGAAGTCACCAGCTGGTGGTGGAACCAAAGAGTAATCATTCATCCCAATCCCAGTCATGTCCTTAGAATCTCTTTGTTTACTCACACATTCTCCTAGTTTTTGTGTGGCCTTATCAAATCTTTGAATTTTAAGGCTAACATTATCTTTATTCTTACTGGCCTCATCTAACTTAGCCTGTAACTCACCATTAACCCTTTCCATGATGTTTCTAATATCCATACTAGCATTTAACTCATGTTTTAAGATATTTATTTTATCTTTTAAGTCAAATTCCATTTTCTTGTATTCAGAAACGGTTTTCTCAGTTTGAGTGAGAGCTACTTGGTAATTAGACAGTTTGCACTTTTCAGTACTCACATCACTTAATAATCTTAACACCTCTTTGTTAAGTTTCTCAGTGTTTAACCTACAACCTTTACTACAAAAAGCATCATTGTATACCTCATTATCAGATGAAGAAGAGGAGTGTGCCATGAGAGCATATTCAACATGCTCTTCTTCTTCAACCTCAGCAACCAAAGCTTTATCCACTTCAACATTCTTAGCCAGAAAACTCCAATCCCATCCCATACCATCAATTCCTTGAACTGCAACCATGGCTTTGGAATCCTGAGCTTTAACAACTTGACTTGAGGGTTTACCAGCATCAGATCTTCTAAGAGATCTGCATTCCCTCATGAAGTGCCCCATACGATGACAGTTGTAGCATTCAACTTTGGATTTATCAAATCCAGCTGTGTCTTTTGCATTAAAGGTCATCTTCTTCTTAAACATTCTGTTCCACCTATTTGCTCTTATACTAGCAAGAGCCATGTTCCACTTAATGTCCATCTCTTCCAAGTGCTCATCACTTATCTGCTCAAGGTCCTCATATGTAATCACTGAACCATTGGGCAAAGAAGCAATATAATCACATACAGTATCCAAGTCTAAACCAGCAAGTTTAACTCTTGGGGAGTCACTCTTGAATGTGTCAGCGTCTGAATAGGAGACGTTGACAGGACTTGTTCCAGCGCTGACATATGATGATCCAGTAACTGGATGCATGTAAGAGTCCTTCTGATTGAATTGACCTTCACTATGAGAGAAGAAGGCCATGTTACTGGTGGTAGACTTGCTTCCATGCTCTAAAAGAGTTTCACTCTTGTAAGTATTATTGGCAAGAATAGATCTTGCCTCAATCTTCCATACCTCACCAAGACTTTTAAGAAAGGTAGCATTAATGTCAACATCACCAAGTTGTGTCCCCATGAAGGAAAACTTGCTTGTAATGTCAAGCAATCTGCTTCTCACACTACTCAGTTTCTCATTGGGTTGAGCCTTGAAAATAGCATAATCATGCATGAGTTGCTTTTTCTTCTCTTCCTTAGTGTCTGCATTGCCACCATATGCAACTTCAAGAGCTTCCTAAAGGTTTTTAGCAGATTCATAGCCTCTATATTTATGCTGGTTCTCTTGTCCCAAAGAGACTTTCAGAATATTTAGGGCTTTCATGTCGACCCTTTTCTTTGCTACGTCATCAGCAGACACAGCTCTACCATCTCCAGGTTTTTCTTTCTTATCTTCTTCAGAACATCCAGCAACAGCTGATCTTTGAGTGATAACATCAGCAATCTTTTGGGCTTTATCGAATGTGTTTCCATATTCAATGATCTCCCAGAGTGTGTAGTCATAGATCCCCAGATATTGCTCAAAGTTGAATTTCCACAAATCAAAGTTGGTTGCATCAAGCATGGGAATCTTGATGTTTGGTAAAGGTGAGGAGGAGGAGGTTATTGCTTCAGACATGATGTTGTTAGGGTTTTTGAGAAAATTAGGGTTTTGGTGATTTTTAGGGTTCTTGTGTTCTTTAAGATCAAAAGTTCCTCAACAAGCTCTGATACCACTTGTTGATCCCAAACTTAGATCGATTTAGCTTTATGTATACGAGATTAGATCAAGTAATACACTTAGAGAAACCTTTGTATATGCTTATGATAATCTAAGTGTTATGCGGAATTAACACTTAAACAAGAACACACAATGATATAAACAAACTTTCACTTTGATTAATGATATCAAACTTGCTTACAATGAAAGTAGTTTACGAATGAAAAACTTATTTGAAACAATAACCTAAAGGTCTTCTTTTATACACATAAGAAGCCTTGTACAATAATCTACGTATCAGCTATTCTAGGTAAAGATAAATATAGAAAATACATTGTTGTTCCTATCTTTACTAGAAGTAATCTAGAATACAATAAACGCGTAGAGTATATCTTCCCATCAGTGCTTGTCTTCAATGTATCAACGCTTGACTTTATCTTGTCAACGCTTGAGCTGTCAGCGCTTGTTTTGCTCTTGTCAACGCTTGTTTTACTCTTGTCAGCGCTCAAGTGATCTGGCCTTAATTTATTCCCAACAGAAAGGGAGAAAGCCCACTCACCAACCAACTTGAAGACCTATAAATAGGACCTTCCTTCACACATTTTGGGCTAGCTTTTAATTTCCAGTCTTTTCTTTTTCTTTGTTTTCGTAGGAAGCCAACACCATTAAGGTGTTGGTGATTTTTCATTTTTGAATCTTGTAAGTTTAATCTTCCCTTTAGTTTACTTAACCTTTATCAATCAATACAATCATTCATTTCATCTTGTTCATCTTCATCTTTTTGATTTAAAGTCTCAAGTTCTTATCTGGTTGATTTTGATCTTTAAAAGTAAGTGGGTTTTGTGTTTTTGTTGTTTTGGTTTGATGATTATTGTTAGTAAATGATTGGTGGTTAGTTTTGTTTAAGTTTTGGTTAAAAACTTGGTTGATTTTGGTGAAAATCGTGCTTTATTGTTTTCCCTGTTCTTCTCACCCTTCATCAACCCAGATTCCGAATGAAGTCCATTTATTCGGATGAAGGGTTTTGCCATAATATTCCGAACGAAGCAATTTGTTATATTTGTTCCGAACCAAATTTTCTTTTAATGTTCCGAATCAGTTTTTAAATATTCCGAATAAAGCTTTTTGTTTTATTATTCCGAATCAGTTTGTTTTCAAATATTCCGAATCAGTTCGTTCATCCGGAATAATCAATATTCCGGATGAGTTGAAATATTCCGAATCAAGGATTTTAGTTTATTATTCCGAATCAGTTTTTATTCCAAACGAGCAAATTATTCCGAGTGAGAACAACATTCCGGATCAACCTTTTATTCCGAATGAGTTCATTTAAATGTTCCGAATGAAGGTTTATGATTAAATATTCCGAATCAATTTTATTCCGAATGAAGGAAAATGTTCTGAACCAAATACTTATCAGATTATTCCGGATGAGTGTGTGTTCCAAATGAAGCAAATCTTCCAAATGAGTCCAATTCTTCCGAATGAGCAGATTTATTCTGCATCAAAGTTATTCCGAATGAACTTTTTGTGTGATATTCCGAATCAAGCATTTTTTCAGTAAGGGTAATTTATTGTTTATGTTTGATTGTTTAATTTTAATTCATGCTTTATTTTATTAACCGCTTTTAATTAAATTGCTTGCTTTTAGTTCATCTTTATTTACTTCACTCATTTACCTTTTTAGTAGCTTAGAAAACCAAACCCCTTTTTGTAACCAAGAACAACTATTCCACTTTGAACCGTGATCGATTCGAGAAGATACCGAGAATTAAATTGAACCCATTGAAAAACCAAGTATCAGCCTCTTTATGCATGCCACCTCCAGTAGGTGCTGAAGGTGGTGTCTGGCTTGGGTTCTTGTCCTTGGCTAAGGACTTGGCTTTCTTAGAAATGTAGCCTTGGGATACATCAGAAATCTCCTTTGATGAAGATTATGTGTTGGCTCTCCTCTTCTTGGACTCACGTTTGGATTTTTGAGTATTAATCAGTGTTTGCTTCTTATGTGGTCCAGATGAAGCTTCACGCTTTTTGCCTTTTAGATCCCTTTCTCTAGTTAGAGAAGTGTCTTTTGGAGCTTTATACACTACTGGCCCCTCTGCTGAACAGATGGCTAGCATGGGTTGTGTGAATGGAGGATCAAGGGTACTAACTGGAATGTTCCAGCGCTTAGGCTCAAATGGTTGAAATACCAATTTTTCTCCCTGGAGCCGAGTAATTGAATCTCCAAGATGGTTAGCAAAAATTAGGGACAAAAATCTGGTGTAAACCATATTTTTCTTCCTTGTTCGTTTCTCCAATTTCCCATGAAGATCTTTAAAAATTAACCTTTAAAAATCAACTTTGACCCCCTTGGCCAGACAGTATAAAATGATTGCATCTTTTTGGTTAATCTGATCAAGCCCACCAGTTTTCCCCCCAAGCACTCAATCAAAATTGTCATCAATAACTTCCACTTAGGTGGCAAGCAAAATCTCTTCACCCCCCCTTTTAGTAATTTCCTCAATATACCCAATCTCTTTGAAAAACGTTTTACCACTGTAAAATCCTCGGGTATAGCCTCATAATCACTAGGGTTTTCTAAGTAATCCCAACCTAACACCCTTCTAAAAATTTTCAAACCAATTTTAACATGAAGAGCAGCAGATGTAGAAACAAACGCAATAGATTTCTTATTTTTAGAAGGTAGTGCAGTAAACCAAAACTCTTTCAAAATGCTTTGAACCATCATACCTGGATCTTTAAATAGGGTTTTATAAAGAACACATTTTGAAACAAAATCCAAGACTTCTTTTCCACTTATGGATGAAATTGAGTTTGGGTTATGAAGAACAAGATTGTTGAGTTTGAAAATGATATCTTCGATTGGGTAGTTAACATGGGATGATGGATCAAGAGTAATCTCAACATCATGTTGTGAAGATGAACCTGCCATTGTTGAGTGTGTGTTTTTTCTTGATGAAAGAGAGAGAGTTTGTGTGTGTTTTTGAGATAAAAGTTTTGTAGGCGTGATTCAAAATCCAAGTTCAATGGATTTATATAGAAACTTAGAAAGAATTTTAAAGTTTTTAAAACCGTTTGAAGAAGTTACAAAAAATTTAGGATTTCTTTTGAACATTTGGCACAAACTCTCTCATCAATGTTCTACAAAAAGATGATTTTTTTCTGTTGCTTTGAACAGTAAAACGCCTCTTGTGTCAAGAGGGTTGTTGACTGTAGATGTTGACGTTTGATTTTCCTTAATAAATTAACAGTACTTTTTAAAGAATTTTTTTGGATTTATTCAAAGAAAATTCAATGCCATTTAATTCTTTTCAAACACATGATTGGTTTGTTTTAAAAGCTGTTGGCCAGATATGCTGAACCGGATGGTAATACTTGTGAGCTTCAGTGCGTCAAATGAGGCGACAAAATCCCATATACATGTTCACATAAGTGAACAAGACATATGACATTGCACACTCCTCTACTCAGGCCTAGCTACTCATTTGTATTAAAAAAAACTTTGTTTAGAATTATGAAGAAACACTAATGATTTTTATGATTAGCTTTTCAGCTTCAGTGTGTTAGATAAGGCAACAAAACATCATGTACACAATCACATAATATGAAATAGACACATGACATTGCACACTCCTTTACTCAGACACTGCTACTTTACATAAATAAAAAAACTTTGTGAAATACTGAACCTTAGGACTCTTTAGTGAATTCTGAAGGTTCAGGCTTTGTATCATCAATGTTCAACATACCAAGCTCTAAATCTTTTGAAATTTGGTTCGTCTAGTGGTTTGGTGAAGATATCAGCCAATTGTTATTGAGTGGGGATGAAATGTAATTCAATGTCCCATTTCACAATGTGATCTCTGATAAATGATATTTGATGTCAATGTGTTTTGTTCTTGAGTGAAGGACTGGATTATTGGATATTGCAATAGCATTAGTGTTATCACAAAAAAATTGGTACCTTTTCATATTCTATGTCATAATCAGCCAGTTGGCTTTTCATCCATAAAATATTGGCACAACATCCAACAACTGCTACATATTCAGATTTTGCTAAAGACATGGCAACTGATTGTTGCTTTTTAGCACTCCAACACACAAGTTTGCCAACCAGCAATTGGCAAGCACTAGAAGTGCTTTTTCTATGCAAATTGCATCCAGCATAGTCAGAGTCTGAATACCCTTTGAGATCAAATCCTGAGGACATGGGGTACCAAAGACCTAGACTTGGTGTACCTTTTAGGTATTTGGAAATTCTCTTTACAGCAGTAAGGTGTGATTCCTTTGGGTTTGCTTGGTACCTTGCACAAAGGCAGGTAGAGACTTGAATGTCAAGTCTGCTTGCTGTTAAATACATGAGTGAACCAATCATACCTCTATACTAAGTCTCATTGACTGATTGTCCATTGAGATCAGTACCTAGGTTGTTAGGGGGTACCATTGGTGTTTTTACTAAACCACAATTGATATCATACTTCTTCAGCAGATCGTTGACATATTTTTCTTGATTGATGAAGATGCCTTGCTCAGATTGTTTTATCTAAAGACCAAGAAAGTATGTGTGTAACACCCTATTTTGATAAATGGAATATCACAGGATAATTATGGCGTATCATCAAAACATGCAAGGTAAATGTCTAAAACATTAAATGACCATAAAGAATCAGGAAACAAACATCGGATCCAACATAAGCTCCACACACGCAATGCCTAAGTATAATATAAAGGAAAAGGACTAAACAATGTCCAACAAAGCAAAAGTATGTAAATGCATTAAAGAATGAAAGAAGACTGGCGCCTCATGCCATGCACGTACTCTTGAAATCCTAGCTTTTCCCTTTAGCACCTGCCGTATTGGGACATGGAAAGAGAAATAAGGTTGAGCAATACGCTTAGCGTACGGATATATAACATAGAATGTAAAGCATAAACATAATCAAGTAATGAAATGAAATGAATAGCAACGAAATAAATGTATGTCCTGGAAAACCTGATTTAAGTTAATAAGACTGGTTTATATTTCTAAAAAACCCTATGTTTAGTTTATCTGAAAATATGTATTTTAAATATGCCCGGAGCCCATATAGATCATGTTATATCAACATGCATGAATACTTATAGGGGTGACCTCATCTGCAATTAGAGGGGTTGCCTCTAATTAATATATAAAATGAGTGGAGGGATCAACTCTTGTAACAGATGCAAGGCACACACCACAGTTACCATAAAATCATACTACTTGTCCTAGGATGCACCTATTAGCCCAACATGATAATAAATAATAAAGGCCAAATACTATAAAGGGACACTGCTAGCAATCACTCTCTCGGAGAAGAGTCATAACACCGGTGCCTCCAGTGCTATGGTTATAGAACCCCCATAAATAGGTGAAACTGGCATGCATGTATATAACTCAAGCATCTAAAATAATCATACATATACTGGTGTGTTTAAGACACTTAAACTACCGGGGAAGATAGATGGCTGCAAACAGGGAATCCTAATAATGGAAGGAAGATGTCCTTACTGAAGGATGGAATATCCATATATTATGTCCAGTAAATGAAGACGGAAACGAACGTAGAAGATCACTCAGACTTCACAATAGCTACATAATGAAGGGACATGAATAAGAGTCGGTCCTACTGGTACATACTTTTTATTTAGTTTACTTGACGTGTTCATATTTATTATACTTGTTCTTGTCTAGTCTTATTATTTCATGTTTTAATCATGTATTTCTTATAGTTTCATGTGTTTTAGATTCATGTGTTTCATGTTTTAAGTGTTATAATACTTGTTATAATATAATGAGTAACTTTCTAAAAATAGCAGGTTTCTATATATAGTAACTTTCCAAAAATAGCAGGTTTCCATATATTGTAAGTTTCTAAAAATAGAAAGTTTCCATAATTAGTAAGTTTCCAAAAATAGAAAGTTTCCATATTTAGCATGTTTCTATAAATAACATGTTACCATATTTAATGTATTACCATAAATAGCATGTTACCATATTTAGTATATTTCCATATTTATCATATTGCCATAATTAATCATATGCTTATTTTATATCATGTATAATTATATTATAAAGTTTAATAAATAATTAATACTTAGCTTATTATTAATATTATTAATTAATAATATCATGTCATGTTATTATAAGTTAATATTATTTAATAATATTACATGTTCCATGTTATTAAATTTTACCTTAAATTATATTAATTAATTAACCCAAGTTTTAATTAATTAAATCTATGTACATGAATAACTAAATAATTTAATTACTATAACATAAGTTTATTTAAATAATGTACATACATGTTATATCATAATTTATTTAAATAAACATAAACTAAGTTCTTATTTTAATTAAACCATACATTAATTAATACAATTAATTAAATTAAAACATAACATAACTTATTTTACATGTCGGTTTAATTTACGTGTTCTTGAAAAAGTTAAGTTCCCGAGCCCCACCACGAGACCCGACAACCGAGCACCACAGCCCGAGGGTTACGGCCTCGTTGCCGTGACTCGTCTGAGCCACAATAACTCACCGAGAGCCAAAGGCTCTCGGCTCGCTGTTGCGCCGAACCAAACAGCCCCCATCGTGAGCTGAGGTTCCCCTCGCCTACGTCTAATACCCACCGAGCACCCACCATGGGTCTTGGTTCCCACCGCTAGTCCAAGTTTCCCCCTGTGGGTCCTTGGTCCTTGCGGCTGCCAACCACACCACCAACACCGCTAGCCTAGGCTTGCGGCTAGTGGTTTAATTCCAACACCGACCCTCAAAGGGGTTGCAAATGCTGGTCACGCGACACTACCGAGACCTCTTGTGGTCTCGGTTGGCTGCGGTCGAGACAAACAAACACCCCACCTTTGTTTTTTTAAATATTGATAAATCCTTGATTTAACATGTTTCTTGAATGGTTTTTAATGATCTTACATAATAAAAAAACAAAGAAAAAGGATTCCAGATACTGAATACGTGGATTAAATAAGGATAAACACGAACATACTACCGTATCAACAAAGATCAAAACCAAATTCTTCCTTGTGTTCTTAATGGTGCCACGGCAAGAGGGAGAGAGACAAGAGATCTATTAGGGTTTTGATTATTATTCTGTAAAGGTGTTTTATGAAACCTCTGTGGTTTATTTAATTGTCCAGCAAAAGTTAATGGGCCGGGCTTGGCCCATCCCTTCCCTTTCTCCTCTTCTAGCCGACGTAACAAACAACCCTTATACTTTTTATGTTTGTCTTGCTTGTTAAAAACATTATCGTGTATGTTCGTATTTATTTATCGTGTTTTCGTTTCTTGAACGTTTTCTTAATATCATACATACATTCTTATCGTGTATTAATATTCGTGTTTACGTACATAATACTTATGATAATTAATTAATGTACATAATATTCGTATTAAATATTCGTGATGTATGTAGTATATTTGTGACAATTCGTCAATTTATGGTTGATATTTTATTCTCAAATATTATTTAAAAACATTATTTTAGTGTTATATTATGAACTCACTCATTTATGGGAAGAAATTTGGATTTACGTCTTGAAGTAGCATTGACTATGTCTAAACCAGAGGATTCTACGTTATGTGCTTACGTTTACATACACCGTTTTTGGTGACAGTCCGACATTTCAGGAAATAAATTTATCCGTGAATATTATTTTGGAATTTTAAATTTGTGTTGGTTCATAAACTCACAAATTTACGAGAAGATATTAGGACTTACGATTATAATTTAACGTCCTTTACGACTAAACCGGAAACCTTAGGATTACGTATTTACGTTTTTGAACTCCGTTTTTGATGAAACAATTTTTATTAGATTCGTTTTGTGCTGTTGATTCATAATTTATAAAAACTTTTTTCGTAAAACGACCTGAGGGCACGCAAATCGAGGAAACTAGAATCAAGGAGTACCCGTAATTAAATGGGGATGAGACAAGAATAAAATTGCCCCATCCCCACTCTTGGACAGAAATCTTAAGCTACACAACACCACAAAGGTGTCAACTTAATCTTTAAGCTAAGGACGCTTGTCCTTAGCCTTACACCAAAACCATTTTTACTTACAAAACAACCAAACTCAAACTAGCAACTCATTCTACACATGAAAAACTCACACACTCCTCTCCTCTCTCTTTAAAATTCTTCCAACCATCATAAAAAACAACCATCATTTGATCTATGTTAGCCATAAAATCATGTGTTACTCATACACATGATGATGCTACTTTGAAGCTTTGAAGATTGGAGGTGATTCTAACATCCAAGGAGAAGATTTGTTGGTGTCATAGGGCTGATTTTCCATGAGAAGTTTATAAAGGTTGGTAGACTTGAAGATGATATTGGTTTATCACAAGTTTTGCCATCAAAATCCAAGCCTTGTTCATCAAAGACTCATCTTTTCATCACTAATGGTGGTATAGAGATTGTTCTTCCTATCCTCTTGTTATTTTGATTATGTAATCTTGTATTTTCATTATTTATGTATATTTATATGATGATGAATAATGATTAAAAATATTATGTGGGGATTTGGTGTTGATAGATTTGATAAACATGGGTAAAAAGATGGAAAAACCACATGTAAAAATGGTTAAATCTTGCTTAATAAGATGGCTGTATAAAAACAGTAAGTAACCAAATGATAAACTGATAAAATGGTAAAGTGGAATCAATATACAGTAAGTATTAGGTGTTATACACATGTGAGAGTTGTCCATGCAATGGAATCATAAAAATGAGTGAGATATGATCAAAACAAGTTTAGAGTGCAAATCTGCCTATACTGTTTTGGACGAATTTATTAAAATATTTAGAAGTTGATTCATCAGTATCTATAAAGGAATAAAATGAATCACATATCATTTAGTTTCTGTGATAAAAATTTGAGGTCCTATCTCATTATAGAACTCTAGATATGGACATTTTAGTGAACTTAAAATTTAGGACTGATTTTGTGAAATTAAAGTTTAATATTATTATATAAGCACTCAAATAAATATAGTATAAAATGTGAATTAAAACCCACTAACTTATATATTACATTTATATAAATATGTACAAGGATAAATAAATGGACATTTTATAAAAATGGTAGTTTGGTAAGTTTTATAAGTTATAAAAACTATAAACATGATTTTTACGTCTTTTCGGCTAAAACCGAAAGATTAACGTTTTTGTTAAATAAAACTTAGACGGTTGGACCCGTCTAATGTAAAATTTTATAAACTCACATACTGATGTATAAACATATATAACAAGTAAAAACCGATAAAACCTGAGCTTTACGACATATAGACATTAACGGGCCAAAGTAGCCTTAATGGACAATAAACCCGACTAATTTGGTAAAACACTTATAAACTTACTTGTTGGGCTTAACCCACTTGGGCCCAACATGAAAAGTATAATACTTATAATAAAAGTGTAAAATAGACTAATATAAAGTATTGGGCTTGTAATAGGGTTACTGGGCCTAAAACATGTAAATAAGTAAAACTAATAAAACTAGTATAAAAATGTTACCAACACATAAACACTATAATGAATGAGTAAAAATGTATAAACCCACTTGATCATCATCATATATATAAAATCATCATATGTATACATAATTGTTATTTTATAAAGTCATTGGACAAGAGTCTAAGACAAGTATTATTTGTCTAAGTTTCTGTGATTGAAGCACGTACCGTACATCCAAATTGACGATAACCCGCTTTCCCATATCAACGTGAGTTCATAGCCTCGCACTCTTTTAAATGTTTTTATGAAATGTTTTATAAACCCGCGAGGGAGATAACATGTTAGTTTTTATAAAATAGGACACACCAGTTGTCCCGATTGTTTGTTTATTGATTTGGACCCGAATGATTGTATGACCCGATGACTGATTATATGACCCGATGTATGAAATAAAATGGATTATTAAAGTTAGGTTATGTCACTAAAAGTCACATTAGCATGAATTATGAACTACCGGGATTTGGTAGACGCTTATGCATATAATAGTACTATTTGGGGACGATCACCCCAGTTCGTGCCTTGACGGTTGATCCCCGTCGTGCCACATTGATTAGTAAGCGAACTTATGTATGAGAAGATTTACACAAGCATGATTATTGTGACGACACGCTAATTTAGATGGGCAAATGAGTTTCGGGTTAGCTACCCGTTTTTTGGTTTAGTAAGGTAACAATGTCATGCGGCTTATAATAATCCAAATAACGAAATACTGTTATACGCACTGAATTACAATGAATTGCCTGACTAGCAATACGGGGTCTTATTATTGATTTTATGTTCGTGTTTTGGTTTTACCTAACCATATTCATATAACGGTTTTTATTTAACTTTATACAACGTTATAAAACGTATTGTATGATGTTTTTACGACTTTGGTTCATATAATGATTTTGAAGGCAAAAGCCTATATTATGATTTTTGATAAGGATTTGTATAAAATAACTTTGGCTATTTTATGGCCTATTACAAAGATTTGTACAAAATGATTTTTTGGTAATAATTTTATACCGATGTTATATTGATGGATTTCTTTAAACTCTATGAATTCACTCGGCGTTTTCGCTGACCTTTTCTTTTAACATGTTTTATCTCAGGTACTTGAAGGTAATTCTCGGGAAGACGACAAGAATTCATGGCCCACACTTAAATAATAATTTCCATTCAAATGCTTTGTAAAACCTGTATGAAATACAATAACTTGGGACCTATGTAAATTTGATATTTATGAATGGAAATGCTTTATTATTAAACGACGCGATTTTTATGTGTTGTCTATGATGTGAGTAATGTGCTATCCCGTAACACGAACGAGTCTTCCGCTGTATTGAAGTGTGTAAATTTGGGGGTGTTACAGTTTGGTACCAGAGCTCTCGTTATAGAGAACGAAAGATTTTTAAAACCAAGGTTTTGAATAAAACATTTCAAATCTTTTAACTATAAACATTTTTCACAGAATGTCTAAAAATCTTTTGACTATAACGGTGCCAAAGAATTCCTGAGTTACCGACAAGGCCAGACTGAGAAGTGTTATTTTAATATATATATAACTTGGATTATATATATATATATGTTGTAATTTGATTACATGATTATTTGATGATTATTTTAATACGTATACGAGGTATTTATACGACGTAGATTGTCACAAGGAACCCTAACTCCCCTAGTAAATTAATCGAAGTTATTCTCGTAGGAATTCTAGCTATCCTAGATCTAAACCAAGTTGTGGATATTTATGATCCCAACAAATGGTTGATATTCGTAGAAATGTTGATATTAGTTGATTGTGATATTAAAGAAGAATTGGCGAGATTAAATCTGATATCGATGTCATGACGATCTTTCCTTATAGAGTGGAGTTTGACAAAACGTTACCACCTGGAAATGTGTCATCTGATTCGTTGTCACCCAATTCTTAAGTTTGAGAATCGAAAGGGTGAATATTGCACTTGAGGCTGTCAATGGAACCATTACCCAAAAGCCTCATGCCACTAGCACCTTTCCGAGAAGTCTAATTGAATGATCGAGTCATTTCATACTAGTGACTCGTTTGATAACCATTGTTGAAAGAGCTATAGATTGGAAATTAAGTGTTGTTCATATCGAGCTTTTATTGCCCTATTAAGGTCTAAGAATAAGGTTGAAAGTATTGGAGATTGATGTAGAATATCGCATTGAGTATGATTTGGTTGAAACTTGAATAAAGTAAAATTTAACTCGTATGGAATATGAAATTGTTAAGAGGAAGTCGTTAAGTCCTGTGATTGAATTATAAGGTTTTATTTGATTGTTGATTCGTGTTAAGTGTTGTTCCTAGGCCATTGTCCAATGATGAGGATGCCCAATGTTCAAGAAATAAATTGAAGAAATCTTCTTCTGAATTGGGGCTGATGGATCCTCCGGGACAGGTGGAACACCTAATGACTCTTGTAGGTTAGTATTCATTGTGGTATCTTTTAAAAATAATCCCTAACTTAACTGAGACATCAGTTGGTAGGATGAGTTCTTGGAATTGTATGACATAGTGACACATAATGTGTTACGGTACAATTTTGACTTGTTTGTGATTAATAAAAAGACTACAATTGATTGCTAAATCCTACATGTATCGATGTTATCTATCTTTTATTGCTTCATCCTAATGCTCGCATTAGTGATGCAATCATTGAACAAGTACTCATCTCAAATTGAGTTACGTTGTGGATTATTCTTTTTGAGTACCATCGAGGTCATGAACCTCATGGTTATTTGGCTAAGCTCATTTCCTATTATATTGTAGTTAGTTCTTGGTGAACAACTTTTCATCACTCCTTTGTAGATCACTAATTGTTTTTATAAGTTAAAACAGTATCCCTTGAGAAAAATTGGGTTTTCATCACCATATGGGTTATTTAAAGTGAGACTTATAAATAATCGTTATCGAAATGAAGTTGTTTATAAAACACCTTGGAAAACTTAATTGTTTTCATAACAAAGAAAATCTTTGTAAATTTATTTTTGATTCTTATTTAAGAATTAAGCATGAACATGTTTTTATTATAAACATGATGATAAAATTTTGGCGAACTGAGTATTGCATCGTTAATCTTGAAATTGTATATAGTTGCGCGCCTACATACAATTTGGAAGTGATCATGCAAGGCTGATTAGTAGTCACCATGAAATTATTAATAAACACTAAATTTTCTTTGAAGATTGTGAAAGATTAAATTTTATGAGATCTGCAAGAAGTGAAAAATAGGGACATATTGATAGGGACACCTACATATGTGCCTGTACCAATTATTCTTCTGAGTCGAATTTACTCATTTGTAGATATTGTCTTATTTGACAATTGACAACTCTTTCTTGTCCGATTCTTCCGTGGTGAGATTATTTGGAAAAATATTTGATTACCGAGTGTTGATACCCGACTGGATGTATTGACGTTCCTATCATTTCTTTTGATTTGATTTCATTTGAATGACCTGGGTAACGATCCTAGGAGCTTTCGAATGCGTACTCAAATTATGAAAACATGGGATATATTCATATTCGTTAAATGTTTTCGTCTGTATCTGATTTGAAATTCTCTCGCGTAGATTATGCGTTGACCTTGCTCTTTTAAGGTTAGTTATGTCTCCAGATATCCTTGAATTGTGAAGGATTATGAGTTATTATTAGTCTTTTGAGAAATTCACATCTTATCAACAGTAATGAAACTGGAAATTTGATAGTGCCAGTAGAATGGATTGATTGATTCTGACATGACGACATTGTCTTAATTGATGGGAACTCGAGTAGAATTCCCCTAAATGATAAGATGTTGATTATCAAAAGTGATCTAAATAATTCTTGATGGACGACCATATCCTGCATTAGACTTGAAATTATACTGTGAATGGTTGTGAATTAGTCATAGATATTATAATCTAGAAAGAACCTAATATGAATTTATTAAAAGATGTTTCTGTTATCTGAAACTTTAGAAGGTATTTGTTGGTAAATTACCTATACTTTTGCCATTAAGGCAAGTTGAATTTGGTATTAATTATATTCCCGGTGCTGCACTTGTGGCATGTGCACTGTACGTCAGCACCATCTGAATTAAAAGAATTACCGTACAACTGAGAGAGTTGTCGGAGAAAGCTTTTATTCTACCAAGCTCGTCATCATGAAGAGCTATGGTGTTATTATTTCTTATATTTATTGATTACCGTGAACTAGGTAAATTGACGATTAAAAATCTATATCCACTACCCAAGATGATAGATTTGTTCGATCATTTACCAGGTTCTAGCGTATATTCAAAGATTTGATCCACGACATGGTTATCATCAACTTCGCGTCCGCGAAGAAGATTATCTATCCATATCATTACATCCAGAACTTGTAATGAACATTATGAGTTTCATGTTATGTCATTTGGCTTGACCAATGCACATGTAGCATCCATAAATTTGGTGAATCATGTGTGTAGGCTGTAATTTGATAAATTCATGCTTGCGGTCATTAAGGACCATCTGTTTGTTTATAAGAATAGGAAGGAGTTAATAATCATTTATAGATTGCCCTGAGATGGTTGAGAAATGAAAAACCTGTACCTTGAATATTTAACATGTGATTTAAGACTAAATCCTTTATATTATTTGACCGTGTGATTAATAAATAATGGAATCTATATTGACTCTTTAAAAATTTGAGCCATTTGAGACTTTGGGTTTAACCAAAAAGAAAGTGCAAATATGTTTTGAAAAATGTTTTATCAAAAATAACTTTTAAGGGATTATTCCCTTATACCCAAAACATTTAACTAAACTCCTGTTTAGGGGTAAATGTTTGTGTATGCCTCAAAACAACCTAAGGGGGATTGAGGAAAACATTTAAACCATGACTTGAAATTTGAAGCGACAAATTTTGCTTTTCAACTAAGAAATTTTTGACCAAAGTGTAAACAAAGAACTTTTCGAACATTTACGAATCTTATTAGTTATTTTCAATCAATCAACAAAAATCGTGTTAACTAAATTCAAATTTATTTTGAACATTTTTTCTATAATTAGACGAACTAAGAAAATTTAAAAATTTTACGTTTACATTTCATAAAATTAAATATTTATTATTTAATTACTTGTAATAATTATCGACGCTTTAGACGCCGGACTGAGCAAAACTGATAAAAATAATAACTGAGACGAAACCAAAAATCAGAAAATGTGAAGAAATAATTTTTGAATAAATACGGACATGATAATTATTTCATCAGGGAAGATGAATGTAGATACTGACACATAATATAGAAAGGATAAAGAATCAATTAGGATTGTGTTCCTTAATAATGACGATGCAAAGTAATTTGCCCGAACAATTTAGAAATATTTGATGCCTGTAAGAAGGATAATATAAATAATAAAAGGGGTTTCGCGGCTAATGTGAACCATTAGAATTGAGAAGCCGATGGCGCTAAATGATTAAAAGGCCACTTGTGATTGTCTAAATATGGAGGATTGTGAGATATATTTATGTTGGAATCTTGTAAGTATAAGTATTTTATTCATGACATTTATGATTTAATGTATTATTATCTGAAGAAGTTGTACTAATGGCAAATTATGAAGGCAGACATCGCCTCATACATTAGTAAACGTCTAACTATTGCAAAGGTCATCATCTGAATTTGATTCGATTTGGGTAATCGTTGAAAGACTGACCAAATCTGCTAATATCATTCCTGTTAATAATAGATTCTTGATGAAGAAATTGACCCTTTTGTATTTAAAGGAGTTGTGTAAACATGGTGTGCCTGTATCGATCATCTCTATCAAGATCCTCGCTTCGCATCGAATTTCTAGAGATTTGCTCAAAAGTCATTGAGAACGAATCTTGATGAGAGTACTGTGTACCACCCCAATCGAAGGGACGAGGTAAAGTAACGATACAAAATACTAGAAGTCTTGTTTTATGTTTGAATGATTGACCTTTGGTAATGAACCGTATAATATTTTTCCTTTGGAGAGATTATCATTGAAAACTATCGTATTAGGATCGAGATCGAATCTTGTGAGGATATATATTAGAGCATTTGTAAGCAGGAGTTGGAATGAAGACACCCGACATACACCCATTGAGAGTTGGACATGTCTTTTAGGTTTAAGGTTTCCTATGATGGCGAACCTAACCTTACAAAATACTCAACCCGCGAGACCTGAAATGATTGTTGAAATTAGGATCTGATTATTGACTGCCGGTAGTGGGTAGGAGGTTATGTGAATATGAAATGTAGATCTTGAAATTCCAGATGGGTAGCGAAGTTATGCCAAAATTTTAACCATGGAAAAATGAATTGATGATCTGAAAGATCATGGGATATAAGTCCCCGTTGTATGGGACCATTGAGATGATGTAAAAGTTGGTTTGAAAGGCATATAAGCTGGATCTACCCTAGAACTTCAAGAGCTGCGTGCGTGAATTATGCTTCGTATATCGAACTTGATAAAATGTCTATCAAGTGAGAATCTGATCACTTCTTGATAAAGTTTAGATCGGCGAAAAGTTGCATTCATCAAAACCCGTGAACATCATGGATAGAGAAAGTAAGTCAACATTAAGCCTGATCTTATTCCCGTAGTTATGTTTGATAAAACTCGCGTATTGTAATGAATTACACTTGTGAGGAAAGACCGAATGTGGAGGAAATACCCACATGGCTTTAACTCTATAAGATGCGAGTAGTATGATAAATTGATCGTTGAGGACAAAGATCCTGTTTAGGGGTAAATGCTGTGACAATCCGTCAATTTATGGTTGATATTTTATTCTCAAATATTATTTAAAAACATTATCTTAATGTTATATTATGAACTCACTCATTTATGGGAAGAAATTTGGATTTACGTCTTGAAGTAGCACTGACTACGTCTAAACCGGAGGATTCTACATTATGTGCTTACGTTTACATACACCGTTTTTGGTGACAGTCCGACATTTCAAGAAATAAATTTATCCGTGAATATTATTTTGGAATTTTAAATTTGTGTTGGTTCATAAACTCACAAATTTACGAGAAGAGATTAGGAGTTACGATTATAATTTAACGTCCTTTACGACTAAACCGGAAACCTTAGGATTACGTATTTACGTTTTTGAACTCCGTTTTTGATGAAACAATTTTTATTAGATTCGTTTTGTGCCGTTGATTCATAATTTATAAAAACGTTTTTCGTAAAACGACCCGAGGGCACGCAAATCGAGGAAACTAGAATCGAGGAGTACCCATAATTAAATGTGGATGAGACAAGAATAAACTTGCCCCACCCCCACTCTTGGACGGCAAGCTTAAGCTACACAACACCACAAAGGTGTCAACTTAATCTTTAAGCTAAGGACACTTGTCCTTAGCCTTACACCAAAACCATTTTTACTTACAAAACAACCAAACTCAAACTAGCTACTCATTCTACACATGAAAAACTCACACACTCCTCTCCTCTCTCTCTAAAATTCGTCCAACCATCATCAAAAACAACCCTCATTTGATCTATGTTAGCCATAAAATCATGTGTTACTCATACACATGATGATGCTACTTTGAAGCTTTGAAGATTGGAGGTGATTCTAACATCCAAGGAGAAGATTTGTTGGTGTCATAGGGCTGATTTTCCATGAGAAGTTTATAAAGGTTGGTAGACTTGAAGATGATATTGGTTTATCACAAGTTTTGCCATCAAAATCCAAGCCTTGTTCATCAAAGACTCATCTTTTCATCACTAATGGTGGTATAGAGATTGTTCTTCCTATCCTCTTGTTATTTTGATTATGTAATCTTGTATTTTCTTTATTTATGTATATGTATATGATGATGAATGATGATTAAAAATATTATGTGGGGATTTAGTGTTGATAGATTTGATAAACATGGGTAAAAAGATGGAAAAACCACATGTAAAAATGGTTAAATCTTGCTTAATAAGATGGCTGTATAAAAACAGTAAGTAACCAAATGATAAACTGATAAAATGGTAAAGTGGAATCAATATACAGTAAGTATTAGGTGTTATACACATGTGAGAGTTGGCCATGCAATGGAATCATAAAAATGAGTGAGATATGATCAAAACAAGTTTAGAGTGCAAATCTGCCTATACTGTTTTGGACGAATTTATTAAAATATTTAGAGATTGATTCATCAGTAGCTAAGGAATAAAATGAATCACATATCATGTAGTTTCTGTGATAAAAAATTTAGGTCCTATCTCATTATAGAACTCTAGATATGGACATTTTAGTGAACTTAAAATTTAGGACTGATTTTGTGAAATTAAAGTTTAATATTATTATATAAGCACTCAAATAAATATAGTATAAAATGTGAATTAAAACCCACTAACTTATATATTACATTTATATAAATATGTATAAGGATAAATAAATTGACATTTTATAAAAATGGTAGTTTGGTAAGTTTTATAAGTTATAAAAACTATAAACATGATTTTTACGTCTTTTCGGCTAAAACCGAAAGATTAACGTTTTTGTTAAATAAAACTTAGACGGTTGGAACCGTCTAATGTAAACTTTTATAAACTCACATAATTATGTATAAACATATATAACAAGTAAAAACCGATAAAACCCGAGCTTTACAACATATAGACATTAACGGGCCAAAGTAGCCTTAATGGACAATAAACCCGACTAATTTGGTAAAACACTTATAAAATTACTTATTGGGCTTAATCCACTTGGGCCCAACATGAAAAGTATAATACTGATAATAAAAGTGTAAAATAGACTAATATAAAGTATTGGGCTTGTAATAGGGTTATTGGGCCTAAAACATGTAAATAAGTAAAACTAGTAAAACTAGTATAAAAATGTTACCAACACATAATAATGAATGAGTAAAAATGTATAAACCCACTTGATCATCATCATATATATAAAATCATCATATGTATGAATAATTGTTATTTTATAAAGTCATTGGACAAGAGTCTAAGACAAGTATTATTGGTCTAGGTTTCCGTGATTGAAGCACGTACCGTACATCCGAATTGCCGATAACCCGCTTTCCCACATCAACGTGAGTTCATAGCCTCGCACTCTTTTAAATGTTTTTATGAAATGTTTTATAAACCCGCGAGGGAGATAACATGTTAGTTTTAATAAAATAGGACACCATTTGTCCCGATTGTTTGTTTATTGATTTGGACCCGAATGATTGTATGACCCGATGACTGATTATATGACCCGATGTATGAAATAAAATGTATTATTAAAGTTAGGTTATGTCACTGAAAGTCCCATTAGCATGAATTGTGAACTACCAGAATTTGGTAGACGCTTATGCATATAATGGTACTATTTGGGGGCGATCACCCCAGTTCGCGCCTTGACGGTTGATCCTCGTCGTGCCACATTGATTAGTAAGCGAATTTATGTATGAGAAGATTTACACAAGCGTGATTAATGTGATGACACGCTAATTTAGATGGGAAAATGAGATTCGGGTTAGCTACCCGTTGTTTGGTTTAGTAAGGTAACAATGTCATGTGGCTTATAATAATCCAAATAACGAAATACTGTTATACGCACTAAATTATAATGAATTGCCTGACTAGCAATACGGGTCTTATTATTGATTTTATGTTCGTGTTTTGGTTTTACATAACCATATTCATATAACGGTTTTTATTTAACTTTATACAACGTTATAAAACGTATTGTATGATGTTTTTACGACTTTGGTTCGTATAATGATTTTGAAGGCAAAAGCCTATATTATGATTTTTGATAAGGATTTGTATAAAATGACTTTGGAAATTTTATGGCCTATTACAAAGATTTGTACAAAATGATTTTCGGTAATAATTTTATACCGATGTTATATTGATGGATTTCATTAAACTCTATGAATTCACTCGGCGTTTTCGTTGACCTTTTCTTTAAACATGTTTTATCTCAGGTACTTGAAGGTAATTTCTAACACCCCACAAATGCTATGCGCAGCGGAACTACAACATTTGGGTGCTAGGCAGTTATCATCGCACACAAGATATATCAAACGACTTCAAAGAGACGTAAAAGTTTTAACTTAAATTATGCATTGTTAAAAACATATATGTCTACGGTTTTCCAAAGCCAATTGATACAACACAGAGTTAGCGTTTCGGTCCCCATGAATCTCAACCCAAAAGATACAATTTTCAACAACATGACATAAAGATTTAAATATTCAAGTTAAGTATAGGTGGAAAAACAAGTAGATGCCAAGCCACACACAACTCCCATCCAATGCACGCTCCATGCTACACTTCATCGGTTACCTGAAACACATGCTAAATTGGGTCAAAAAATAATGTTGAGTGGAATTCATAGGTTTTATAATCTCATTTTGAACATATGTGTTATAAAAATCATTCACGATCATTCATAGACTTGTCGATCAAACAATCTATTTTTAAGGTTATGACAATTGTGTTTAAGCTCATGACACTAATCCGTTAACTCAATCACCCGCGTAATAATTACCGGCGTGATTAAGATGAAACCATTGCCCCTTCTAAAGGCATCAGTTGCAATTATACCTTATCTCTTATCACAAGTTATCCGTCCGCAGGGGGTACTCAACGTACTAGCCCTCGTCTCGGATAGGGTCGTCAACCCCATAGTACTATCAATTGTATAAGCGGCTATTTTCAATCCACGCTAGGATTAAACAATTGTTAATAGTTCATGAATATATGGCCTTTTGCAACTAGGTACTCACACAATTTTTAAGGCAACATTCGGGTCCAACAATCATTCATGACATATGTTCCTTTTAAAAAACTAGCATGCATTTCCCTCGCGGGTAAAAAATTTTAAACAATAGTAAGCGAGGCTATAAATTCACACCTTATATATATAGAGTAGTCGACGATTCGAGTGACGATCACTGACGATGATGAGGATGCCCGGGGAAATCAACACCTAACAAACAATAACGCGTAATGAGTAATCTCATTTATAAACCTTAAGTACTGTATATATTACATAAATATTAGTCAATTGTGATAATTACAACTCACGCCAAAACCAAACAAATAAGTGTTACTCGTTTTATACTATTCGTCCATGTTATTAACGTTATTACCCTTTTCATGTTTTTCGCCGATACTTACCAAAAGTATGGGCTGTTTTACTAGACTTAAACCTTTCAATAAAATTTAGAAAAATTCTCAAAAATACCTTAAGACCTGTAGAAAACACATTTTTAATCCCATTAAAAGTTTCCGCTTTTACGACCCGTTACTCAACACATTACTAAACCTACGTTTTTCGGACTGATTTTGTACATTGACCAAGTCGGACTCATTTGACCCATTTAAAATATACCATTGACCCATTTGACACCTAAGTCTAATAATAGACTCACAAATGCAGGTTTGAGACCAAAAATCAACCTTTAACCATTTACCAAACTATATCTATGGTCCCCGGGATTTGACCCAAAATCAAACATAATTTCGGATTATGTAGGTTCTCATCTCCCGGTACACGTATTTTCAAAACATCATAACTTTTGACTCGTTAGGAGTCGTAAGCTCTATCTTATACCAAATCGAAGCTAAGAAGACGCTCTAAAACTATATCCTAGTCTCATGACCTGTTTACAAAATAAATTTTATGAAAACATCTCAAACATTCTGCCTAAAATTACCTATCTCAAAACCAATCCAACACTCGTTTCCAAACTAATTTATCGACACTTAACCTCAAATTAATCACTCCTAATCATGTATAACCATCCTAATCAGTCCTTAACCCCCTAAATATCAAATCAATCTCAAAACCCAAACACCAAATCAAACATGCAATGGGGGTTACCCACTCAAAAACATCTAAAAACAAGGATTAAACACATAAACCATAAGCAAAACATCAATCACCAAGATCCACCAAACACCCCCTTATAGCCGTGGGGTGTGGGTGATCAAAACCCCCCAACCAAATTGATTTTGGTTGGTTTTTTGAGTGATTATACATCCCCTACACTTGAATTAAACATGCATACACTCAATTAACATCAAAACAATTTTTGAAAAATCCATTTGATTCTTGAAAATTTTTTATGGATGCATGTTGGATTAAAGTACATGAAAACACTTGTAAGGATTAAACTAGAAGTGGTCTAACCTTAGTTTTGATTAAAACAAGCTAAAAAAATATGGTGGTGGTGGTGGTTTGGTTTGGTCGTCGGCCTAAAGAGAGAAAAGAGAGAAGGTGAGAAATTTTTTTGGTGAAGTTGTGTTGTGTGTGTGTTTACATTTCCATTTTGTAAAAATTGGGGCCCTTGTTGTGCAATAATATCTTTCTTTTGGCCTTAAGTGAAAACAACCTCAAAAGTTTACGGGAATGACTCACTAGTCACTTTTGAAAATTTTACGGGAGTCGGGGATCATCCCGAACATTCCAAAATACTTTTAGGACAATTTAAATGTACCCGGAAAGCAATAAAAACTCACCCGACTCAACTTAACACGAACCGAAAGTAAAATTCTCTAAAAATTATAATATCGATAAAATGACAATAAACATAGAAATTTGGGCATCCATCAGGATCGTAGTCGTCATCGTTCTTCTTAAATCGTTAATCGTCAAAATTATGACCTCAAATATCGGTTTCAACCAAAATGATAAAATATATAGCAAATAAAATTTCTTAAAAATTTCAAAAATAAACGTAATTTAGGGTAAGGTAAGTGACCTCGGTTCTAGGTATTACATAATTCTCGGGAAGACGACAATAATTCATGGCCCGCACTTAAATAATAATTTCCATTCAAATGCTTTGTAAAACCTGTATGAAATACAATGACTTGGGACCTATGTAAATTTGATATTTATGAATGGAAATCCTTTATTATTAAACGACGCGATTTTTATGTGTTGTCTATGATGTGAGTAATGTGCTATCCCGTAATACCAACGAGTCTTTCGCTGTATTGAAGTGTGTAAATTTGGGGGTGTTACAATATTAATTAATTTCAAAGTTTAAATATAACGGTAACTTTGTGCATTTAATGATCTTAGGATTTTTAAAGCGGGATTTACAATGTGAGTTCTCCCATCATACTCATCTCAAACTTGCGGGTCATAAGCTTGTCAAATTGTTTGCAAAGTTTCAATCTTGTTGAACCAAAGATGATATCATCCACATAAATTTGTACCAGAATGGTGTCAGTTTTAGATTTATAGATAAACAAGGTGCTATCTATTTTTCCTTTGAAAAAATTATGTTTAATGAGAAATGTTGAGATAGTTTCATACCATGCCCTTGGGGCTGGCTTTACTCCATACAAAGCTTTGTAAAGCTTGTAGATATGATTTGGGTATTTACTACTCTCAAAACCAGGAGGCTGTTTGACATAAACTTCTTGTTTTAGATCACCATTTAGGAATGCACTTTTGACATCCTTTTAGTGGATGGTGAAGTTCATATAAGTGGCATAAGCAAGGAAGATTCGTATGGCTTCCATACGTGCAACTGGATCAAAGGTCTGATCAAAGTCAACACCAGGCTCTTGGTTGAATCCTTGAGCCACCAGTCTAACTTTAGTTTTGGTCACCACATTGGTTTCATCCCTTTTGAGTTTGTAAACCCATTTGGTACCAGTGGTTGATTTACCATATGGGAGAGGAACCAATTTCTAGACTTTATTTCTTTCAAATTGATTTAGTTCCTCTTGCATGACATCTACCCATCCAGGGTGAGAGAGTGCTTAAAAAATCATTGTAGGTTTAGTTTCTGAGAGAAAATCTGCATAGAGACATTCTCTAGGTGAAGCAACACTTAGTTTATTTGCCATAGATCTAGTGACTCTACCTTCTCCAGGATTTCCTATTATGTTTACCAACTGAATGTGACTAATTTTAGTCCAAGATTTTTGTGGAGCTGGTGAATAAGCACTAGTATCATGATAAGAGCTAGAGCTTGGAAGTCCATGACATGGAAGTGGAGTTGGACCGTCTCTAGTGTCTACTAAAGGATATTTCATAGAAAAAGGTTCAATCATTGGAGGACTTTCCTCTTGTTCAGAAGAAATATTTCCAAGACCTAGTTCTCTTGAGACAACTAGAGATTCTTGGACACAAGTCTCAGGTTGTTCATTAGTAGCTTCATTTAACTAATCATTTTGATCATTTATGAGATCTTGTTGATCATTTTGGCCATTTTGAGACTAATCATTTTGATCATTTGTGTTAACTTGTCGATCATTTTGGTCATATTGAGACTGGTCATTTTGATCCCTTGATTAACAGCCATCATTATTTGATACAGAAGGATTTTCTTTTGTAGGACTTATCATATCTTCAAATGGATCAATATGAGGAACTGGATTGTTTTTTTGATATCTTTGAGAAGGTTCATAGTGTTGAAATTCATTAGATGGATAGTTGTGAGATTCATGAATATGAATTTCATCATCTGATGGATTTGCAAACTTGAGAGCTTCAGAACTTTCATTGAAGGTGATGTGAAAGGTCTCTTTAATACATTGTCTTCTTGTGTTGAAGACTCTATATGCTTTAGATACTAGTGAGTATCCAAGGAAGTAACCATCATCAGAATTTTCATTAAACTTACCAAGGTGATCCTTGTGATTGTGAATGAAGACTGGACACCCAAACACATGTAATAATGAGATGTTTGGAATTCTCCCCCTGACGACTTCATTGGGAGTCTTCATGTGTCTTTTCACAATTATGGATCTATTTTGAGTGTAGCAAGCAGTGGCTACAACATGAGTCCAAAAATGTTTAAAGATAGCAGATACAGCAAGCATGGTTCTTGCTGCTTCAATCAAAGTTTTGTTCCTTCTTTCAGTCGTACCATTTTGTACAGGTGTGTAAGGAGATGAGAAATTTTGTGAAATTCCTTTGTCATCGCAGAACTTGATCAGTGTGTGATTTCTGAATTCAGTGCCATTGTCAATTCTGAGTTGTTTGACATGAGTGTCATTTTGATTTTCAACTCTTTTGATGAAAGACATAATGGTATTTGGTGCATGGCTTTTCTTTGTCAGAAAATATACCCAGGTGTACCTAGAGTACTCATCAACAATGACAAGTATGTATTTTTCATGACAAATGGCCCTAGGTGATACTAGGCCAAATAAGTCCATGTGAAGTAGATGAAGAATTTCTTTGATTGACAAAGTTTGTTTAGTTTTGAAACTGACCTATGGTGCTTCCTTTTTCACATGTTGAGCATGGTTTGTCCTTGGAATAGACAAGTGATGGGAGACCAATAACAAGATTTTGTTTTGCCAGCAGTGTGATTGTTTTGAAATTTAGATGTGAGAGCCTCTTATGCCAAAGCCAGTTAGTGATATTTGAAGCTCTAGCAAAGAAGCATGTCTCCTGAGTAGAGTTCATGTTCATGACATAAACATCTTTGACTCTGGGAGAAATCATCATAATTTCATGATTGGAATTGAAAATTGTACCTTTTTTTTTATCAAACAGGATTAGGTATTTTGCATCACAAAGTTGACTGATGCTGATGAGGTTATGCTTCAATCCATTTACATATGCCATTTCATTTTACTGAACTAAATCCTTCAGTAGAAGCTGATGAGTTATCACCAAATACTACATTAGGACCTGGTTCCTCCTTATACTTGTGCAGATGACTTTTGGTTTCAATCATATGCCTTGAGCAGCCACTATCTGAGTACCAAATAGGCTTCCTGAGATCACACTACACAAGTTAAGGAAATGGTCAGTTTTGTTTTGAAACCCACCTTTGATGGGTGGTTGTCTTAGATCTGGAAGGTGTTCTAGATCTAAATGGTCCTTTTGATGAGGATGATGAATAGGATTTCTCAGAAGAAGATGGAGAGGTTTGAACAGCATTTGCTTTTTTAGCCTGAAGGGCTTCACCTCTTCTGAACCACTCTCTATGATTGTGATCAGATGTAGTGAGGATATTGCTTCCACATGTTTCACAACATTATCTATCGACTTTCTCACTCCGAGTAATTTGGTATTGAAAACATGGTAGTCAGCTCCAGCTTCCAATCACTATAATCTAAAAGGGCACTTATGAAGTCTAGAGGCAAAAGAGATCACTATAAATCTCATTAGGACACTTTCATGATAACACTTGTTGTTCACATTCAAAGAAAATAAGTGTAAAACATATATATATATATATATATATATATATATATATATATATATATATATATATATATAAGCGAATTGTCCCCGAAACTGGAAGATCATTTCGAGATCTTCGAACATATTCGAGGGTTCAATGTCACTAATCGATCGTCTTTCATTTGGATAGTGAGTTGTTTTTATAATAAGTCAAGTCAAGAATCATAATCGAACTGGAGGAGCTTGCCAGGATGGCTTAGGAGGGGGCTTAGCTCTGAATCCTCCCTGCTTGCAGAAAAGAATGGATCAGAAGGGGGAATCTGAAATAATCGTTTTACTGTTATAGAATACATTTCTCCACTAGAATCTAATGGAATTTCGAAATGAAGATATTTTTATTTGAAAATTATTTCAATTTAAATAAAGAATGCGTCGCAGAACGATCTATAAAACAATTGATGCGGTCCTAGAAACGGCGGCAGTGGCACGAGGAGTTAACGACCGAACGTGCTGCAACCTAGGGATAACCAGACAGCTCTTTCGCTCTATAAGGATCGGGGGAGGGGGGGGCATAACACAATTCTTCTTGGAGGAGGGCTGGTTTGCCCGGGTGACTGATCCTGCCATAATATACTCCTACCTATACTATAGCACCGACACCCGAAGTCGAGCATACATACGAAGATCTTCATGCGTGAATAGCGAGGAGGAAACAAAGGGCGGTAGATGATAATGAGAAAAGGCTCTGGCAAAAGCTTGACTTTATTACCGCCTATTTATTATTACACTACAAAAAGGCTGTCCCCTATATATATATATATATATATATATATATATATATATATATATATATATATATATATATATATATATATATATATATATATATATAGTTGGGTTATTATAGTGTAATAACTTAAAATTGTTAAAATGAGAAGTCATCTTAACCATTGATTTCATCAGTTAACATGAGATTTATTTTATATTATACCCAAACCAATAAATCTTATACATAAAAATTGATATAAAACCACAAAAAATTTGATACGTAAAAATTTATACCTTATACATATGATACATAGTTTTACTTCATGAAATATTATTAGCATAAATAATCATTTTATTCAAAAATTAAGTGATACACTATCACAAATTACATTCGAGTTGACAAACAATTGCTAAACTATGATACAAAACTGATATCTAAACATGTTTGATATCTAAGATGGAACACATTTAGCAGAAATAATGCATAAAAACGCGTTTATTGAAATCGCACACCACATGTTTGATATAATGTCTGAATGTGTTTATTATTGCATTTATGCTAAGCATTCACACATATGTTAGTTTGATTACGGCGTCACTTAATTATAGTGTTTGTTTTGTCATTAATGCATCAAAAACCGTGTTTCAAACTTACAACATAAAAAGAGCAACATGTTATAAGCTAGTAACTCTGTTAGTTTGATTAATGAATCTAAAATAAGTGTTAGCACATGATCAGGGTATCACATGAGTTGTGACAACATTTGTTTTTGTCGCTAGTGCATACAAAATATGCAGATTGCATCACTTGTTATGATAAGATCATTATGTTAACGTTGAGCACTTCTTTGTTTATGTGGTTAAGGTAACAACTAAAAAAGTTAGGGAATCTGTTTCAGAATGTATTAGGGAATCAATTTAAGAATGCATTATGGCATCAGTTTAAAAATGTATTCGGGCATCATATTGAGATTGTATTGAGGCATCAGTTTAAGAAGTTATTAAGCATTAGGGTATCATTTTGGATGGTCTAATAGAATCAGTGAAGTAATGGTTGTTTTCTTTCTTTCCTATTACATCTATTAAAGCCGTTTATGATTTCTAAATAAGTAGTGTATTCTAAAGAGCTTTCTGTAGGCAGATCAGATTGGTAGTGATAGACTAATATTATATCTGATTTGACCCGTAAATGAACAACGAGTGTTTCTTTCCAGAAAGTATACTTTCAAATATAGTGTTTCTTGTGCTAAACTTTCCATATGCTTGTGACATTTTTAATATAAACATGTTTTGCAAGTGACGACAATTTCCCACTTGGCAACATGAATTATAAGGTTGTTGTTTTGGTTTGGCCACAGGGACACCAAATTAACTACCATATTACTCCAATTATGCGTATCCATTTAGTGAGAATATGAAATATTGAACATAGGTTCCTACATTTATGTACATGTTTGTTCATTAACATGTTGAGTGGGTATTATTAAAGCATCAGTGAGTAAGGCATCTCTAAGTATTATTAGGGCATCAATTTTTCATTATTAGTGCATCAATTTGTTTATTTGTTTCAGGCATTTGTTTTAAATGATGCACTTTTTGTGTAAACGGTTAACTAGTGTTATACTTTTTAATAACTCAAGGATAACTAGTGTTCATAGGGTTCCATCAGGATGGGAGATGTATGTTTAGAACAACAGTGCATATGGTTTGCTTGCTAAACAGAGATGAGGCCCTTGTCGATTCTCGTCAAAAAGAACTTGTTGATGAGTTATGAGATCAAGAAACGAGATATCACAAAGTTACAAGAAACCAGTAAAAGAAGGAGTAGCTAAAGGAAAAGAAGAAAGAGTACGTGAATTATCGGAGCCATTATGTTCTCCTGATTTGAAAGGAGGGTTGGCATGATAAGGAATTTGCAACATATGGAGATACCATGGTTGGAAGTGTATTCATCGGAAGGCTCCCTCCTATGTAAGTAACACATAAAAAAATGATAAGTTTACGTAATTACTTTTGGGCCATCCATGTTTTATAAGTAGGGCATCTATTTTGAGTATTATTAGTGATCAAATTATTATTATTCAAGCATCAATAAAGTATTATTACTGCAGTAAATCTTAGCTTCTGATTTTATATATATTGTAAACTAGTTCAACTAGGATTATCTATAATAAGATACCCATATACTTACAAATAGTCAGTTTAGTTGTTGTTTATTTATAATAAGTCAAAAGGGTATTGTTAATGCATGTATCTTATATTTGTCGTAATGTTAATATAGGGACGATAAAATTTATTAATTACATTAATGCTTGAATCACGTTTAATTTGCGTCAACTTATCCATAAATGATGTCATTTCAAACAGGCACCTTCAAAAGTCAAAACCATTTATTTAATTGCATCCGTTCGAGGTACTATAGTGCATCTCTTTGAGATAATTTATTGCATCCATTTGAGATACTTTTAGTGCATCTGTTTGAAGCTGATTTAGTATCCTTCACAGGTTGATTGCGATATGTGAGGATCTATACATGAGCAGCATTGGAGCTTGGATTTGAGGAGGTTCTGTTCTGGACATTAGTGAAAATATACATATCACCGCACATGCTGTTAAAGTACACCAACCCAGACTAACTCGTTAGAAAGTCAATTCAAAGATACCAGGTTTCTTATTCGTGGAAAAGAGTGGATAGCTATACGACTGCTAACGTTAGGCAAATCCCCGAGATTTATTTTTTTGGTGGGAGATACAGGCATTGTGTAACAATCTGTTCATTAATCTTATTGCATTGAGTTATTTGTTTGTAACATATACTACAATATTGTTCAGAACAAGATTGTATTTTTTAGACAGTTTGACATCACATAATATGTATACGTTGTGATGGAAGTAGTCTTTCAATGTGTAATAACTCATAGGTTTTAACTTGGAAGTATCGATAGTGTGCATGATTCGATCCAAACTGACAACACAAACTAGTCTGCTAACTTGGTTATGTACATTTGCATTAGTTGGGTCCAAACTAAAAATACGCGCAGATGATAATGTATTACTATTTGTAGAAAATACAAGGAGACGTAGAAATGTATAAAAACCTTTTTATTTGTATTCACAAAAATATAGTTGCATGATAATTAAAATCAATAGACAACATTTCATCGTTTCTAAAAAGCCGCTACTAGAGTCTACAACTACACCTACTCTATGAAGCAGTGGATACATCATTATAAAAAAAGTCAAATAGAAACTTAAAAGACACACTGATAAAACAACTGATCGAAATAGGACTAAGCGTTTTTTGTTTCTTGACACTACCACCAGGACTTATTTTCTCGGCATGTTCAAAAATTAGTTAGTTAAATATGATATTCTTTGAGATAGGTTTTCCACGAGCAACGGATACTACTACATTGAATTACTTTTTATAAGACAATAATGTTGGTATACTATATTACATGACAATTGACGAAACAGATACTGGTGGTGATGTGTCAAGTAGCTTATTAAAGGACCTATTTCTGGTGGTGTTTCCGCTCATCAACAAGTCTGGTCTAGAGTAAATTTATCATGAATGGACGTTCAGTATGTGTCTCCTAATGCCACAAGGGTATGAGCAACTCTAGGTATCACTCCTTTGAGTCCAAACCACCCTGAAAATTAGGATACTAAGCTTCTTTTGGGGCTTGGAAATTGGAACATTGACATGCCAAAAAATAAGATATGGACAGTAATTATATTGAGAAGTAATATCATACCAGCCACATCATTTAACTAAGTCAAATTTTTTCTCATACAGAAAAGCTTGAATTACACGCCATAAAAGACAGGCTTGGAATGGTCACATAAAACGTGAAGCAGAAAAGTTACTCTAACAATAATCCGATTTTAACAATCACCCTTCAACTCTATCAGAAGAAAGGCCTCAGTT